>CM074196.1:42940198-43252698 GCA_037179385.1 Holothuria scabra | reverse complement strand
TGTTATAGCTCAACACCAACACATTCCATTAAAAACCCTGCAGTTGGTTGGATTTAAGGTAAACAATAAAAAACACAACTCTACTTTTATCTTCTTCATATGAAAGTTTTTGACGCTAATTTGACGCTAAATTCTCTCGACTCCTTCAAAAAAATCTTGCCATTTCAATGTTGCAATGTAATGTTAAATTGAAAGGGGATAACTTTTACGAATTGAATCTCTAATTGGAAAAAATTTTCATTTTAGTACCTGAGACTGTAACTGAAATGGAAGTCAAAGATTGATAGCCTGTAACGTTGCACCATTTTGTAATACACTGGCAGATAATAGCTCAGCGATAAACTGAAATGAAAGTAAAGTTTTATTAATCTATTAATAGTGACCAAAGCACTACATTCTTTTAAATAAAGTGAAAGTTTGCATCTTAAAACTAATTAATAACTCTATATATATTACGCAGAAATGTAAACAACAAAAATCTTCAACAAGTCAATTTCGATTACTTTCATTTTTAAAACATTACTTCATTTTCAAAAATGATATTTTATTTCGTAATATGAAAAGTTATGCATAACATAAATTGTATTTCCACTGGTTTTGTTTAATGCAATGAGATGAATTATAGACTGAGAATACCCTTTTTCTAATTGCCTATCTTCCTATTTTACCATTGCAAATCCCATAGCTTCTTTCCCATTGCTTCTTCTCTTCCCTTTTTGAAAATCGGGTACAACTTTCCTTGGGTGGTGGATCATTTGGGGTTTTCAGGAAGAACTGGTCCAAGGACCAAAGTGGTCGCTGTGTTCCATTTTATGTAATTTTGCAAAATGTTTTCTTCTCCTACAGTTTCTATAGCAAAATGTTTAAAGATTAACAAGTTTGTTGTACTTTCATGAAGTTTTCAGGATTTTTTGATCCAAAGTCCAAAATTAACCAAGTGCGAATATTGCAGACGTCTTCTTACCCTGTCTCCCAGTGAAGGTGAAAAATTGAGGGTTGTCATTACTATGTGTATTTGTGGGTTGGATAGGATATCACGTGGGCTGTACGAAATTTGTGCAATGAGTTTCCTACACTTTTGTCATATCAGCATATTGTAGGGACTTTGTATGTATTATAAAAATCTGTTTATTGTTTTTGGAAGTTTTGTGCGATATCCCACATGTGCCCAATGGAGTAAGCAGACCTGACTGTCCGGGAGTGGGGGGGGGGGGGTAGCGTAGAGGTTCCCCGATTTTGTACTAGTTGAGCTGTTGAGTTGATGTAAACTCTGCTAATTTTTCGGAGTCTTAGGGCCTTCAGGGAAGTGTTGTATTCAACGGTGTAGGAAGCAAAGGAAGGGGGGGGGGGGGTACGGAACAATTTTGGACCATGTTACTCACCCTACCCATTGACCGAAAGGTACATTTTTTATGCTAAATGGTTTTGCTTTTCCTACGAGCAAGAACAACTTCTGTTTAAATAAATATGATTTTTTTCTTAACTGTGAATACTACTTTATTAGGAACTGTTATTAGGAAGAATTCGGAATTTTACACAGGAAAACTTGGGAAAACCTCACTGTTTTTGACTGGTCTTTCAAATGGCAAATTTTCGAATTTTTCTTCGAGCGAGGGCGAAATTTTCCCTGCCTCCTGTAGATACGCCAATGCTCTGCAACATCGAACAGTAATAAAATTTTGACACTTAATGACTAAAGAATCCATCTACACAGACTATACAACTGACAGGGCTAAAAGGTACCCGATGACAAGTACGGTTGCCCAATGGTTCCCCTGTCTAGAATATGAAGTCTTGCTAGAAAGACTATCTTCAGTTGGCGCGGCGCGTACAAAAATTTTGAAAAATCGTGACCCCTCAGACAACCGGAAATGGCATGTGTTGGGCTTGTAAGAAGTAGCTAAGTTGTTCGTCCCTTTTCAAA
Source organism: Holothuria scabra (assembly GCA_037179385.1). Lineage (NCBI taxonomy): Eukaryota > Metazoa > Echinodermata > Holothuroidea > Aspidochirotida > Holothuriidae > Holothuria > Holothuria scabra. The sequence goes on along the minus strand of CM074196.1, from coordinate 43,250,774 downwards.
CAATAATATGTTGATGTGGAGCTTGTATCGCAGAAAGCTTTGCACTCCAGGTTTCCTGTGAAGAAGTTTAAAGAGTTAAGCGATTACTGAAGAATCTTCACTTCCTTCAAATATTTGTGGCAAATGTGAGAATAATTGCTTTTCTAAAGTCCTTCCGACTGTCTGATACAGAGCCGTTCGGCCAAACTGTTAACTGCTTCCCGAAGAAGCTAGATTGCACGACGACTCAATCGTTGATGCTGCACAATGTTATACAAGGCATACGAACTGACACTTCACGATGACATTTCGAACGTTTTTCAAACTACTTACATGTGTGAAAAAATATCCGATTTTGTCATTTCCAGAGCTCGCAAAAGTTTGCCGAACTAATTTCGAACAAAGTAAAAAATTGTGACCCTGGAAGGGCGGGGGGGGGGGGGGGGCAGAAACATGCTACCGCCCCTAATTTTTCACGAGGGGATGGGCTGTCGCCGCCCCCGGAGCCCGCTTCCTACGCCTATGGCTGTGTTGTGAACCGCCAGTCCCCTCCTGAAACAGCACCATCTGAATATTTTTTTGATAAATTTTCACCTCCCGGTCCTTTGCCAGGGAGTCGGGAGGACTTTACAAAAACATTACTTTTCATACCCCCAAAGCGAGCAAATGTTATGCAATATGGTCTACATTTACATGACTTTGTGTGTTCACGTAAATTGAAAAATTTACACCAACTGGAGTTTAACAATCCATATGTCAACATGAAAATACATCTGATATATAACATCCAAAAACATTTTTAAACATAAAAGGAACAGATACATATGTTCTTGGTCTTCTTGCAGAACGGTCTTTAAATGTGGGCTGTGTTGTCCTATAATTAAGTTCCAGATGGCCATTTTACTGAATGTGTGGATTACTTGATTTACTTGCAGAAATATGGAACGCGATCCACGCAGATCTTGTTAATAACGGCGTAATTGGTAGTAACGGCCTTGTACATTGAGTTAACAACGGCGTGATTATTTTTAACAGCGTAGTAAATTTTGGTAACCACGGCGAAATTGTGAGTAGCCACTAGCTAAATTTCGTTAACAGCGGCGTGATCAGAGGTAACCACGTACTACAAAGGGTTAACAACGGCGTATGCGATTTCAACAGCCAGCTAAAAGTAAGTAACGTCCTTGTCGCAGTCAACCGCCGGTACTGCAAACAACGTGCAAACAAGAGTGGCGCTGTTCCAGTAAACGCAATTACAATTAACGACGATGCAAATAGTAGTACCCATGTAAACTTAAATGGCGCTTGTTGTCAATGGGGCCGGTTAGATAGAAAGCTGCTGGGTGGGGGCGTGGCAAAGTGTTTACCCGTACTTCCACTTTTGCTTTGAATTTTTGGTGGGGCTGAATTATGACAATCTAAAGTTACTGAGAACAGTGACATATTGGTGAGTGGAAACGTGTATTCATTTCCCACTAAAAGGCTTTAGACAATTTATTTGTAATTGATTTTACATTTCGACAACAAATAGGAAAGTAAATGAAAAGCCAACATTACCTCCTTTCATAAAAGCACTAGACCTAACCGACTTCACCAAGTAATGAATCACATCACAATGCGTTGAAAAAATAAAAAAAAATAAGAGATAAAAACAGAAAATCAGAAGCAGTGGCGTAACCAGACCTCGCCGTCGGGGGGGAGGTTCAATAGCATAGAGGTTTCCCGATGTTGTACTAGTTGAGCTTTCGAGTTGATGTACACTGTGTTAGTTTGTAGGTATCTCAGTGCCTCAAGAGAAGTGTTGTTTTCGGTGGCGTAGGAAGCGATATGAAAGTGGGTGGGGCGGAACAATTTTGGACCAAAAGGTACAAAAGGTACATTTTTTATGTTAATTTTTTCTAATGTTTTGATTTGATTTGTTTTTCTTAAATGCGAACACTACTGAATTAGTACGCACCGAAAATTTTGGTCCTTTTACACATTTGTAAATGTGGAGCTTGTTTTGCAGAAAATAGATTAGAATCAGTGTTTCCTGTAAGAAAATTTGCATATTTGGTATACTATCGAAGAATCTGCGTTTCCAATTAGCATATATCTGCGATAGCATGTCGATAGCAGACCGTCTTATCTAAGGAGTGCGGATTAAGGCTTCACCGCGACAATCAAAATACTCTCGAAACTTTGTTGCATTTTTTAGACAAATATGAAAGCCTGTACTGAAGGAAACTTTAGGGAAACGGCACTGTAGCGGTTCGGAAAAGTTTTCCGCTGACTGCATTATCAGCGATCCCTTAGTGCTTTAAGGGTAATTTAAGGCTCGCGAACGCGTGGAAAATTTTGCCTTCTTCAAAACTAAAAATTTAAAATATTGAACTTTTCTAAAGAAGAATTTCTGAACTTAATGAAGGAAAACTTGGGAAAACCGCACTGTATTTGACTGGTGTCTCAAATGGCAAATTTTTGACTTTTTCACTTTTTCGAGCAAAGGCGCAATCGCCCCTTCCTCCTGTAGCTACGCCACTGCTCTGCAACATTGAACATTGATAAAATTTTTGACGCTTCAATAACTAAAGAATCCATCTACACAACTGACAGGGTTGAAAGGTATCTGATTACAGGTGTTTATGAGATCATTTGAGTACGGTGGGTCAATGGTTCCCCTTCCAAGAATAAGAAGTCTTGCTAGAAAGACTATCTTCAGTTAGCGCGGAGCGTACAGAAAATTTTGAAAAATCGGGCCCCCTCAGACAGCCTGAAATGGCATGTCTCGGGCTTGTAAGTAGAAGCTAAGTTTCCGATTTTTCTTGCAAATGTGAACACCGCTGTATTAGGGATCAAATGCCGCGCGCGAAACCTGCCGAAATTTCCGCCCTTTTGAAACATTAATATGTTGATATGGGGCTTGTATTGCAGAAAGCTTTGGATTCTGGGTTTCCTGTGAGAAAGTTTAAAGAGTTGGAGGATTACTGAAGAATCTGCACCTCCTTCAAATATCGGTGGCAGTCTGAGAACGGCTGCTCTTCTAAAGTCCTCCCGACTGTCTGACAAAGAGCCGTTCGGCGAAACCAAACTATAAACTGCTTCCCGAAGAACCTAGATTGCACGACGATTGATGCTACACAATGTTATCTAAGGCCTACGAGCTGACACTTTACGATGACATTTCTAAAGTTTCCCAAACTATTGATACAAGATACTTCAAAATCAAAATATTCCATTGAAGAATATGGAATTCTCTGAAAGACAGTAAACAAAATTGGCAATGTAGCTGCCAGTGTCTATTGATGATATGGCGTCACATATTGTAAATAATAATATCCGATTTTGTCTTTTCCAGAGCTCGGAGAAGTTTGCCACACCGATTTATGTGCGAGAACAAATGCAACTCGCGTTGCAGGTTTGCTATTTTTGGGATTTTGAACAATGAATAAGGGTTTTTGACCCGGGAAGGGGAGGGGGGTGGAGGAAGCATTTTCCGCTTCCTCATTTTTCACGAAGAAGGCTGTCGCCGCCCCAGCCCCCGCTTTCTACGCCTGTGATTGTGTTGTGGACGGCTTCTCTACTCAAACACCACCATCTGAATATAATTTTGATTACTTCTCACCTCCTGGGCCTTTGCCAGAGAGTCGGGAGGACTTTACAAAAAAATTACTTTTCACATCTCAAATGCGAGCAAATTTTATGCAATATGGTCAACACTTATATGACTTGATGTCTTCAGGTTAAAATGAAAAATTAACACGAACTCAAGTTTAACAATTCATATGTCAACATGAAAATACATCTGATATATAACATCCAAATAAATTTTTTTAAAGGTTAAAGGGAAAGATACACGCTTTATGTTCTTGGTCTCCTTGCATGAACGGTCTTTAAATGTGGGCTGTGTTGTCCTATAATTAAGTTCCATTCGTAAGACGGTCCTTTTACTGAATGTGTTGATGACTGGATCAAAGTCAGTACTCCCAGAAATGTCCCTTTCTCTAACTGTCTAATGAGGAGAGCAAGAGGGGAAGTCTTCCCTCCGATAAAGTGGACCAAAGATAGTAATTTTGTTAACTGTATGCGACTAAATGAGTGTTCATATATTTTTTTAAATGAATGTTCATATATTGACCAAAACAGTTTTCCATGGATGCAGATCAGTCCTGCTTTTCATGTTATAGTTGGCTCATTTTCTTTTTTTTATTTTTTATTTTTTCCTTTCCCCTTCTTTTCCGTTTTCCATTCTCTTTTTCCTTTTCTCTTCTCCCCTCTCTTTTCCTCATTTTCCTTTCTTTCCTTCCCTTCCCGTTTTTTTTTCTCCCCTTCCCGTTTTTGCCGGGGGGGGGGGGGTCAGTAAGCCCCTGCCCCCCTCGCTGGTTACGCCACTGTCCAGAAGGCTCTCGATCCCTTTCCTATGACAAATTGAGATTGTGTTGCAAGCTTTACAAATTTTTGGCCTTTGGCAACCCCAAGTCACCTTTGACCTACACCAAAACCATAAAATAATCTTAATATTGGGCAGCCCACATGCGATGTACAGTGCCCCTCGAAGTTACCCTTCTTGAGATAAAGTGTTTTGACCTCTGATGACCTTACATGATCTTTGGGCCTCAACAAAACACAATGAAAAGATGTAATGTTGGCTTTTCATTTCCTTTCCTATTTGTTGTCGAAATATAGAGTCAATTACAAATAAATTGCGTAAAGCCTTTTAGTCGGAAATACAATGAATACACGCTTCCACTCACCAATATGTCATTGTTCTTATGTAACTTTAGTTTGTCATAATCCAGGCAAAAAGAAGAAACAAACAAACAAAACAAAACTGGAAGTACTGGAAGTACTGGTAAACACTTTGCCACGCCCCCACTCACCAGCTTTCTATCTAAACGGCGCCATTGACTATAAGCGCCATTTAAGTTTACATTGTTACTACTACTTACATCGTCGTTAATTGTATTTGCGTTAACTGGAACACTACCTCTTGTTTGCTTATTGTTGATTGAAATTACATGGTTACCTACACGGGCGGTTGATCGCTACAAGGACGTTACCAACTTTTAGCTGGCTGTTGAAACCGAATACGCCGTTGTTAACCTCTTTTAGTACGCGGTTACTTCTGATCACGCCGCTGTTAACAAAATTTAGCACGTGGTTACTAAAAATTTCGCCGTGGTTACCAAAATTTACCACCCTGTTAATAATAATCACGCCGTTATTGACAAGATTTGCGTGGATAGCGTTCCATACAGAAATGTCGCTTTCTATAATGAGGAGAGCGAGAGAGAAAAGTCTTTCCTCCGATAAAGTGGAGCTTAGATTATTTTTCTTACTTTAGGCCACTAAATGAATGTTCATATAGTGACAATAAAGTACTTATGATGTTATAGTTGGCTCACTTTGTCTTTTCTCATTTTTCCCTTTTCTCAGTTTTCCTTTTTTCTTCTGCCTTTCTTTCCTTTCCTTCCCCTCCTTTTCTCTATTTTCTTTCCTTTTTCCCTTCCCTTCCTTCCCTTTTATTCCCTTCCCATTTTTTTGTATGGGGGCGGGGGGGGGGCGGGGGGTGTACCCTTCTGTTCCCGCTGGTTACGCATGTGTCCTCTCCTCATGATGATCAAGATTTTTCATTTTGTACTTACAAAAACCTGTAAGTTTTTGTTAGTAAATAATGCGTTTTGTTTTGATGGGCAAGCGAAGTAAAAATAAGAAAAAATAATAACTGAGGATTATGAAGTTTATCTATTGCGGCATTATCGTTCGGGCTTAGGACCTGAACCTACAGAAAAATGTTGGCGAAATATGATAAATTGTATGAATTTATTCCAGTTTATGAAATATCTCCTTAATGATTCATGATGTCGTTTGTCACGTGGTGTTTTCAGCTCTGTTTCTATCCAGTTCATGGCCCACCTGTTTCCAGTTCTGGCACACTGCCTTGTTTTCTCACACTCCATTGTTTATGCAGAGCACCAAGCACCAATTGCAAACATTTTATTCTAACCACTTGACCGATGTAACGACCATTTCAAGATGGATGGTCTTGTGGTAGCATGGTAGTCAAAGAAAAGAATACTTTCGGTTAATAGAGCTAAATGTACATAATACATAATAGAGCTAAATCTCAGCTAGTATGATTGCACAATATTTTCTTTTTCTTCCCTAAATTTCATATGTATGAAACTGTTTTAAAATCAAATGTTTTTCATTTTGATGTTAAAAAATGGAAAATGGAAGTTTTAAGAGACTCGGAAGGGAGAGTGAATCACGATCATGTAAGTTTACAAGTACAAGAGGGGAAGATATGCATGAACTGCACCTGTTGCACATATCGCGTCACATTCATTTTTTAATTGAGGACGAGTTACCCAAGTGTCGGGAGAGCTTAACATCGATTTTTTCCAGGCCGAAATGTCTTGAGAGCCGAAATAATTTGTAACCGAAATATCTTGGTGTCCACGTTGTCTTACTTGCCGAGATGCCCCAAAGCTTTCCAAGACGCATAAGAGTATAGATTATGATTGAAATGGTAGATTCATCGAAGTTCGTCGGTAGATAACATTATTATATTTTCTAACCTTGGAAAGTTAAGTTCTGATATACAATCATTAAATACTGTCCCTCATATCAGTTTTCAGACATTATGGGGATCAATTTCGACTCAATTATATACCTACCAAACTCCTAAGTACCGTGAATTGTGCATCGTCCTTGACATTCTTCAAATGACACGTTTTTAAATTATTTCTGAACTTTTCTTCAAGTCCTTTAAGACTGTAATATAACTACACACAAGCGATCTCAAAGAATTCTCTAAACCAGAGAATATATCGCACCTAGCAAAAAGAATTGTTTCCTTAAAATGAGACCCAGCATCCAGCAGAAACGCCAACGAAGTTATACAATTCTAGAAAATGAGTGATCAATACTTTCTGTTTTACTTTAAAGTTATAATGAGCATTGATCACATTCCTCCTTTTGGTGGAGTAGAAGTGACCTTTTGTAGTGATCAATCTGAAAAAGGTCTTGTAAGTACTGTAAGCTAACTTAAGGTGCGTCCTCACTAGGCACTAGGCACAGACAACTGGGCCAATCCTTTCGTATTTTACAACAGTTGATTTTGGTTCAGTAATATTACACTTTGAAATTATAAATTAATTGAGACGAATGAGGGACTTGTTATTTCCACTTCTTAGTCGATTTTCTTTGTGGAACCCAGTCATTTACTAGCCTCGGGGTATAGAGACTAAGCACCTATGTCATTGCGTTTAGTGTCTCTTTATCCTGCCATCCAGGCTCCGATTGTACAAAGGTGCTGTCTAGAACGCGAATGGGTGACACATCTACTGCTCATGATCAGTATCATCCAGTAAGACTAATTGAAACACACTGACGCCATGTGCATGTCCCCTGTACAATGAATTAAATCAAAGTATAAAGGAAAGGGGACACACTCAATCTGGAAACTATCATTGATGAATTTATCTGTTACAATCTAGTTTTTCGTCTTCTTGAAGAAAAAGGTCTCTGACATACAACATGTTATTATATAAAGCTGTTGGTACATAAAGGGAGAATTATGAATTTGGATAAGTTTTTATGTCAAATACATCATTCCCAAAATTTTTGTGGGTTTAGTGGAATGGAAATTTAAAAATTCTTTGTAATCAAACCCTAACCTTTCGGCCAAAATAACAAGTATTTGTAACTCTAAAAAATGTCCGTCTAGTTCCTTATACCGCAACGTTACTTAAGAGTATGAAACTTTTTTCGAGGCGAGCAATGTTCTTCTTTGATTTTACTACCATTCTACATGCCTTTAAGATCATGATTTTTAAAAAAGTGCAAACTAACTTTCAGTCGACATTTGACGGACACCTTCAACATTTCAAGACGCTTCAAGTTGAGGAAATTAGTTTTCGCAATCACGTGCTACAAGCGCTCACTCACTATAGGGGAATTCCGATGGTTTCATTTACCGGGAACTATTCTTTTTTTAAACCAATGGATAGGCGTGGATGATTTAAATGTGATATTTCAAGATAGGAATGCCCACAATGTTTGTATTCAGAATAAAGAATTACAATAATTAGAGGGAGAGCCCTCTATTGCTTTAGGTGTAGGCAAATGTCATTTGAGGTCACCAGAGATTAAAACTAAAAAACAAACAAAATATTTTCAAGTTAGGAATGACACAAAATTTGAATCTTTAATACATGGAATAACTGTTTAAAAGAAGGATGCTATTGGTTTTGGCTGAGGGCAGAGGTAATTTAAGGTCAACAGTGGTTAACCCTTTACCGTTGTGCTCCAATTGGGGCATATTTCCTCTCCTCGGGAGTGGGCAGACAAGCGGATGTAGCACGCCCCGCATCAGTTTCGGTAGGCTATTGACCCCTTGATCTTAAACTTTTGTCTCTCTCTTTGTTGTGGCCGAATTTTCGGGTAGCTACTCGCAGTTTCGAGCTCCGCGTACAACAGTAAAGATGGGTGACAGCCGCGCTCTCCGCATGGGTCCAAAAGGACCCAAACAAGGGTAAAGGGTTAAACTGCGAAACGTTGAAACTACGGTTCGTAAAAACAGGATTGCCGGCACCTTTCAATTAGAAAGAACCCCACCGTTTTGGAAATGGTCAAAGGTCATCAGAGGTCACTAGAGGTAATACTGCTAAAACCTCTTGTTTGCTTAAAGCCTTTTTATACATTTGGTTTATTGAAAAACGTTTCCCATCTTGGTGATATTTTTGCACTCTGCAGGTCCTTGCCTTGCTACAGTCCTAAAAAGTTTATAAATACAGTATCTCAAGACAGCAATGCTGGGTATTTTTGAAATTTTCCAAATTTCTTTTTGAATTTGCAAGATTGAGGAATGTTGAGAAACGCTATTGTTTGTGTTTTGTGTCAAAGGTCATGTGAGGTCAACAGAGTTAAAGCTGCTAAACCTTAACTGGATTGAAGGAACCACAAGAGGAAAAGATTTAGTTCTTCTTGTTATTTTAGAGATCAGAAGTCTGTCAGATCAGCAGTGGATGAAAAAATCCCAAGAACCTCAAGGATCACTAAGCCCTTTTGTCTTTATGGTTTTGTCTGATGTCGAACTTGACTGTGATGTTCTACGTAAAGTTTCCACCACTTTGTGCATACCGTATCTAACATACTGTCAGGCAAATAATGAATAAAACGAAGTTAGGTTTACTTTCAGTTAAAGTCTTGATTTTCAACACCTGCCGTCAAACGCCAGTTTTGGTTTTTCATCGTCAAGATCTTATCTACTATGACAATTGAGCATAGCGACACATTTAGTTAAAGCTGGTATTTGACGAACTGGAAACGATGAAAGATTGTCCTTTGAATACATTTCGACCCTTTACATTCTGCTAAAAATCGGTAATTTTAGAATAATGAAAGTTGTGTTGTAACTGTTTTATACAATATTTATAGTAAACCTTGTGATATAAATAAATTCCCAATTTTCTAGGTCAAACAAAGTCACCAGGGTCTATCTTCTTGTAAGTCTTTTTTCTAATAAATCTTCTATTCCTAGAGATGAACTTCTGAAGGAATGAATTTCAATAGGAAGGAAGTCCCACTTTCACGGCACTGTAAACGTTATTTTGAATATGCATTTGAGCTTCAATGTTAAACTCAAAGGTTTGACTAAAGGATAAATTATTACAAGGAAACTTTGCATAGATCTTAGATTAGAGGTCGTTTTCACAGTGGCATTGCCCCAGGGGCAGGGGAAGATTGCCCCCTGGCTATGAAATATTAAAAATTCGAACGTTTACCATTTGTGACACCATTCAACTACAGGGTGGTTTCTCATTTCTCCTTTCATTTATTTCAAATTTTCTCTGAGAAAAGCCCATTTTTTCAAATAGTTCGTTTCAAAAACACATAAAAAATTCCGCGGGCTTGGCAAGCCACAAATTGCAATTTATAATGCAGTAGTGCCCTCTTATAAATCAGTTTGGCAAGCTTTTTCACGCTCTGGAAATCATGAAATCGACATTATGCGATATGTGATTCCAGAACATCAAGTAACATCGGCTACTTCAGTGTTGTTCTAATACCTATTTTTTATGTTTTTAATGAAATTCTTCCAAATCTTCCCCAATATAAGCTCGTGACTTTACAAATGCTTTCGGAGGGCCTCAATTCGCAGGCCTTCGAAAACATTATTTGGCAACAACTATCTTTTCTCAGCGTACAGTCAAAAATTTGCCAATAGAAATATGCATTTCTAAATATTAAATATTATTATATTGAATATTAAATGTTGCCGATGATCAACATACTACTTCCATCTAGGAATATATTAAAGAATTCATGTTTTGCTTTCAGATAAAGTGTTCCTACTTAATATGTGTTTGTCTTGTCGTATAATATATAAGAGATTCGTTACAATTGTTGAATTTTGTAATTTCTCATCAGAATTGATGAAGGCTTAGAACAATGTATACACTAAATGCAGCGTTACACATCTAGTAATTTGGGAATAGAACTGTATTTTTAGACTTTACTAAACGGTGCTTTGACTTTATAGCCATCGAAAGACTCACAATCTCTAAAATTGGCTCAAAATTTAGCAGCTATTTCTCTATCAAAACCTACCATAGTTTGATCGTTTTTGTTAATTTAGGTTTGGACTAATGTAATATCGCATTCAGGATTCTTCTAAAAGTGAAGATTTCAGAACATTCACAAATTTTTGTGCTTTTACAAAGCGTATATTGTCATATTTCATTCCTTTCTTGCTTTTGTTGACCTAACTGTTTGTAAAAAGAAACATGATATATTACGCGTTCAGTATTTCCTCATTTTTTCGAATTGTGAATCTGTTTTGAATGATCACACTGTTCGATGTGTGGTTCTAAACCAATATTTGTATAAAACAGCCCTTTCTTTTATGTTTCATAATTTGAAGTACAAAAATAAGTAGTAAAACAATGAAAAATTACCGGTGAATGGTTTGTAATTAAATACTATCTGACGATGCTATGTTTGGCAAAACGTCAATTTTGTAAGGAGTCAATTACAGAGACGGATCTGAAAAGGTAATTGCAAAAGTTATATAGTGAGGGTACTTTCTGTCATGGATGAAAATGAGGAAAGTAATTTTATCTGAAAGGATTGCGTTCAAAGATAAGGGAGAAAGTCGCATTGAACTTAACGGAAATAATAAAAAATATAATAAGTTATATAAATATATACACTATTATAAAAATTTTTTTTTTACTAAATTCATGGGCTTCACTTCCTTGGGCCTCCTTGCCTTTCTGGGTGGAAGAAAAAGGACGAATGTCAGTCTACGTTTCATAACTATAAACACACCATGCACTAAGGGATTTTCTTAGACTGAACATCATTTTTCTCCCAAATGGACTAGCCTTTTCCAGCTGCAGCCCAGCTGAAGTCCACCTGAAGCTGGGCTTCAGCTGGTAAAGGATAGCTCAGGTGTAGGTCACACCCTCAGATTAAAGAGAAATGATGCGATTGCTTGAAAAATAATTTCCATAGGTCAAAAAGCTTAAAAACAAAGGGATTGAAAATTCCGGCTAAAATAGCACGGCACCTTTATTTTAAAACATGTAAGTCCACTACAGAAAGAAATTGCTCGAGAATTCTTTGTAAAATGTTTAAAACCATGAGAAATGCCAATTATATAACATTTTTATCACAGTGTTTCAAGTACTTACTGAACTAGTGTTTTTTCTATAATTGACACTACATCGTAAAGAAAGGATGAAAGCTGACAAAGGTAACTTACTACAAGGATTCATTTAAAAGGCAATTTTACGTGATAAGGGAATGTGTTATAAAGAAGTCTGTTTTCTGATGTGATTTATTTTTTGGAGTTTTCCATCCCAAATTATAATTTTTTCTGGTTTAATTTAATGGAACCAACGGGCCAGAAACACACATTCAAAGGCAGTCATTGCCAATCCAAAAACAATTTTACCCAAAGCAAACAAAAACACTCGTTTGCACAGATCTTTGATCAAAAAGAATTCAAACTTTTACATAAGACCATATTGAACAACGTACACTGAAAACGATCTCATTACAAATTGGGGTTGAATGCTCACTAGGTTATGCCCTTAACTAGAGGTGTGACTGACCTGCCAAGACGAGTCCACACCGAGATTTGGACGTTACATTCTCGGACAGTGTTACATTCTCGGACTGAAGTAAACAAAACTGACCGCAGGATGGCTTCGAATTACAAAAGCGGTCACAGAAGAAATAGGCTGTTTGCATGTAACCTACTCCCTGCGGAAATGCTCTCCAACGGATACAATGAATGCTTTTGTGCGTCCGTTAACAAAGAGTTACGTCATAGGTCCGTCTCTTCTCAACTTCGGGAGTAAAGGATGTCAAACGGAATAGCCAGTTTCCGCTCTCAGTCCTCGCAGATGAGGTGAGTCATCACTCTCAAGTGCAATTGTGCGTAAAAATAACGGTTCAGCATCGATTGTGTCTTTGACTTGTCATGGAATAGTATATGTTTTAGACACTTGGGGGGGGGGGGGCGGCTAGAAGTGACTTTAGAGGACTGGAACTGCTTGGGGTGACGAATACCCGCCTTTTAAATGGCGAAGGATTCGCAGCAGACTCTTTTCAGATCAACATGTAAATCTCACAAATATCTTTTTGTTAATCTTCCAAGTATTTATCATGATATTTCAGAACATGGATACTGCAAATTCATGCGATCAAAACAGTGACTGATTTTAAACTTCACAATTGGGTGAGGATAATATTGCCGTATGGTTCTTAACAGCCATTAATGTAATTGCATGGTCTACTGTTCTAATTTTAATAGGGGTGACTACATATATCCTTTGAACTGACCAGACTGCCTTCAATTCGATCTTAGTTTCCGAAGATAGAATCAGCAAAGTCGAAACATACCCAATCTATAGTCCGAAGAATTTCGTCATTTATTTTGAATGGATACCTTATGGAAGGTAAACTGACGAGTTGGTGGGATACAAACTTCCACTAGGAGTTGACTAGGTCGTTTAACCATACACTTTCTATTCAAATCTTGTAAAATACATCATATAACTCTCTCTGCAGACTATTCAAATATTAACATTTCTCATCCAAACCCTTGTACGGTTTTAACTAGTTACAAACTAGCCAGACTGGACTTTGGAAAGACTCAAGCTGGTTTTGCGTTAAAAATATATCAATTAATGTTGAGAAATGTTAAAATGTAAGCTGCTCAGTTCAAATGCTCACCATGTTGACCTCTAACATTAGGATTTGAAACTGATCTCAGTTTTTAGGGATCATAGATATTACATGGAAAGTCCATGCACATATTTTACACCATTGAGAAAATTTCTAAGTGTGACGGTATTCTCCAGCCGTTTATTTAATGTTCTAGGTGAACACATTCTTTTCATGATTTTAAATACACATTTTCTTCCTTATTTATCGTAATGTAACGCTGTGTGGAAGAGTGCCTCACCATCTAGAATCCATCAACGTTTTATACGTCAGAAAAGATCGGGAAAGATGTGAGTTTAATTTCCAACTAACATTGTCTAAATTACACTTTTCTTCTGTTAAAACAACCTTCAAACTCTCTCCAACAATTATCTTCATCATTACTGCATAGAAACGTTAATGTTAATAATTGGCTTCTTTTATCGTTTCATTTATTTTCAAAAAGTACTTTTACTCCCTCGCAGATGATTATTCCTATCCTCTAACTTTTCGAATAATATTCACGAAAACTCGTCTCTACACAACAATGATATATACTTTCGTCTCCAAAGCAATGGTTTTTGTTTTTATATGTTGCCTTTAGAAGTTATAAATATGTCACAATGCATAAAGTCCGCCCTCTTTTAGGGAGATAAAACCAACATCAACTAAAGCAAACAGCTGATTGGTCAACCAATCACTTACCCGTAGGACTTCTTTACAAATGGTGCGAATTCTACGCCTGCGGCTCATCGCTCCATAAATGTTCTAGAAAGAGTTAACGCTGGAACAACATGTTTCATTGTTATTCCTTCTAAATGACTACAGCATGTCGTCAATGCTTAAGGTGTATTCATTTCTTCTGTGTTTGCTGCTATATGTCTTTCTCGTCGCTGTTTTATTATCTCGTAGTGATCACAGCTTCTGAAAGTCTTCTGTCATCACTCCCTCTTTTCAAAATTTTCATAATTTCACTGTGCTTTTGTTTACGGAGATGTATTTTAACTACGTCGGTAAGGACAGTCTGAAATTAAGTACATGAAACCGTCAAGGAATGAAGAGTAATTATCATACAACGAATCAAAATGAACTACTCCTTAGGTTGCTGTGACTACATATGTATAAAACTCTTAATAACACTTAAGAATTTTGTAGTAATTCTCTAAATTTGTTCGAATTATGCCTGAAAATTTGAAATATCGATGCCTGCAATTTATGAAGTTGTTCGGTCATAACCTAATGGGTTGCTCGCTTTATTTAATCGGCAGAAAGTATGCGCATGAAAACTTCTCTGAATTGAGGATGGTTCATTCTGTATATTAAAGGACTGATGTCTTAATAAGAGAAATTTGTCGTTCACGCAACTGTTGTTGCAACGGATCATTTTGATTAAACACCCGTAGAGATTTGTTTGTAGTTTTCTCACGTAAAAGTAGGTATAAATGTTGCACAGTAAGACAATATACAGGAAAGGGGCTGCCATGAGTGATCCCAAAAGATCGCAAGAAATGTTTGTAGTGTGTGAGATATCTAAGCTTGTACACACACACGATAGCGTTGTGTGTATCAGATCTCTCTATTCCAAAGGCTGTAGGAACCCATACCACAAGTGTTGCGTATAGCCAATATAAAAATTACGTTAACGCTATATTTTTTCAACTGTAAAGTCGATGAAATTTTTCTCTGGGTCTTGTTATGGGATATTCTCGGTTCAAAGCAATTAAGGTTAGGTTAAGAATGTCGGTTGCGAAGGATGTCATAAATACTCCACTTCTCCTTTCACACAAGATATCAGACAGCGTTCTTCCGCTAAATATTGTATAATATGGATAGACAGTGTCAAACAAGTTAACAGATCAGAGCTCAGTTTGCAACAGAAAATGGCTGAAGTTTTTAATTTACGAGAGCTACACATAGCGTATACCACAAAAATAATCCCTGTAATTCCAAGCAAGGAAATGATAGCTTGCAAGATCACAAAAATTAGAATGTTGTCAGGAACATCAGAGAGCCAAGAAACGGATTCTAAGAGAGGGTGATGCATGGTGACGAATATAGCTACATCTATTAGTGCAGGCACCAATTCTGAAAAAAGGCTACTCGTCTACAGCCTGCAGCCTTGTGACTTGTGTATGCAAAATGCAAAATAATTAAGGGTGAGGGTCACGAACCCGACAAAAAATACAGGGATTAGCTAACCTTCGCACAGGACCACACTTAGTCCTGTGTCTTTAACGTTTATGTGTGCATATTCATTTCCCCAACGATGCACTAAAAACTCATGAATCAAGAATAGTTAAAGACACCAGGTCTTACTTGAGTTTAACAGCCTCTCACCATAAAGATCGTAAACTGTTTCTGAATATGCACATTTGTACAACACAATATCACTACAAAAGCTCGTCTGGTTCAAAGGCACTTGGTGTTTGGGACTTACAACTTTTCCAATCCAAGATTTGTGCAAACTTTATACAGGTCTAGGATACTGTAAAGTTAATACATGGCACAATTCTCTGCACACTTCTCTATATAGCCCCCAACACCATTCGGAAGTAGCCATGTACCGGTAGTCACATGTAAAATGTTCACAAACATTTTCTAACAAGGTATTCATGCCTTAGTTATTAACTCAGTATACTTAAGGATTAAATATTTCCATTAACACCATAAACCAACACATTCTGTTAAAGTCAAGAATCTCACACCATTTATTTTCCAGAGTCCTTGAAAATGCAGGCAAAAACTTTCCAAGGCCAGCAAAATTCCAAGACTAATGTGTCCCTCCCAAATTCACGAGTATGGCTTCAACCTGCAATTTATGTCTTTATCTTGTATTCCCCCTTAAAATATGTTCCACCATCCTTCTGCAATGGTACTTTACGTACCTGCTGGCACCATATGTAGCTGTACTGTGTGAATTGCCAAATCATCCATGCAGTCATTAGACCTATAGTAGTAATTTGGTTCACAGTGCCAGTGCCTTAAGGCATTAAATGGATTATAATTACACATTACCATTGCTTACAGAGTACATGGTGGACCGGTCAAGTGCCGAATGCATGCAGGGGTATCCCCTACAAAGCACATAGGACGTTGCACGTACGCTACTGTTTATACTTTCGTTTTGTACTTATTCAATATTGCACTAGACACATGATGTTGGGACATTCTGAGGGACATGCAATAGAAAGCGGCAATGCGAACAGTGTAGATAAAAAGTAAAATGCAGACCAGGTGAGAAAAAATGCAGTAGCCAAATGAATCTTTATGTGTCTTACGCTACTGTATGTAGGGCCTGCCTTGGTCCTTATGGTCTTTTAGACCTCTATGATCTGTGATACAGATTATAATTGTTTTTGATCAGTAGTAACTGAGGCTCTGAGTCAACTTTTATTTACGTTTTAAAAACAGCTCAATTTGGCCAATATCAGATGTTGTGCTAATTGGTCTCATTGCTCTTTTTGTGTGACCATGATTTTATGTTGGCGTCCAGTTGCAATTACCCAGGTATTAAGACTTCGCATGTACCGAGTTTGCTGCACACCATAAAGTTAGAGCAACTTTATCCAGGACTATAACACAGGAGTCAAATTGGAGGAGTCAAAAATTGATATATGCAATTACTAGAGCTGTTCCTCAATAACCTGGTTGACTAGTTTTTACGAAGACACATTTTAAGACATACAGGAGTTGGTCACTTTTTCAATCGGCAGAAAAATACCTGAATGAAAACTTCTCTGAAATGAGGATGACTTATTCCGTTTATCAAAGGATTGACGCAACTGATAAGTAAAGCAAGCTCAAGGGTCCATTGGACGAAGTGATAAAACGCGGGTAGCAAAAGTGATGACACAAGTGGCGAAAAACATATTACGTGAACGCAAACAATGATTAAGAGACTTTTAGTAATTTGTCGTTAACGCAGCTGTGTTTTTAGGTTATTACTTTTTCCAAACACGCGCAGAGATTTGTCTGTAGTTTTTTGCACGTGAAAGTAGATACACACAATGTACAGTAGGCCAATAAATTGGGCAGGGACTATCAAAACGCATCTCAAAAGACTGTAAAAATGTCTTTGGAGTTTGAGGTATCTTGTACACACACAAGAGCCTTTACTACGGGTCACACTTGTGGTAACAGGTGCCCCTGGCCCCCACTGGGAATGGAAGTACAAGTACCTCCTTGGCCTTATATCTAACCTCTAGTGTTCTTATGAGTGTTTGATATTTCCTGAGCGTTTCATCCAAGGCTTTGGCAAGATTTTTTGCCTGACCATCCCACACTACCGTTGGATCTACCAGGATACAAGTATCCTGCTTGCTAAAGATGATAACCGGCTTCAGATTTCGACCTCCTGGCCCCACAAACACAGGTTCAACCGAGGTTTGGTATCCAGCACGCTCGGCGGCAGCCCGGAGCGTGTTTTCACACCATTACTGTAGTTTCTTGCTGAGAACAGCAATGGACGGGAACGCATTGGACCATGGTCATTGGCGGCGGAAGCATGAAAATTTAGGGGGGGAGGGCAATCAGTGAACAAGATGGAATGGTTGGACTCGAAACGAACCCTAAGGTGCACCTAGCGCACATCACGAGCGCGAAGCGCGAAGTCCCACTGGCATGGGTCCAAGGCCCGCCTTAGGGCTCTGGAAGCTCTGAGATTCTACAAGCTCTCTCGTGCAATCTAAGCCGTTTCTGGAACATTTTACGGTGAATTCAATGAACAAAAATGTGCGAAATATTTGCGTTCACAGATAGCCTATAGGCTATTTCTTGGACACCAACAGTTGCGTTGTTATGTTTGTAATTTTGGTTTTGTTAAAATCATTTTTCAAATCCAAAGGAAAAGAGTCGCAGTTACCTAACTACTCTAAAATCAGTTGCCTCCTGTACTCGCCCTTGGTTTGGTACTGCACCTGTAAGTTTGTTTTGATTTTGTATTTTAATTGGAGGTCTATTTCTTGAAATTTTTGTACTTTCACCGGGATTCATTTCAACATTCAATCTTGGGTAAATTCATTAATATTTACCTTGAAATTAGTCTGAATCTGCCTATGCAGACCTATCTGATCAGTATGAATCCAAACAATGTGTAGGCTACCTCGCTATAATACCGAGTTAGCTCACTCTTCCAAAGTTCCAACCGGACGGTCATGTAGGTACGCACATGTCATGCGAATGGAGCTACCATTCGGCAATTTTCCCAGAGATGATACGTTTTGCTCATTTTTAGCGGATTCCGGATTCCAATCTGTTAAAATAACTAGGTTTGTGGTTGAGGTTCTTGGCAATCACATTTCAAAGTTAGGTCGCAGGTTTTTGCAGGTTTCGACTGCTTGTGACCTTTTATTGCAAAAGCACAGTCTAGAATCTAGATCGATGTTTGTTTTGAGGTTACCAGATTCTTGTAATGATTTGTAGCCGAATAATAGGTTACAGGCACAGAACATGGTCGCAGGGGACCGTGACAAGAATCAGCCAAACAATGGCAGTCAATTTCAATAAGTCAATTTCGGCTGCTCTGTTCGCTGGTGGGTTAACTATATTCTCAACTTTGAATTGGTTCAAGGCTCCCAAGTTTCTTATACTTGTTCTCTGATTTTTGGGGGACGTCCCCTTGCTAAGAATTTTAGGGGGACGTCCCCTCGCTAAGAAACTTAGGGGGTGGGACGTGTCCCCCGTCCCCCCCCCCCCCGCTTCCGCCGCTAGTGACCATGGCGCTATACGAGCGCCCAGGTACTTCGTCTGCTCACTGGCTTTGAGAGAGGGTCGTTGCTGACCCTCCATTAGGGGCAGTTATTGACGGTGAATGACTTCTCCGAAGGTCTAAGCATGAAACCTACAGATATCTTAACTTTCAACTTCAATCAAGTTTGATTGACATACTTGACCGCTATATCAAGGTTACGTTGCATGGCCCTATGAGAGTTGGAGACTAGGCATGAGTCATGAGCATAAGCGTGGCTGCAGACCAAACCAGTGCCCCCGATAGCCCCCTCCCGCCCCTCTGTCTCCAGCTTCGTGAGACGTGGGTCCAGAACGAGGTTGAATAGAATCGGTGACATTGGGTCTCCCTGCTTCACTCCGCTCCGCATGAATATCTTCCCTGTCTCGCCGTCCTTGACCTTGAAGCTGGTGAAGCAATCCGTGTACATATCCGTGACTATCCGCAACAAGTTGCTGCAAACGCCCACGCGTTTGAGCGCCTGATGGATGAGGTCGTGCGGAACAGTGTCGAATGCCTTTGCCAGATCAAGAAACAAGACAGCCAACGGTTCATGTTGGGACTTACTCCACTGGCATACTGCTTTGAAAAGCTCTATGTTTTCAGCTAAGTTTGTACCTTTTATGGACCCTTTCTGCCTGGGGTTTAGGGAAACTACTGGAGCCAGGCGGGCTGCAAGTGCTCTGGAATAGAGTCTAAGTATTACCCTGAATATAGTTCTGTAGTTAAAGGCCTCCAGTTGCCAATGCCATTGAGATTTTCTGATCCCTTGGGAAGAAAAATAGACCTGTTTGCCTTTAGCTCCTTGGGAAGACGCCCCAGTGTGAGCCATGTATCAAACATAGCTGCAAGGAGGTGGCCGGTCCTGTCCAATTTGACTATGTTAGCCAACGAAACTCCATCTGGACCAGGCGGAGTCCCTGGTTTAGTACCCCGAATTGCCTTAAGCACTTCTTCGCCGGTGAATGGCTGAACCAGTGCGCTGTTATCCACTAGGGATGGAAGCGCCGGATATCCGGTATCCACGCTCCCAGTTACTGTGTCAAACTTTTCTTTGTAAGTCCCCTCTACCGTCATCGGGGGGATCTCACATCCGACTGGTGTTCTACCATCCAGAACTTCCTGTGCCATTTGACGAGGTTTCTTCTTGAGCAATTCCTGTATGCGCTTATACGAAGCCACTCTAGCCGTTTTGCGTTCCCCTCTGTGTATGCAAGCTCTCCGAAAGCAAAGGCTGTAGGAGCCCAAACAACAGGTGCTGCGTATACCCAATTGAAAATTACCATTAAAGCAATATTCTTTCGACTGAAAAGTTAATCGTATTTTGCTCTGGATCCCATTATGAGAAAAGCTCCGTTGAAAGTTATTAACATTAAGTTGAAAACGCTTGCTGCGAAAGATGTACAGAATACTCCGCCTATCAATTTACACACGATGTCAGGCGGAATTATTCAGAAAAGAGTGGAATAAACATGGATAGGCATAGTTAAACTAACAACCACATCAGAGAAAGCCAATTTTGCAACAAAACAATTGATTGACATCTGTAACTTTTTGGAGCTACGTACAGCAAGTACCACAAGAATATACCCCGGGATTCCAAGCAAGGACACGATACAGTGAATGGTAGCCAGGATTAGTAGGTCGTCAGGAACACCCGCGGTTAAGGTCGTCTCTAAAGTGGTAAAAACGCCTGACCGATTAATTGTTTCCATGGTTACATTGAAAACGTCCATCGATATCTTCCAACTGTGGATAAATTAAAAGAACTTGACTGGATATAAAAATGTAAACAAAAAACAAAAACACAAAACAAACAAAAACAAACAAAAAAATGCATAGAATTTGATGGATGATAAAGTGAAAATAAGCTACTCTTCGCAGACCTCAACAGTGACTACGGATCATGCTCAATAGTCAGGGGAAGCCTTGGTAGGCCAATGAAAACAATCAGTCCAATGAAACTTTTAAAGGTGACATGAACTATTTTTGGAATTTTCGACCATGGTGCCCTTAATTGGATTCCATATTTATTAGTCATAGTCCGCACAATGAAATAATATATTTTCTTGGTTGCCTCATTTGCCCAAATGGACACCACAGTATGCAACAGAAATATAATATTGTCGGAGGGCATATGGCGTCTTTCTTAGAAAAATGACACAACTGGTGGTGTTGTTAGTGATTTGTGTTTGTAAAACACTAATCTTAAAGAACAAAAATTACAGCAGGTAGCTGTTTAGCGCCGGTCACACTACGGCAGTAGGGAGCTTTAGATTTCACGACGCGGACCTCATCTACAACGAAATGACGTCATTTGTACCTATGCCATTGCGAACGCAACGCGCTACACACAGTTGCTAAATGACAAGGAAAATGAAGGTTGTGACGTCACTATGTTGTAGTTGACGTCCGCGTCGTGAAATCTAAAGCTTACTAATATCGCATTGGATTACGAACCGATTTTTGTTTGTTAAAATTCATAATCTTCTCCATCTCTGGTTAATGAATCCAAAATTTACCACATTAAGAAAATGTATGACTTGTATGGCAGGACTATGGCAATCAAATTGGTACTATTATTTCGAATCTGCAGTGAAGAATGTCCTCAAAACATGGTAAAACTTTTGAACATTCAACTCATCTCGAACTGCCCAAAACTGGAACGGAACATTACGATTGCAGGAAAAGGGATCAGAGTTTAAAAGAAACCGTAGCAAAAAGGCAGAATACCTACAATTTCAGCCGCAATAAAACTAAAGCAAAAAGTTGAGAAAATAAAAATTTAAAAGAAACATAGATGGAATAACTGCTTTCAATATTCATGAATTTTTTCTTCAAATATGACTACAAATTTAAACCTGTCAGAAAATTGCAGCTTTTCAAACGTTCTATTCAGTTTGCTCATTTCACTCTCTCCTTAAGATGACTTAGATGTATCACTATAAAAGTGCACACGTGTGACCTGGAACAAGAACACCGAAGAACGTAAACACTTACCAGCTCAGTGTCACCTATTCACTTTGTATTGAGTAAACCGAAATTAAATGCACATGCGAAGAGATCGGGTGATTCAGAAAAACACATCAAAGCCCATCATAAGGGAGAAAGATCCAACTGGTGTACAAGACTGTCTTTTGAGAAGTTCTTTGACGAGATCTTTTCAGTACTTCGACCATGCATTCAGTTACTACTTCCATGCAAAATTGCACTGCGCAAGTTCAATCGCATCACCTCACATAGAACGTAGCGTTGTTAACTACTTTGTATCATCGTGGAGCATGTGTTGGTTCTGAAGCATTCATGTGTCATGAAGACGCTGAGATGAATTTCTTGTAACATTCTTTGTTATTCTTAGCAAACAAAAATACTGCGTAAACATATCCTGATGCTCATAAATGACCTTGAAAAGAGGAGGAATGCAACCTCATGACAGGAAAATTGTCTATTTCTGCGATTCTCAGTTTAATTACATGCAATTATCAAAACCGAGACACTTGTTATGTGCGGAATCAAGGTTGTATGGTGTCAAAATTACTGACGAGTTAAAAGTTACAAGTAAGATGAAGATCAATTACCGACCTTTATGGTAAATATTTCGCAAAAGTTGCCACAAAATCATTTATTAGGGGTTTTTATGTACGAGCATGTTTATTTCACAGGTGTTGACAATAGACAACCATTTCTGCCTGCCCTAAAATAAACCAATCAAATGTTCATTACATATTGTGAGGTTTTCATACAAGTCGACCGACTTCCTTTTCTACGTGGAGGTTTCGGACAAGGTAACGACCATTTTCTACACGGTTGATTCAAAGCCATTGAAACACCCACGAAGGATACGTGTGTATATGCTACCATTACCACTAAGTAAATAGTAAATGGATTGAAGTTGATTGAAGTTTTCTTCACGGTTGATTCAAAGCCACTAAAATATCTATGAAGGATACATGTGTTTATGCTTTCATTACAACTAAGTCAAAAGTAATATAATTGTAAGTCAAAAAGCATTAAAAGAAATTGTTTCCAATACCGGAAAAGGTTTTCGCAGCGATTGGCGACAGGTTAAAAAGTCCGGCAGAGTCTTTGATGAACCTGGAAATTATGTATATAGAGTTTCTTGATTGATTTCTATAGTTTGAAAGGTCCTCTCAGAATCTGCTGATTTACATCCCGCCCCCTTGAGCGTTTTGACAGATCCAAGATGACGGCCGAAATGACAACCATTGCATGACCATCTGAATACCCAAGCTTCTATTTAGCCATGTTTGAAAAGAATTGTGTCAATTGGTATGTTTTGGAAGTCAAGCAATAAATTTCAGAAAATTACAGACACTTTGTGGAATCATGTGACAAAAAATCCAAGACGCCGTCTACTTCGGGCTCATATGCATACACTACGTTATTTCTCCCATACCTTTTCTATTTAAGGTATGACAGTACTGCGAGTGCCTAATCACATGCATTGTACAGTAATCCACTCAAACTTATTGTATCGTTCTAGGCAATCAAATGATGTCAAACCAAAACGGGGACCATTTTGGCAGCAGTTGCATACGGGGTATAATGGCAGAAATAACTTGGACATTCAGACTAAAATGGCACTGTGATTGTCTAATATTTTGGTTTTGGTGTCAATCAACCCATTCAAACTAATTTCGGATGTGGTATGAAATCACGTGATGTTAAGTACAATGTGGCTGCCCCAAGTGGCAGTTGTATAAAAATAGTAGTTAGCAAGACGGCATGATAAAATGAAATGATAGCAAGGGTTTGGGGTTGAAAACTAGGAAAAGTACGGTTGTAAGGGGTACACTTCATTCCCCACTTGGAAAATGCAGGCTCGTTTCCATCTTGGCTACATCATAAATCCCATTTGACATTATGCGGTAGGTGTTCGTTATTTTCAAACAAACAGGATCCTGCCAATGACTTTTAGAAGGAGCTTACATTTACAGTGTCATAACGATGACCTGGATTAACATGACATTACTTAATGGGTTGTTCAGATGAAAGAAATGAACAACTTGTATCAACTAAAAGTGGGGCAAAAATATTGTAATAATTTTAATCGACGTGCACTACATGGAAACGGTTTTTAAATTTTTATAGCAAATGGTTGAATTACTTATTTCGCGGAATTGTTATATGACGTCAGAGAAGGGCCAAGTACATTGCATTTGTCTACCTGCTCATAATAACAATGCACGAAGAGTGAAATGGCTGGGGAGTATTCATCGTTTTATTAGCCTATATAGTGACATTATCGTTGTGTTTGATCAACTATTTGTCACAGTGAGAAATTGGCAGGAAGAGGGACAGGGTGTGAGGGCATAACTAGTGCACCCATTTGTGTATTCATGTCACTGTACTTTAAGCCTGGAGAGTATGCTAAGTGATTCATTCTGTTCCTAAATATTTTTCCCTTGCTGAATCGTTTCCTAGTGTATTGACGAAAGTATCGAATCAATAGGTTTTGACAACTACATGACCCACTTCGGCCGAAATATGGTGGGATGTGGTATTTAGAAGTAATAAATGTATGAAAAGATGGAAAAAATTTTCAACTACCTCAATCTATTGATTCATCATTTTCGTCTCATTACACAGTGAAAGAATTGTAACTGAAAATATTTAGGAGCAGAACATACATTCGACCGGCGACGGTGACGTCAAACCGAAAACTTGTTTACTTACTTACTTTATTCTCTTCCCCGCTTATATTCTGGCAAATTGGGCACCGTGAAAAAGAGATCAAATTTACATCATGCACTAGACCATGCCACTAGAATCCTAATTAGACGATAAATACTCCAAAGCCCTTTTCAGACGTCTTCTTGCAGTGCAATTATGTTGTAGACTACTACTTTGATCGAATATGGGCTGAAAATGAGCTTAGGCTTCTCTCAAACTGTCTGGAAACCCCTTCCGCGAAATCACTAGGCAGAACATTCCTGACGGTACTTTAAGTAACGAAACAGGGCAAGTCGGTTACATTATGTTCACTCACCTCGTCACTTATACAAATTCTTTTAACTTCATCTGACCGAACCAAATGGTCATACTAACTAAATCACGATTGTGAAATGGTAGAAGGAATGTTCTCCTTAAGGGCAATCGCAGAATTCAGATTGTCTTCAGGTAGCAACTAGTTCCAGCAGATGATGTTGTTATTAACTAAAGGACTGTCAACGTTACCAAGCTTGTAACAGAATGTAGGTACTTTCTATGAATTTCTGCTGAGGTGTAAAACAGCAGCAGTGGGCGTTCTTGTGGGTAGGGGATTGCATTGGAGAGGAGGGAGATGGGCATTTTCTTATTTTTATAGAGGATATAAAGGTGTGGGAGTACATGGCAGCCAGAGAGGATACAAAGGTTATATTACTGTAATGTTTCCACCAAAACTTCACTCCCCTCGGTATTGATATGGATGACATGAAATAAATGGAACCATCTTCGCACGGTTATTCTGTGAGCATTTGGGCTCCCCATCTTGGATTTTACATCTCGTGATTCCCAACACATGCGTAGCTAGCGTTAATGGATTACTTGACAACAACATCGTACCATTTGACGATAGCAGTACTATTGTAGCCTAAATATAAATGTAGGTAGTATGCGACTGCGAAAGTATAATATATTCAACTGAATCCATAAAAGTCTTGGATTTATTTTCAAGTGACTCTCAAAGCATCTAGAATTAGGTAGAATGAATTGATTGATGCTTAAACATACCAATAGACAGTGGAGTAGCCACGGGAGGGGGTAGGCCCCTAGATTTACTTCAGGCCCCCAGATTTTTTTGCGTCCTGATAAAGTAATTGAGAAAATATAAAATGTTTGAACGGAAATAAATTTTGAAGAAATACCTTCAAAAACAGTAAATAAATAAAATGTTCAACAATTAAGAAAACATGCATGAATGTGTGTCAAACACATTTTGTGGGCACGTATGAAATCAAGTAATAACTTCAAAATGCCTACTTTCACTTAATAAGATGCCGTATATAATCTGCACTGTCGATGAAACGAACGTCTCTACAACAAATTCGAATGTGACTTTGTAAGGTTAAAGGGGCTCATTGAGTTGATATCGATACCTTAATGTTGGCGTTAAAATGTCACTGCCACATAAAAATGCTCATAATTAACATAATGAGTCCATTTTAATATCCAATACTTACAGAAAAATGGAAATTTTGAATTTTGGTGTTCTCTGACTTGTAAAGGTTTTGTGCATAGTTTAAAAAGTGTCTGGTCACGGTCTTAGTATGTGAAGAAAACTTAGCAGGTTTAGAAAAGTTTGTTGAATTTCATGAACCAACTCAATGAGCCGCTTTAAGACCCTTTATGCCTTTCGGATGGCTGATTGATTTACTGAGAAAGGGCAGTCATACACTGGAGACCATTCTTATATGACCACACCACCATTCCTATACTTTATCATACACAAAATATGCCGTAAGGTTAGGGTACTGCCTTTAGAACAATTCTTCCCTTCCATCCTTAACAAGTAGGCCTATGTCGGGCCTCCCTCCTGCTCATGACAAGTGCCACTGAAGAACGATTTTTTCGACAAGTTCTCTTTTTACTAGTCGGCACTGGCATCCGGGACTATTTGTTTAATGTCCACAAGGTCCAGATTCCATGTGTTTCCCACATGATCCATACTTCTGCTTTGGGGTTCAAATATTTTGAGACTCAGATTAACTCATAGTATTTTTTTATTCTGACTACGTAATGTACCGATGACTGAACAATGATTCTGCACCATTTTGTATCTAGACAACACTTAAAACCGGAAAACATTGCTTCTTTGGCATTATGTATGTCACTGGTAATATCTCTACAAAGACTAAAAATGAGTATTTCGCAATTTTTCAAGCGCTCCAAAGAGTAACATCCTAAAACGTAAACAGCTAATCGTTTCTCAGAGGCGGGGGGGGGGGGATTACTTTTGGCTTTCCTATCAAAGCTGAAATCCATTCAAATATTGCCGCATTTGCGATCTATGTTCTCCTGAAGTTTACAATTTTTCCCAAGAGATACCGGTTCCCTTTTATCTCATCCCCAGTCCGAAGAGCAAAAATGCCCAGTTTGGGGGTCCCTAAAAGTGTATGTGTTACCCTTTTTCATGGATTGAGTTTTTATTCTCGTTATTTGAGAAGTGGCAGACATGAGATTCGTATTTCCAGTCTGGGTACATCCAGCTTAAAATACATGGGAAGTGCCGTGTCCGGTCATCTGGAGGGTTTGTAAAGCCCAACATTTTCTTGTACTCTCCGCGCCAATTGGTGGTGGCGCTCCGCTTAGATAGTCTTGCCGAGCCTGACACTAGGAGGTACAAGGCCCCACTTGTTACCTAGGCCTCCTAGAAATTCCATCCTGACTACGTCACTGCCAATAGACATTCGCAGTAGTATTATAACCTGAATATGATTTGTTTTTCAAGAACTCAGGCGAATTAACTTGCATTCAAGATGGACGCCATTTGATTTTAAAAATTATGCGACTTTCCGAAAACATCCGTTATCATCTTGTATGGATTGTCTGACACCCAAAATGTACCGTTGGTCACCCGCAATACTGTTTTAGACTAAATACAGATGTAGGAGAAACTTAATGGATACTGTAGGCTTGATTGTGTCTAAAATGGGCGCCATTTTGGATTTATTGTCAAGTGATTCTTCAAAGCGCCCGCCATTGGTTAAATGGATTGCTTGATCTCCAAACATAATATTAAACATCCAAATATTTACTATGGTTGAATGGAAGATAAGCTTTGGGAGGAAATAGTTTAAAGGTCGCCATTTTGGACACCATCTTGGATTTTTCAAAGAGTCACCCTCAGATTCTGAAAGAGGACCTTGCAAACTATAGAAATGAATCAAGGAGAAAAAAATTATGCATAATTTCCAAGTAATTCGAAAATTCCCACTTTTTTGCCGAACTAGAAACGTTGTCTAGTTAAACTGCTATCGATACCCACGTTGGGTACATGAGGAAATGATCACGGTAAAAATATAAACTTGACTTCATTCCTTGCCTAATTACACAATTTGATGATTGACAGACAGTAATACTCCATGCAAAGACATTTTATCCAAGTCAAGAAATCCTAGTCACAGTATACAGAGCACACAGAAGGGGTTTTGATTACAATCCTGTCCAAAGAACCGTGTAATTTTTTGCAACCTAAGTGGACTAGAAGCTCGGTGAAGTAATAATAATAGACCTCCCGCAGTGGGTTTCGAAATTTGATATACCTCAGTCGAACAATAGATTACTGAGGTTAGAAAATCAATTTTTTTTACCGCAATCAAAACAGCATGTAGCCAGAATCAGTTGAGTAAACTGACCGTAATTAATTGAAACGATTGCTATTGCACCAAAGGGTTTCATTTCACCGCCTTTTGAGCATGGGTGTTTATTGCAGTACTCATTTTACGAAATGTATATAAAGTTTAGGAAATTGGAGCGCAAAAACCTACTAGTTTCATGTTTTGATGATTATACTTTGTGCATTATTAATCCCCAAATTAACATCTGATGGTTTTCAGATGATTTTCAGTTTCATGACAGTTAAGATTACGCTTCCCTTAATACATTACTTACCGCTTTGTCTTCAATTTAGGCACTTTGAGAAACATCTGTTTCCATTGCAAGCCTGGAAGCAAATGGTACCGCGGAATTGACTGCACTTACAAGATCAATAACTGTTCAGGAATCATAGTACAACTTTGAGAAAAAAATAAACACGGTTCTTTTGACAACAGATCAGAATGATTTGGGGAAGACCGCTTTTAAAGTAAATAATTTTTTGGAATTTTAATGTGTAATTCTTAACAAAAAATATGGAATATTGTGATATTTCATTTGTGACAAGGTAATTAATAGTTACAGTTATCGTTTGGAATGCCCCGAATCTTCGTGGACTTTATCTCTCAGTACAACCGAACTGTGATGTCCAATAAGTTTATTAGAAAATTGTTTCTTTGTTATAACATTTTGTGCAGTCACGAGTCAAATCAGTAATTGTAATTGATTGCATCAATCTATTGACTAAGAGTTGTCTTTGTTTCAGCAAGTGATGTACTTGAGTTTAAACTAATACTTGTGATTACAGAATTTGAAAATTAACGTCATAGGAAACTAAACAGAACACATAAAGTTATCATTCAATAGAGACACTGTGAGAAGAGTTTTTTGAGATTATGATGCATCATGCCTATTTCATATGGTTAAAGAGTAAACAGGCGTGCACAGCGCGCGAAGTTCTTTTGGGTTTCCTCCTCCATGCTTGAGAATTCATCGGCAAGTGAAGGAAATATTAGACAATGATAACGTTCATTTTTATAATCCCTGCAAGCGAAACTGAATAACTAAGTGTTTTGCAAATAGAATAGAAAGGGATCCAGTGACAAAAATGTGGCAGACTTTTTGTAGGAATTAACAAAACGGGAATATAAGCATGGAGCTTTAAGTTGGAGTTTGATTGGCAGACACCAAGCTTTTTAATTAGTCATAACCGTTTAAATTCCCTTAACGAATTTTTGAAGAGGAAAAGTAGGTATTCCCAATTTCTGATGCTCAATTTAGCTTCAAACCTTACGATCATTACTTTATGAACGCTTTGCTACTAATTATAAAGAAACCTCCTTGAGTCGATGTCGTCCTTTAACTATACAAGCATTAATATGCAAGTTTGGTATTAATAGTTTACTGACGTATCAGTCCTTTATGTACCACATAGTGGCATCCTCAGCATTCAGAGAGAGTTATATGTTTACTTATAATGTGATCCTGGGAAAATGAAATTTAAAAATCCGAAAAACCGTTTGTCAATTTAAAAAAGGTTGAAGGTTTTATGGTTATCTTCACAACGTGTATCGTTAAGGCAAACAATAGGTCTATTGCAATTCCTTTGATGTAAAAATGAGGAACGATGAGCCCCCAAAAGGCACTATTTAGCCAAGGCATTTAATTCAAGGGCTTACGTTACATGGGGTGCAGGAAGGAAACATGGTCTGCGTTTCTTTGAGGGAATATGAGATTTAGTGCATACCTTTCACGGTATTTTACATACATATGCAGACACATTATAATATATTTTATGAACTAGGGTGAAGAAATAACCATAATCGATTTAAACCTAACATATTCCTGAGAAAGGAGTCACAGTACAAGTATGCAGATTCAAGAATCAAAACCAGCTTTAAACACGTGTAGAATGCTTCGTTTATATATAGGCCTACGAGTTGATACCATGTGTGCTTTATTTCATTAGCTTACAATTTGCCCACCTAAGGTAAAGGTAGAGTTGCCGAGTCAAGCAGTATTTCATCTTTACATTGCATAACAACAAACCCCGTAAAATTTGACGACGGGTGAAAATGTGAGGCCTACTGGCAATGACATCGCAGATCACTGAAAATTTTGAATATGACATGTAACCTACATTTTCCATTTTCATATTTTATGGAAACCAAAACAAGTACGCAAAACCTGCGCTTCGTTGTAATTTTGTTCATATGGAGCACATCTTTGAAGCAATACAAAAACTACGTGTGTTTTTCTTATGGCTGTTTTTCTCGTTTACTTCTAGGTGACGCGGTTGAACAGGTATGGGAGACATGAAAACAGGTTTTTATTTAGTGAGGTTTTACTTAGCTGAGATAGAGTTCGGATATAATGCCTGTAAACGTGCCCAAAAGGGGAGGAACTAGCGATCTCGGTCAGAGGGACGAAAATGGATTTCAGGGGCGATGCTTTATGAAAGAAAGATACCGAGTGAGCCATCAACCTACAGGTCAACATATAAGCCAACTTCCTAGATGGTCCAAAATGTCTCGCACTACAGCAAAGTTGCATACAAAGAATCGAATAATTTAAAATCTAGTGATTCACAACTGCAGTTTAGGGTATCCACCTTAGATTTAGTTGTTGTGTAATGTGTTGGATGTGGTTTAACCGTGTCCATGTAACACTTTCTTATGTGCCCATATTAAGAATCTTTGCATTTCTCAGTGGCCGGTCCGTTTATGTTAGCATTCCACAGATAACATTGTGTCGACGGTTCTTCCCTGCTGTATTTCGATTAACAGGTTTGGGGGCACATATGTGCAAACAGGTATATCCAAGCCCAAGCCTGTTTAGATACTACTTCAAACCCCTTACCTTCGATTTCAAGGCACCCAGTCACCCTCTAGTTGTAAGGATTTTCAGAGCTCCTTGAAAACAGCGCTATTTTACTCTTCTGTCCTTTGCGTCAGCGAATCTGTCAATCATCTTTTCCTTATCAAGCTGGTCTACTCTAATGCTTTCCATGCCTATCATTGCAAGATTAGAAAGCCTGTCTTGCCACATTGCTGATCTATTGTAATTTTTCATAATTTTTAACCTGCTGAAACTTCTTTCAGCAAATACACTGCTTAATGGTAAGGCACGAAATATTCTATATAAAAACTGACAGAATTGGGAAAGTAGATGTCATTGGCAACGACAAAGCTTAGAGGATCTTTCATGGCCAAGGGCTCTTCACTTGATATGAATATGTTGTACTAAACCATTCTTAAAGAAGTGGATTCATCTAACGCGCATCACTGTTGTTAACATCTTCCTGTAAAAGTCTGCCAAGCTTCGAAGGCGCTCAATATCGCTACTGCCAGAATAGGTGAATTCGCTAGGGTCGAGAACATTGAACTTGCACACTACTTTGTTGAAGTAAGCGGAGCGTGTTGAAAGCTTGCTAGAAAACACATCAAAGATGTTAAAATATGTGTTGATTTTGAAGTTGTATCTACCATCATTTGACATGATGACACCATAAGTCATCTCCTCGAACATATGCTGTGTTCTGTTCTGTAATACTGAAGGCTTGAGTTTGGCATTTTGAATGTTTGTCAAATCTTTCAACAGTGGTGAGATATGTCCTTTACGTTATAAGCTCGTGAACCGAGTATAGGAACCAAACATCCAAATATGTACACTTGTAAGTGAGCCTACCAGACCGTAGGTACTGGACCTCTACCGCTCTACGATGTTGCAACACTCAAGACGTAGGCCTGTAGTAATTAAATGACAAAGCAGCGGTCTTGCAAGACTGTTTACATTTGTAAGCACTGCTGCACGGTGCTGACAATCACCGCCGTAATGAAAAAGTACTTCTTATGAAAAATTTAAAAGCAAGATATGATCATGATCAATGTATTGCTTAAGAAATTGCCGTAGTTCAAAAGTAAAAACAGTTATTATTTGCGGGAAAAGCTGAAACGGGCACCGGTATTCCGGAGTCCCTCGGGGGGGGGGGGGGCAACCGCCCCCTTACTACATGTTAGCTGTGCCACTGGCGCCCAACATATCTTTTGGTATCAATCGTGGGCATACGTTTTAAGAGTGAAAATTTCGATATCCACAGTTAGGGTGTATCCACGCTTGACTAGGAAAAACGCTTACTTGCCTCCAATGTACCCGAGATGCACGTATACACCAATTCATGGTGTGTTACTTAATGATAGGTTCACAACATGGAAAAATGGAAAAACTCCAAAAGTGCTTTAAACTCACTGGGGGACGTCTTTGAAAGGGGACTCAATTTTATATTAAATTTTGTATTTAACAAAAAAAGAACATACTACCCACTAATATGTGCATCCACACTTGTCTGGAGGAAAAAAGCCATCGAGTCCCCAGTTTACACCACAAACTTACGAACTTACCGTGTATCACTGGCTTAGATTTATCTCATTTTAATGCGCACCTTATGTTATAACGTATCTATTTGTCGTCTTCATACTTTATTTGATGAATTTTCAGAGCAGTTTAGATTTTTAATTTCAGTAAATCAATTTCAAGAGTCTTTTCAACCATAGAGTGATGACGGTGTAATATTTAACAACTTATAAAACCAACGATATCAGTCAGCCTCCATGGCAACTTTCTTTATATTCCTTTTATGATCTTATGAAGTATTGTTGTGTTTACATTGCTTATACAGGAGGAATAGAGTTTTAATTAAAAAAAATACCCAAGTTGATTGCTACGTTTGAAAATTTTGTGTGTTTTGAGTGTGTTTATTACTTTTAAATGACATAATCAACAAGTTAAAAAAATGAAATGTAAAACATCAATAAGCATAAGGAAAATATCAGCTTGAGTTGAATTTATTATTATTAAAGGGTTTGGCAAAAGATGCAAAATTAAAATCTTGTAATAACCACCAGATTTCCTTCGAAAGCGAATGTTTACACAGTGAGAGTCTCTTTGGTTTTTGTATCATAAGCCACTACATACGCAAGTGGCAGATTCAGCTAACAATTCAAACGAGTACTGTGTACCTCTATGATGAATACAGGTTAGGTTTCCCACATATAAACCGTGGAGATTATTTTACAAGGTAAAAGCTTAATGTTTAACAGGTTTGTAGCCAGATAGGTCCTACAAGGCGGCCAAAACCTTTCCAGGGGACCAGATGTGTCCAAATGTATTAAGTCAATGACAAACTTCAAAGTCTCTAGGGGAGGGGGTGAAAACATTCCTCTTGGCACCCTCTCGATTACGTCAGGTGTATAAACAAGCAATAACCGTATAAGAAAAGTTGGCTGTTTTGTATTTATAACAGTCAATAAGAATGTCTTTGACGGTGACAGAACAGTTTTTTGGTTCGATTAGTTTCCGTTTCTGACCAATTGGTTAGATTCGAGCTGGAGTAGGTTCTTTGAGGAGACGAACACTATGTTCGGGTGCTTGAACAAGTGCTTATACATTCGAAACATCCCGATGACCTCTGAAGCAGTATCTCGTACAGAAGAAAGGAACACGCATAATTTAAATGGCTCCCTTTTCAATTGATTTCATTCTTCTACGTATAAGTTAATCCGAGCAAAGTATAAGAGAAATGTTACATAAGTATTTAAGGTTTATACCGTGTTCCTCCTAAACTTATACTTCATTATTATAATCTGCCCTGTGGTAACAACGCTTTAAGGCATTCAATTCAAACTTAGAAATGTCTGTAAAAACTTTACATTTCTTGCTGCTAACCCTTCTTTTACAGTGGTCCCTAATTCCGAAAAAAAAACTACAGTGGAAGCAAACGAAACAGAAAACCCTCGTTTTCTTAGTAAGTTGTAGGGATACTTAGGCGTGATTACTTGATGATTATTTTCACTAAGCAAGCAGTTACCCGTCTTTTCATGCAACAGATTGGCGAGTGAATATGAAAAAAGATGAAATAGCAAAAATTGACAGAGACATACGATTATTGAATGAATGAGATGTGCTGGATAACTATTCGGACAAGTATATATACAGGGTCGACACCTGTACCCCAATTCGCTGTGCCCAAAACCTGGTAGGATACCAAACTACTCGGGTACCTAATTCTTAGTAAATATCTCTCAATGAAGCTTTGAAATCTCAACTTAAACCGTCAGAGTGTGGTAATTGGAAAAAAATCTTAAATTATAGTGGCGGAAGCAAAATTATTGAGAGTTCATTCATTTAATTTCCATACGTGAAAGAGGAACCAAATCTACACGGTGCAGTGAAACTTCCATACAAATGGGATATATCAGTCAAGGAAGTCACTAGATTTGAGTTTCGAACTGAGTTTGAGGGCAAGAGTTGTTACATAACTAACTCAGATTAACAAGGCATGCTTTGTTTCCCATTCTTTTTCGGACTGCTGTGCATGCCTGCCTTGAAGTTAATTGGAAGTTAAGGGAATAGGTGTCATCCTGTGGGAAATACGGTAATTGTAAATTTCTCATGCCACATATAAAATCATATTCTGATAATAAAGGATTGTTACTGAGAAAAAAAGGATGTGACGTTTAAAGGAACCCTCCGTTAATCTAAGGATGTGATATCACATGCGCTTGCATCAAGTTCACTTTTGCTTGAAAATGTGGCAGTTTCACTTTCTAGTATCCTTAGAACCACATATCGCATTTCAATGTAAATTTCAACGAAATGCTTAGAACGAACACCGCTGTAACATACCAAAACTTGATGGGACCTTGAACTCTTCTTATCGTAAAGTGAGTTATGCTGTAACAGTAGGACTGTCAAATAAAAGCGACAGGCCTTTAGCTGACAATCAAAGTTACATACACCAATATTCAATGTGGAGTTTGAAATCATTTTGCCACACCTTTGGCAACAAGGGTCAAGCTGATTCCAGTTTCAGTCTTTCATATTCGCCCCCTACTGCCGACAGCCCCCTTATTAGGCTCCATGGATACTTGTAAATTAAGAAATACAACTTAACTACACGCAGGTCTCCACAAATGAACTAAAGGCGATAAGCGCCGCGAGATTGGTTCAGAAGGTTATGTTTTGGGGTGTGTTGCCCCCTGTCTAACCAATTAACGAAACAACGGGATAAACCTTTGTTAAAACCAAATCATCAAAAATTGTACACTGTATCATTCAGAATGTATGTGATTACAGCAGTATAACCTTATTATAGCAACTCCTTAATACACCAATCGCTGCAATGACACCATTAGATATTGAGAGGAATTTCTTATGGAGACAATGAATTACAAAAATCATGCTATTAAATCCATGAACTGTTTTAACTGTCACGTTGCTTATTTTTGCATACATATGTATCGCCTATAGACATTTGAATGACATCAATCAACAGTGGTGAATTCCATAGCTACCGTGTCCAAAATCTGTGCATATAAGAAGAAATAGGCCTATTTATAAGGACATCCTCCTGACGACCATTGAACATCTCGTTGGTTTATATTGAGCGTAAGAACAGAGGTTAAAGGATTATTGTGAACAACTGTAAACTAACATGCTAGCCATAGCAAAAGGCGCCATAGACACTGTGTCAACATGTTCACTATAAAGGTCTGTAATCAGTCTTTATGTCGTTTGCAACTTTAAGCTCGTCGGTAATTTTTACGCAGTTACGTATACCCTTAGCTACGTATTGACATAACCTATGATTATAAATGGTTCGGCATTGAATTTACATATTTTGTGCCGTAAGTGGACATTAAATGAAATGCAGACTATTTTTGTTTTGTCGTGAGAATTGCGTTTGTCCTCTTCTCAACTTTATTTGTAACCATCGGGGTTTAATAACGCAGTACTTTTGTGTGCTAAGAATAATAAGAAGTATTTAAAAACTGACCATGGCGTCTTGATGACATATGATACCTTAAGAATCAACATATGCTCCACGATGACACAGAGTAGGTACAAATGGTACGCTCTGTGTGCGGTAATGTGATGGAACAAATGCAGTGCAATATGGATAGAAGTAACTGAATGCATACAAGTGGTACTGGAAACATCTCTTCAATGAAACTTTAAGAAGTAAGTCTCGTATAATTATATTATCTTTCTCTTCGAAGATATGTGTTTTGATGTGATATTCTGTATTCAAACCAACCCTGTTTTCAACGCCATTTCATTTGATTGCGACTAACTCCATAAAGACTTAAGAGGTGACACTCAGCTAGAAAGTGTCTACTTTGTTAGACGTACTTTTCTCAAGTCAAATGTGTGCATTGTTGTATTTATACATTTGAGGCATTTTAAGCAGCAATTGAAACAGGAAAAGCTGAATAAATGTATGTTAGGCCTACGTTTTGCGACTGCTTTAATTTATGGTCACATTAAAGAGCATGCATGCCTGTGGCTACTGAAAGCAATAATTCCATCTGACATACTCTAAGCCATTTCCTGCTGCTGAAATTCTGTCTTTATTACACAGTTTCATTTCAACTCTCAACACATTTCTTACAATTCTTAGACTAAGTACCTCAAGATATCACTTTCGGGCAGTGGGAGACAACTTTTAATTTCAAGAGTGCAATTTGTAATATTTTACGAACTTCCTCGGAACGGCTAGGTCTGTTCGTATTGGTCCATTCGTATAAATTTTGTTTTCGTACTTCAAATTATATTTTTACGTATGTTTTTAAATTTTGGAATCTTTCCTAACACTGATGAAGAAGATTTTAAAATTATCTTAGAATTGAATCAGCTCGTAATCCGATGCAATATCACCATCGTGTGAGCCGCAAATTAAGGCATATTCCGGTGGCTTTTCGCTTGGTTCTCATGGTCACAGAAAAAAATATTCAAGGCAGTGTCTTCCAAACCCTATAGCAATTCCCTTTTCTTAACTAATATTTCACTTTAAAGGTTGGATATCTTTGTTACAAAATATCTCTACTTTTTAACATAGCCATAGACAGCTATGTTATGTGGGCACATGGCGTAAGAATTCTTCCGTTTTTTTTTCTCATTGTGCGTCATATTTGTCCTTTAAATCTATAAAATATTTGAATATCTTTTACCGTGGACCCATTATTATCCCACACTTTATAAGGGTATAACAAACAATTTTGCTTAATATTAACTTCAGCGCCATCAAAAGTATAAAGTTAACAAAATTTCAAATTAATGTGCCGTCGCGATGACATCACAGATTTCCCAATATGCACTAAATCTAAAAGAATGCATTTTTAGAAATCTTTCGAACGCTCTTTGTTAAACAGATTGGGTTTTGACTCTTAAAGAGAT
Organism: Holothuria scabra; assembly: GCA_037179385.1. Taxonomy (NCBI): domain Eukaryota; kingdom Metazoa; phylum Echinodermata; class Holothuroidea; order Aspidochirotida; family Holothuriidae; genus Holothuria; species Holothuria scabra. Next base: position 43,213,318 of record CM074196.1, on the reverse strand, counting down.
TAAGTTTTCACTCTGCGAAAAAAAAGTTTTCTTTATACCTAAAAGTTTAATGGCTTTTGACTCCAAGGTTCCTTACAACTTGAAAGAGCTTCTTTGGGGCGATGCGCACTGTTTAACAAGAAACTTCCTAACTGGCTAACGAGCGCGTTAATCCCTAACATAATCCCTAACCCTAACAAAGAATACAATCGGTAAAATACAATGGAAAAAACCAATTGTTAAATACAAAAGCAACAATTAACCCTTTACCGTTCTGCTCCAATCGGGGCATATTTGCGCGCCTCGGGAGTGGGCGGAAAAGCGGACGTAGCACGCCCCGAATCAACTTCCGTAGGTAATTAACCCATGACCTTAAGCTATTGTTCCTCTCGTTGTTGTGGCCGAATTTTCGGATAGCTACTCTGCGTTTCGAGCTCCGCGTAAAACAGTAAAGATGGGTGACAGCCGTGCTCTCCGCATGGGTCCAAAAGGACCCAAACAACGGTAAAGGGTTAAGAAACACCTTGTTAGACAGTGTGCATCTACCCGCTTTTTTCAGGGACTTTGTTTTTAGTATTATCGGTTTACAAAAAAAAAAGAAAAGAAAAAAAACGACTTGCTCAGAATCTTGCCAGTCCGTGTCATAATCCTACGTCCTTGTGAGGCTGCTTAAGGTGAAACATGCCCTCCGACAATATTTCCGCTGAAAAGTCGAGAATTCATTGGGGCAAATGAGGCAACCAAGAAAATATATTATGTCCTCTATGGGCTATGGCTAATTCATCTGGAATCGAAATTAGGGCAACTTGGTGGAGAAATCGTAACTCGGATAAAATGATATCTGCCCCCTAAAGAGATTCGATTCGACCATTGTTTTGATTGGTCCACTGAAACTTCATCTTAATATTGTACATGGATGATTGTATTTCTTTTCGATCTAATTCACAAGCTCTCGCAACGTTTGTTTTTATTTGTTCAGTTGAAAGAAACCAATGGAGTTTGTAAATGTAACCATGGGAACAACTGAAACGTCAGTCATGTACACCACGTCAGAGACGAAGTCAACGCTTGTTGTTCCTGTCGACCTACTAATCCGTGCTTCCTTGGCCGGTATCGCGTCTTTGCTTGGAACCTCAGGGAATGCTCTTGTGATATTTGCTGTGTGTAGTTCCCGTCAATTGCAGACTTCAACCAATTTTTTTGTTGCAAATTTGGCTTTCTCCGATTTGGTTACTTGTTTGTCAATGCCTTTCCATATATATACAAGACTTAGCGGAAGAATTCCTCCAGAAATCGTGTGTAAATTGATAGGAGGACTATGCTCCATATCTTTTGGAGCAAGTCTGTTCAACTTAACGTTGATTGCTTTTAATCGAGCATACCTTATAACGAGATCAAGAGCAAAGTACGATCAACTCTACACCAGAAAGAATATAGCGTTAATGTTAATTTTCAATTGGGTATACGTAACACTTGTTGTATGGGTTCCTACAGTCTTTGGTATTGGGGAGCTAGGATACACACAACGCTATCGTGTGTGTGTACAAGATATCTCACACACAAAAAACATTTCTTATGATCTTTTGAAAGGTGTGATGTCAACCCCTCTCCTACTTATTGCCATGCTGTGCAACATTTATATCTTTATTCACGTGAGGAAAACTACCAAAACATCTCTACGCGTGTTTAACCAAACTGATCAGTTGCAACTACAGTTGAGTAAACGACAAATTTCGGTTTCTAAGTGTCTCTTCATAATTGTTTGTATTTACCTACTCTGCCTTTCTCCAATTTTTGTATCAGCTTTACAACCCTCTCTGTATCATCTCATCCAATGGATCGTTGCGCTGGCGATATTTAACAGCTGTTTCAATCCTTTTGTATACGGCCTGCACCATCCTCAATTCAGAAAAGTTTTCATACAGATTATTTTACGCCGATAAAAAACGAACAACCCACTAGGTCATTATGACATGCCCTCTAAAGTGCTGAAAATCGTTAATATTACGGAAATTTTCATGAATTGCTTACATCAATATTTCAAACTTTCATAGAAAGCGAATTTGGGAAATGACTTCAAAATTCTTAAGCGCTAGAAATATGAAAAGTTGTCAAAGCATGATATAGCTATGAAATAACAACAACGGAAAAGGGTAACTCATTTGGTTGTCCTGAAACTTTATTCTTCACTCACTCTTATGTACTTTATTTCCGACTGTCTTAATTACTTAGTTACAATGCATTTATTTTGAAAGCTAAGTTAGACAGTCTATGGGACTGGTCTGGGGAGTGATGATGGGGAAAATGCACGAGAAAAAACCTTATGCACTGGTGACGTTCTTAGTTCATTGGGTAATAATAAAACACGTGGTCGTACCTCTGAACTTTGTGAAGAATATAAATTCTGGGTTGAAAAAATGCATTGCATACCGTCAGTTAAACTAACAAAAGACGTCTTAGGGGAACATGAGGGTATATTCCCATGCAAGCCACTGTGCCCTTAACATAAAAATTCAAACTTAACAAGACAATGCTTTACCGTAAGTGATCAGACATGGCTTTTAGTGATAAGGGTTTTTTTGGTTTTCATGTTTTTTTGTCACATAATGGAAAAAGTGGCAATTCCAGAGATGGGTTTGCAAGCGGCTTTTCTAATTTGCATGATTCAGGATTATCATGCATGACGAAAACATGTTTGCACCAAAATTAACTATTGCACTATCTCTGTGTCAAGCATTAGAAGCCTTGCATAGCCAGTAAATGCGTAAGCTATCTGAACACTTCTAACAGAGTCTAATTTCCATTGTATTAAATTAACTTTTAAAACTATTTGCAGTTGTTAAATTACAGCCAAACTGTTTCAAAATTCCTTCTTTAATTAAACTGTGTTGCTGGTTAAAATCAGTGTATCATATGGGGCAATATTCCCACGTATGTCTAGTTAAAGTTATATATATAGTTATAGTTATACCGGTTACCGAGCCTCCCACCGCCACCACCGCGGTTGTAACCATATCGTGTCAGCTTTCTGAAGGAGAAACTAAAATTCTCCCGAAAGGACTCAGGACTCAGGAAATTATCGCTATGCATGAAAGCGTTCTTCCAACGCTTGCGCCTTCGGGGGTGTTTTGCTGACGAAGACGGCCTACATTCACCACCGGACAACGATATATCGTATCAATTTAAACCAAAAAGCACCTGGAACCCATCAAAGGGGCGTTGTCCGCAACTGGAATAATTTATTTCGGGCATTGAAGAGGATGTGAAAAACCACACCCCTTCCCCAGATTTCCGCGACAATCTCACAAAAAGTGAACGTCAGGCCATTCGAAGTCTACGGCATCGTGATAATATTGTTATCAAGCCGGCGGACAAGGGCTCTGCGATTGTTGCAATGGTGGCTCAATTCTACAGGGAGGGAGCCCTTAGATTACTTGGCAATCCCGACCACTACAGACGTCTTGACTCATATCCCACTTCTGAAATTGCGAAGAAAGTGGAGGCGTCCATTCAAAAGATGGTCCTCAAAGACTCTATTGACTCTTAAACCGGCCCGAATCTCCTCCAGGTAGATCCTAAACCAGGCGGTTTCTGTTTCCTGTCCAAAATTCACAAAACGGGTAGTCCGGGCAGACCTATTATTTCCGGCAACTGGACTGCCACGGAAAAAATGTCAAAATTTGTTGACCTGCTAATCCAACCCCTGGTTCCAACCCTCCTACGTTCAGGACACTACGGACATCGTCCGCAAAATTGGGAAGATCAAAAATCTCCCGTCGGACACAATTCTGCGACTCTTGACGTGTCCTCGTTGTACACAAACATACCAAATGAGGAAGGCATCTCCCCTTGTACCAACGCCTTCAATCCGATTCGGGGCAAAACTCCCACCAAGAAAGACTTAGGCGAACTCATGCATCTGATTCTGACCAACAACAATCTCATCATTGGTGATCACCACTACCTCCAAATTCATGGCACAGCCATGGGAACCAAAATGGCTCCCTCATTTGCTAACTTGTTTATGGGCAACTTCGAGCAAAAATTTCTGTCTCGACAAAATTTGAAACCACAAATTTGGTTACGCTTCATATACAGACGACATCTTCATGGTCTGGCCCCACGGTGAAGACCGTCTAAATTTTTATTGAGAACATCAATAAGTTCCATCCCACCATCAAATTTACGGCCGACCATTCTATGTCCAGTGTCCACTTCCTGGACACCACTGTAACCATAGAAAATGGTTCACTCAAAACAGACTTGTTCAACAAACCAACGGACAAGCACAACTACCTTCTACCCAGCAGTTGCCATCCTCCGCACTGCACCAAAAACATTCCGTACAGTCAAGCACTCCGCATAAAACGGATCTGTTCCTCTGAAACAGATTTTGACAATCGGGCAAAGGAACTATCTGGTTACCTCTGTAACCGGCAGTATTTTCGGGGTTCTATTGAAAATGCCATCAAAATGGCAAAAGAAACCCCTCTGACTCTGACGTACAAAACTCGTCAGCGCAATCCCGACAGAGTGCCGTTGGTAACTGATGAGTACCATCCCGGTCTACCACCACTAGCCAAATTCATCAAAAAGCATATGCCCACACTTCAGAGCACCGATCGCCTAAGGTCTATTTTTCCCCATCCCCCCGTTTTTGCCTTCAAGCGGCCCTCAAATTTACGGGACATTTTGTTTCGGGCAAAGTTCCAGGACAAAGCCTAAGTCGAGGAAAACAACGAAAATTTTGGTTGTTCACCTTGCCCTTTCAACTGCAAGACGTGCGCCCAGGTTGATTCCACAAAAGGTTTCCAGAGCAATCAAAATGCACGCACCTTCTAAATTAGACAAGAAATTGTCTTTCAAAAAATGTTATTTATCTCATATACTGCAATTTATGTGGTGTGCAGTATGTCGGAGAATCTAAAAATACTCTCAGAATGAGAAAAACACAGCACAGGTCAGCAATTAAAACCAAAAAGGTTGAACAACCTGTTGCAAACCATTTCAATCTGCCTCATGATTGTATCAAAAATTTACGGGTTATTGCTATCGACCAAAACGATACATGGACTGACAAAGCTAGAAAAGCTAAAGAAAACTCAATCTCAAAACCACATCGCCATTCGGCTTGAACATCAGAAGCGACTTACAAGGTTGCAGAGATACAAACAAAAATAATCCGATTAGGCCTTTCCGGTCTAACAATTTCTCTTATTGCTTTGAAGAGGATTTTCCTAGTGATGATGGGTTACACACGAGTAAATCCCATCAAACCCCCCTTGCCTTGAGAAGGTTCATCCTGTCACAAAAGAGGTGAGACCATTGCTTTAAAAACTTCCAGAATTTCTCACTCCTTGTCATTCTTTGACCTAGTATTGATAAAGAGGTAGAATTCCTCGAAAGCTCTACTTCAAACTCTTTGGCTGTTTAATTGATCTAAATTCTAGCCTTCCGCTAATTGTATCTCCTCTGATGCGATATAGGCGCTTGTTGTCCATTTCGTACAGTTTATTTTTTAAATTAAATATGACAATAAAATAAGCAAATTTCAGTATGATCAGAGAAATTACATGGATATCTTTAATAGTGTATTATAATTTAATTTTGGAAAACGTTCAATAATGGTAAACATGATTATCTAATTCAAAATGTCAAGAACTTTCTCAGCGCAATTTGTTCTCATCCCTACAGAAAGCTTACTAATAAAAATTTTGCCTACTGCAGCATTGTAAAATTACTTTCAAAGTATTGCAGTATATTACGCTTTTTTCTAGTGTTGTAACTGAACCTTTAAAATAAGGGGTCCTTCTAAGCAATAACGTGTGTCCTTAGTTATATGTACCATTGTCGTTGCAAGGAAAATCTCCAACCTGATACTATTTTCGGGATAGGATACTGCAATTGTAACTTTACGGCTTTTAGACGTGATACACGAATGTGTAGTTATGTAGTACTGTTGTTATGTTGTGCGTATTAAAGTTTGGTGAAACTGTTCCCTTCTTACTTCCTGTGGGTTAGTTAATTAGTTAGATGGAGTTTTTCGGCCCAGTCTCCAAGCTATTGTTGCAAGTCGAGTTGGTCTCGTCCTCGTCTTTTTTTTTTCAAGTAGTGGCTCACTGTCTTTTTATCCTACTCCAATGTTTATGCGGAGCATCTCGCCCAGCTGCAGTATATTCCAATTTTAAGAGTCCTTGGTATGACTCGACCTGGGAATCGAGATCGGGCATTCCGCGTGAGAAGCGAACGCGGCCCTACTTCCTGTAGGACAGCTCACTTACTCAACTCAATCAAACTTCACCAAACCTCTTGCTGTTTCTGGTCCCCATCCACTACTATCATCCTCAGCATGGGCGATGATCATGGGTGATGGAGGGATATATTCCCCATGCATGAAATTGGGTGGAGGATACTGTGCACTTTATCCTCCCCATGAAAACCAACCTTCATATTCGGAACTACGTAAAAAATTAATTATGCTACTATGAAAACTTCTTTAATCGAACAGAAAACTAAAAGATTACAAAATTCACGCTTTAAAATATAACATTAAACCGTTTCTCTAAAGATAGAAGGCAACGTATAAATGTGGTTGACTGTTTTGCATACCCTCCCATGGAGGTTCTTACAGCGATTTTTACTTTGAAAAATACAAATCTATTGATTATACAACTATGAATAGCCCGAGGAAGAAACTTGAAATGCTGTGATATGCACCAACACGCCTTGAATACGTAAAAAATACTTTGGGAATGCAAGCTATGCAATATAAAGAAATAAATGATACTCAATGACAGTGGCGAAGCTACAAAGGACATGGGGCAATTTGTGACATCAGTCAACTATGGTGTGTTTTCTTTTTTTTTACTTTTTCTTCATAGAAAAATCTAATTCTCTTCAATAAAAGCTACATGTATGTAATTATTTGTTTGAATTATGAAAGACTGTCCAGGCGCTTCGCGCAAAAAACTTCTCATTAAACTCCTTGGACCGTGTTCCGTCATAAATCAGTTTGGTAAAACTTTCCGAACTCAGGAAATGACAAAATCACCAGATCTTAAGTGATATCGACAAATAAAGTGCTATTTTCCTGAATTTTCTATCATTTAATTTACAATTTTCCCTTATATAAGCCCTTGACCCTAAAAATGTCGATTTACCGAAGCCTCAATTTGTAGGTCTTAACACTGTGTAGCAACAACAATTTTTGGTAGCTGTGCAATTAGAGATACAGTTTCTTCAGGTACCCCGAACTTTGCACATTTCCTTATATATAGAACCCATAATCCAAAATTTATTCCCATAAAAGTTCCACATTTTCAAAAATTTGCTGAATAAAACAAAAAAGTCACGACCACATAGCAATGACGTTCACGATGAAAAAAAAAAAAAAATCGGTAAATTTGGGTGCTTGTTCCCGACCCTCACCCGACCGGAAAAGTCTAGCTAAGCCTATGCTCAATGATCTGATGATGTTCTCTTCACTCGATTGAGAAAATTAATCCTCCTTTTATGGCAATCAGAAAAATTTAACTTTAATATTCTTTTTACGATCATCGTCCATTTCACCATTTTATGAAATACGCTTCTGACAGTTGCTATGATATCACGTTAGAACCCGGAAAGGGCCACTTTCAGTGATCTCGTGCGTATTTTTGGCAGGAATTATCTTTTTACGTTCCGCGCCAAGCAATGGTGGCGTTCCACTTGGAAAGTACGATACCAACTATATCCCTCCACTTTCAAAGACGGATCGCCACCTGTGATCGTCAGCAAATTGATTGATGTTTATATCAAACTTAAGTTTGTAATCATTATGAACTGATGAAAAATGTTTCATTCGCTGGAGTAAGCAGGTTTTTCCCAAAAGATGGCCCTGAATAACGCCGAATCAATGACATATTAAAGACAAATAACTTGAAGAGATAATCAGTCCCCGAGGCTTTGGCTTACCGATTCGTCCGCTAAGCATGGGTTAAAAATTCCCCAATCAATTTTTCTAGAAGCAGTCACCATTGACAATTAGCCCCCCCCCCCCCCATTTACATTAAAATCTGCACAATTTTCTTTTCCAAAATCGTACACTAAGCAACCTTCAAAACTACGTGAATACTAACGTTTTCTTCGCACTGAGTTGTAGGGGCCTGTCCCAGAACATCTGCAAACGTCAAACTTGAAAAGAAAACCACAGAACAGAATGCAGTGTTCTATATCATGTCCCATATGGAAAGGACAGACACTTGGGAAAGTGGGACTCTTTGGTTTATCGAAAGGAAATACCTCTGTAGTTGTGCAGACTTAGTTTGCAAAAACTTAGGTAGTAGGATCATGCGTTTTAGTGTTGGCGCAGGGAGGTGTGTCACCCTGGTTGGCGTACTGTACTATGGAGGGTCCGCTCTATAGTCCACCGTCTCATTGTTTCCCCATTTAGCGTAATTCGTCTCATTGGCCCCCGTCTCATTAGTCCCGTCTCGTTAGTCCCCCGGTTAGGGTTTAGAGTTAGGGTTTAGTGTAAGGGTTAAGGGTAAGGGTTTAGGGTAAGGGTTTAGGGTTAAGGCAACAATTAGACGGGGGAATAATGAAACGGGGGAATACACGCATTATCCCCATAGATACTCCTAAATTATTGAAGGACGACAGAGCTATTACTTTTTTCACTGCCTGAAGCCAATACCGAGTTTAACTGATTGAAATTGGACTTGTCGAATCAAACCTTACAGAAATAAATTTTAACGTGAACACTGTGTCTCAAAAGAGATCATTGTTTGGAATGAAAAGATCATATTGTTACTATTTGTTTCACAATGAATTGTACGTAATGATTGGATTTTTTAATACATTTTTGAAACCTTGAGGAACGGCAAATTTGGATGTGAGTAATATTTTTACATCCTTTGAAATGTATCTGACCTTTTTGAGCAGTTAATGACCTAGTAAGTATATAAAGAATACAAGGAAGATTAAGAACATACATAAGCCAAGGAAGGCCCCAATTTTAAAGGAGAGGTATACGTTTTAAAATTTTAGAATCCAAACTAAATTGTGAACGTTTCCTGAATGCCAACGTTAGAGAATTCAACTAACCATAGTATAGGCCATTACTAAAATGCACAAACCTACACTAATTTTGCAAAGGTCGTGTTTGTGCGACTACATACGAATCCCTTTCGGGAAATCAAAACAACAGGCTCAACCGATGTCCCAACAGGGACTTGCTAGAGAGTGTCTAGCGACTCCCTGATCCCAACGTAGTTTTTCTTCGCGCGCACCACTTTTAAATACTTCCTGAGGAATCGGGTTGAATTTACTTCTCGTAGATCATCTCGCATATTATGTTAGTCTATACTATATCACTGTAACAACTATACCTTAAGTCGCATGCAGCGGAGAAAAGAGTCCCCATCCTCAAACATTTTGAAAGTTTTTTTTTAATACCTCAATTCACCTGTATAAAATGACAGCTATTTTTCCAACTTTTGTAACTAAGATGAACTTTAGCGTGCGCATTAAGTGTCTTTTCCGGTGGGCGCCATTATAAAATGGGACAAGAGCTTAGCGAAAGGAGATTAAGACCCTCTTTTACGACACTTTTTTGGCATTTCTAGTACTAATTTCGCTACAAGTTCCAACCAAGAGATTTTGGCCATGAATTTATATTCCGGAAATTCCATTCTTAAAATTATTTTTGCAAAGCCCTTTGAAAGCTAACAAATAATCCAAATCCCCCCTTTTCTCCAATCCCTTAACATTGATAATCTCAGCCTTCTGTTTCGTTTGGTTTAGCTTAAACCACGGTAAATTTTCCCAATTTACTAGTCTCAAGGTCTAACCCATGGTGAGGTACCCCGGGGTCACTGAAGATCCAGGCCCGAGAGAGGGGTCAGAACCTGTCCGTGTGTGTGTGTATTGTGGGTGTGAACTTCACTATCACAACGAGGACTCGAACTTAACAACACACCTGCTTTCCGAGGACTTGTTTGATGTCCTAAGACCTAAAATGTCGTCCTCGAAAAGAAATGCATTAAAACATTGTTAAAGAGCACACTGTGTCCCCCAATGGACATTTCCAGGCTGTCCCCGGAGAAGCTTTTAAGTGTGACTTTAAAACTGACACAAGCATCTAATTCCATCATTTTTCCGAGGACATGGAGTTTAATAACTCCAAGAAGAAGTGCATTTTAATACACAACCGGAAGTAAAGGTCAAAGTGACAGGTCGAAATCACCTTTTCTGCTATACTTCCAAAACGAAACGTTCTCCTGACACGAAACTTCACACATATGATGATTGTATCTAGACCTACCAAAATTGTGTGGTTGCCATAGCAACAAAGGTCAAAGGTCAAGTGGTAGAGTGGAAAAAAAATCAAGTGATAATTTGTTCGTTAAACAACCTTTTTGTCTCTTAAACTCCTCCTAGTGGGCTGGACCGATACTTTCAAAATTGGTAGGAGGGTACCCCAGGGTGGGAACTTATGTCTCCCAGATCCTCGGAAGTAAAGAACAAAGGTCAGAGGTCACAGGCAACATTATGCAAAAGACCACTTTTTTACTATTTCGTACTACAACTTCAAAAGAAAATATTCATTTCATATGAAACTTCACAAGTATAAAAGGATAGACTAGTTCTACCAAAATTATGTAGTTTCCATGGCAACCAAGGTCAAAGGTCGCGTGACAGTGGGTCAAATATATTTTTTTTTGTACTTACTTTAACTCTTTACGGAAGCATCCCATAAATCTGAAAGTTTAAGTGTAATAGGCTAGGCATGACAAGTTGTGCCGATATTTGTGGTTTTCATGACAACCAAGGACATAGTTCACGTTACAGATTGTCAAAGGTTAAAGTGGGCATGAAACGGCCACAAAAACTTTTGTGTATTGCAAGATTAGATACAGTATTTTATAAATATCATCTCACACCCCATTAAAAACCCGTACAATTCGGCATAAATGATATTCGAAGGAAAACGCTCAAAATCCAAATTCAAAAAATGCCGCAACAGCTTATCTGGCTGTAATGACACAATTGGCGGCACCTCTAGATGTGGAACTAATGTAACGCTCGGTAAAATTATCTTTTCGAAGCAAACTCATGAAAACGATTGAATCACAATACAAAGTCCAACATACAGAGCGAAAGGCGCGGGCCATGGTGGGGATTAGGAGAAAATCATTGGCCAATATATTCGCGTGAATATGCGCGCGGGTAAAAATAGTTCTGTTTTTGTGCAAGAAAGACGCGGTTCGGACGCTATAAAAACAGCTATGAACATGTATAGACAAACCACAACAAGCGCGTCCCAACTACGAGCGCGTCTTTACCAGAGTCGTATATTAAGTGCGTTCGATTTAACGGCTCAGAGCCGGCTCAACTGGCTCAGCCAACGATCGATCTTTCTGAAAAGTGATCTTAACGCCATCAAAACGTCACAACTTTAGCCGGTCAAAACGACCAGCCCTCCGAGGTGGTCTAGTTGAGCCGGTGACGTATTTTACGTCAAATTTCGTCCAGTCAAGAAACTAGTTGAGCCGGCTCGAGCCGCTAAATCGAACGAAACTGTTAGGAGAGTTTGGACAACTCGCGATTTGTGACGTTATAGGTAAACACTGGGCGGCATTTTAGGTCCACTTGGAGAGTGTAAGCAGTTCCGCGACATTTACAGTTACTTGTAACACGAGCCGTGATCACTGTATCAAGGAAACATCGATTTAATGACTTATGAAGGTGACAATTTCTTCAGAAAACGACCTAATCGTAAATTAAACTTTGTAGCTGATACTACCTGTAGAAGAGAAGGTAAAGCCCGACATCCTTCTTCAGAAAATTGTTCTTATGATGGTTCTGTGGAGAAAAGCTATTGTTAAAACAACGTTAGTATCGCTCACTGGCCTAACGGTAGCCGCACACGGCAAAGGTATGATAATAAGCCTAGTTGTACATTAAACGTTACTGGGCCTATGCCTAGTTAGTAGTAGTTAGGCTTGCTGTCGCTTGGCCTACGTCATTCTTAATTTTTCATTTTTACCCCATTTCACTTCAGTAAGGGAATTTGGCACTAGTTTGAAGTCTTATTTTGCAGATTTGCGGTGAGTGGGGAGAGGTGTATTTTCCTCAGGCTGGAGTGCTGGGTGGGAATTGGGAGTGCTTGGTGTCATCACCCAGAACCACCCACTGTACAGTAGAGTCTACATCCCTGAACTGTAAATAATTTGGAAATATCTAACTTTCAGTGGTAACACCATGGACCATTGGTCAGTTGCTTTGCCGGCCTCTTCTTTTTCTTTGTGGTACTCCAGTGCGCCCTGACAAGGTATTCAATGGAGGATAGTTGGTGTACAGGGTGGAAAATTAAGATTTATTGATGCTGGCAATGACAAAGTGTCAGACACTGGCATGGCTTCAGGCCATAAGCTACTACTAGAATGGAAAGTTTGTGTGCTGTTTACCGGTCCTGTGAAACTGGTCCAACTTTTGTCTTGCATTGCAATTAGGAACCAAGCCCAGCTTGCAGTCTCGAACACATTCAGCGTAACGGTAACAGTGTATATTCTAGACACACTGTTTGTTACTGCTGTAGATCCCCAGTGGATAAGCAGACTTACTGCCTAAATTTTTTCATATGTTGCTGTAAAAAAAATAAGTTAGGAAGCTCATGATAGCCAGTTCCATATCCATATCCTTGGTAAGTACATAGGCTCTCCTAGTCCTATTGTACACTCACCGTTGCTAGCTTTGACTAGGAAGGACAAATAACAAAGGACTTGGCAGTGATTGATGGCTTCACATTATGGTAAGCTGTGGAACTATCAATTAGAGACAAGTGAACAAAAAGGTTTTTATCTTGTCCTACCTTATCCATTTTTTTTTTGTCAAGCTACAGTATGTTTACTGACATTGTGGAAATAAAGCAAAGAAGAACTTTTGGTAGTGGTAGGAAAGAAAGAGTTGGAGGAGGGATGAATATTTATATCTTGATTTCAGGATGTTCAAATTTATTGTTCCAGTCACATTAACCCCTCACAGCAATTGCTTTGGGGTCTGGTACACTTCCCTGTATACCCTGGATGCTGAGCTACAGAATTTGGGGCATTAAAGGAGCGATCAGAGTTTGCTTTTACTATTTTTTCACAACTGAAATTCTGCACCACATTTGTACATTCAACTAACAAAAACTATCTGTGACCATGGTCTAACATCATTATTCATGATTGGTTACGGTGCAGAGGAGACTGCCTAGTTTTGGTCTGTGTGTAATTTTTTCCCAACAAATATTCAAAAAATTTTCATTTTTACCGGAATAAATGCAAACTAAGTGTTTCTTCTGCACTGAGAGACCTTCTCAATCTCAATGTTTCTATGATTCTGATAAACAAATGAATAATACCAGAATAATTTCAGATTGCAGGAAGTGACTCTAATTACTTTTAATTTTTGTGATCCTAAGAAGATTTCTGATTCTGTAACAGTGACAACACCAGTGAAATGTGCAGTCACTTGTAGCCTCACTGCCATGAGAAAGGGCTTATTCCTTTGTGTATCCTTGAAAAGCAGCATATTGTATGGCTGATGTGAACAGTACTTTAACTAGGTGAATGCTGTTGTAGGGTGAGGCCTTAACTTTGTGTCCCATCTAGTCTGAAGGAAGGATTTACTTTTTTGAATTGAAGATGCCAGAAACATGTATGCACTTACCATTTGGATTAAGAAGAATCTCAGTTGGACTATGATTTGTCAATTTTGCCGAGCTTGGTCAACTTGGACTTTCCCTAAGTACTGTAAATTTAATGGCACACGGGTTGGGTGAGAGTAAACAGAGAGGTTTTATTGTAGTGCAGCAATTGAAGTTGAACAGGAAATATTAGTAGTTTAAGTTAGTTGCAGTACACTATAATACAAAAAATTTTTCATTGTACTATTGCTTTGTGTTTTTCTCTTTTTCAGCCTACTGTAAATCTCATACAGAAGAAGGTACTTTTGAACATCATGTATGAAATTGGAGAATTGTCCTGTTCACTGAAAAATGCAAGTTCTTTTTCGTCAGCCTCTGTGGTTATTAGTGCTGGAATTAAGTTATTTGGCATTGTGAAATACATTATCGACCGGTAGCACTCCAGTGTAAAGATATAAGGTCAATCTATTATACTTCAATACTACTGAAATAACTGTAGGAACTTGGATGGTGTGGTGTAGTCTGTTCCAAATGAAGTGGACCACAATGAATTCTCAACTGTTTCACAACCCAGGATTGGTCAAAGTTAAACTGAAGCTGGTACTCAGTGTCAATCACATCATAATGATGAGCTCTTTTCAGCTGGCTCAAGAAAAATACTGAACTTATGTGAAATAGATTTAACATACTCTAACCTTCATCCTGTGATAGAATTCAAGACTTTCTGCAAGCTACAATGAAATACACAGTTTAATACCACATGATCATGTGCCATATAAAAATGATGTTAAATTGCATGGAACCAATATTTGATGCCTTTATGGGTACTACAGATGCTGAAGGTAGCAGTCACTTAGTTATTGACTGTTAATCATCTCAACTAAACTTATTTTGGATGAGTGATCAGTCTATTATTGTGTGTCTTAACTCCTGCATCAAATATTTTAAGTAGCATTGTTGAATTCATAATCATAATATTTATTTGTAATTTTTTCACCGAGCTCTCATACAGTAATTCATTTTATTAGCACCTAAAGCATAAGCAATAGCTGCCCCAGCGGTGGCGGCACCAAAATGTAAATATATAATTATTATTATTTTTTTTTTGGGGGGGGGCAAAAGTTAATTGGGGAGATGCAAAAATATTGGACGCAGTGTGAAACCAAGCTGAAAGTGGGGGTGGAATTCCAGGTGACAAGCCCCCAGGAGCTTGGAGGTTTAAGTATATCTCTGAATGAAAATTACTGTGTCACGTCTCTGGAGAGGTATACAGTATTATTTATTTTTTCGGTTAATCCAACTTCTTACCTCATTTTAGGAGGGAAGAGTGGGGGCAAGGTCAAGCTCTGGTGAAATTTCACCCCTTGCACCCAAGTAGCGCTATCACTGGCCCCAGTAACCATCAAATGTTAACATTGTGTGAGGCAATTGCTGTGTACACTGTGCTGTATATATTGTGTATAAAAGCATGAACCAATCATACAAATTTGCCAGGAGGGAAACAAAAAATACGTTACATTATTGACACATGTTAAAACTTTTTTAAAGGTTATTTCAAATATTATATTTATGATATTATTATTATAGGGTTTGTAGCTGTACGTGGCAGTTACATTATTTTATATTGGAAACAAGAGTTAGTAAAGGTATTCACTGCTCATAAGTAACTATAACATTGAATAAATTTCAGGGTTTTCAACCAAAATACCTTGGCTTCATAGATAAATAAAAGTAATTTAAAGGGAATGAAGAGGCTGGGGCTATTTTTTAACTCAAACCCCACTGCTTGTACTCAGCCGATATAACAGCTCCCAAACAGAAGTACAGGGTTAGTACAAAAACTGTTTTTGCTTGGGTTAGAAGAGGAATTTGGCCTTTCCATGTAACCTTTAACCCTTTACCGTTGTTTGGGTCCTTTTGGACCCATGCGGAGAGCTCGGCTGTCACACATCTTTACTGTTTCACGCGGAGCTCGAAACTGCGAGTAGCTACCCGAAAATTCGGCCACAACAGCGAGAGAGACAATAGTTTAAGGTCACGGGGTCAATGCTACCAGTGCTTTTTTTGCAGTGATGCGACAACTCATAAATGCCTTTATCGATTGTAATAAAATAACGTATTTAAAAAAATATTCCATGACTTTGACATACGATTTTCACATTGATTTCCGGGATAACCCAATCATCTCCGACTGTGGCTAACTTGAAATATACGAATGGATTATGAAATCTTCTTTTTATCATATATACATCCGCCATATGCCATACTCCTACCAACATCAATGGAATTCTTTTTGTAGATACCAAGATGGACGACCTATGTCAGTCAGTCGAGCTGAAGGACAATATATCAGGGTCTGTTGAGACTACTGTACTTCGGAATTACAAAACTGGACTAAACCATTTTATGGTTGTCTCAGCTTGCGTGGGAATGTTTGCTTTTTTTTTGTTATTTGTGCAGTCTAAAAACGAGATCTTAGAGGAGAAATGGTACAGTAAACTCCCTTTTACAAGAAATGCACATCCAAATGATTTTTTTGTTGACTTGTCAATATTATTTGATTTAGTTTGGAAACCTTAAGGTTTCGTGAAATTAGAACTTAGCTCATTCAATTTATTGTCATAACATATGGCAACAAAATGATTGAATTATCGTTATATTTTGCGACATGTGATGAAATGCAATGTCATTTTAACATTTCAACATCCTGTAAAAAAAATAAATAAATAAAACAAAAACAAAAAATGATTAATTATGGGAACTGTGGTAAATTGAATAAGTTGCGTATGATATGTAGGATAGCAAATTTAAAATAAAAAAGGAAACAACCCCGTGGCTTCTCCTCGTCCGTATTTCTTCCACATTTTTTGTCATGTTCCCCAAGTAATCCGACAAACGCAACTTCTTCCTTAATTACCGTAAATTCCTGACATACAGTAAGTAACTGTAAGTAACTTTTTTACATATTTTAGCTGTAAAATTCACAATAAATATTCCTCTGTATTTAAGGAACGTATTGTACCATTAACTACAAAAAGTAGGTTACATACATGGTGTATTTCAGGTGTGTTAAACATTGTCGTCTTCCGTTGCCCCAGTTGCTGTGAGGCGCGAATATTTGTTGTAAGATAACAACCCAAAGAAGGGCAGAGTCAAATCGAATCTTCCAATGTGATTCATTGGTTTTTATCTGTGAACTTAACGCGCAGAATGTTTGGATGGTCAGCACACAGGGATCGTATACGGAGATTGAATTGTGAGAGAGCTTAATTAAGGCAAACTGCTCCGAGACAGACTCTTCTCACGTATAAATCAGTCACAAGTTACGATGAAAGAAATGTGACCTAAACAACCAATCACCTCCCTCATTTTATTCTACCTCTATTTAAGTTTTAGTGTAAACTTCACATTTTAATCTCCGAGAAAAGTGAGACTGATGTCCTAATTTCATTCATTTGGACTAGACACTTTGATTTAGGCACGTACTTATATGCAGGCGAGGGATGCTGTATACTATCTACGGAGCTCGGTTTCAGCATCCCGACCACCGTGTGCCCCACAAAAATAATTCCATGCGCTTACGAATAACCGAATTCGATTGAAAAACGATAGATTAAATGCTAATTTTAACTCATAAGTTTCATTACATTGAGGCCTCTTTTTCAACTCTTCACGTTTTAGTTCAATTTTAAAAAAATTTGAGCCAAGAGTCGGTATTACTGCATATCATGACAAACTCTCCGTACTAACGTCTTCTACGTCTTATCGTGTTTTACACAAAATCAAATAATGTGAACAATTGGAATCGACGGGTGAGGGGAACAGTGCTTCCTTCTACTGTAGTTTGTGTTGTAATGTCAGTCGTATCCTTGTACCCCGCAGATAAAACCATCACAGACCTCACGTTGATGGTCAAAATACCCCTGTTTTTACAGTCCATGTAGCAAGACCTCATCAATAGCCTCACTCCGTACTTACTTGCTCACGAGGTCGAGGAAGACCATCGCCACCAGTTTTTAACTTTGGCTCCACCAAAAGGAATTCAAATAATCCGGGCAAATATACATGTCAGTTATACCTTCTGCATATCTAGGCCTATATAATTCGTTTAATGAGTGGTGCAGCCGTTAGGCCCCTGCCTGGATGGATAACAAGAATAAACCTGAATAAGCGGTCTACATGGAACGACGCTTCTTTACCAGGAAATCAGTGTAATGACAATGTTTACTATTGGAAGCACAAGTTTAACGGGGAATCGTCCTGAGCAGGAAGCCGGTTTTATTTGGAACAGCGTCTTAGTTTTGTTTTATGAGGTAAAACTTAAACCTTTTTGGAAGGTTGCGGGCCTCAAGCCCCCTAAATCAATATTTGAATTGAATAATCATTTGAACTTTGATGGACACATTCGAGAAACTGGTCATTAGACGTGGAATGGTGAAAATATATGAGCTATGGGTGAACAAAATGGCCGACGTTGAACTTTTAAAGTATTTAGCTGAGGCCATTTCTTGACTAAGAAATGGGGTTCTAAAGTGAAACAAGTGCTAATGTAAATGTAATGTTAATTTTCACAAAGAAACTCATGCATAGTTACTCGTCTGGTTAATGTTACAAGTATGCTAATTCGACTAAATAAAACGGCACTCACCAAAATTTGGAAATGTTCACTTTTGGTATTATTTTTAGTAGGGAGTATCGGAGTTGAAAGATAGGATTATTTAAAGTTTTGGAAACAAACCGACAACGACCTATTATTTTGTTAATTTCAAATTAAAAGTCATATTGTACAAAAAGATGCTAATTTTACATATTTTGGAAGAATTATATCATTAACGTGAGGAACATCATCATTTTCAAAGATGATAAAAAACATTATTGTTGGCTTGTTTTTTCTTCAACGTAAATGTTACATATAACAATGTTTTGATTCCCATTTAATGGTACAGGCATGCTTATTGGCATAAACACTAATGTTGTTTATTGACTTAGAAAAAAGTACTTAAGTTTACTCGGAGTGTAAGATTATAGCTTTTCGTAAGGAGGAGACAAAATATAAATCGTTTACAGTTACCAATGCACTTCCTTCACAAAATAGTGTGGAAGGCTTCATGGGAACTCATACGATCCACATGAAGTAGGACATAGGAGCACACACTTGGAAGAAAATGGGGTTATGGGTAGTGACACCTGTGGGATTGGAACCAATTTGACACACAAGACCACACTTTTCCTGCCCGAATGTCACACCTGGAATCCTAAATTAAACAAAAATGCTTCTAGTTATAACTTACAAAAACAGGATGGAATGTTACACTGAAGTTACACCTTTTGAGCCATTTATAAGTTCCCCTGCTTTACCCCACTTTAGTATATATAAGGCGGGTCAAATATGTGTTTTTCCTCGTTGCCACATATCTGGCATGGGGTAATGTAGGCATGCAAGGCACTTTGGACTAGTAGGTCAATGTCTTAAAAAAGGACATACGATGCCATGCAAACTTTTAACATTTTCCGCTCTCCAACATATTTTTACACCTCTTGACGAGGTATTTCAAGGGAGGTACTGGAACTTTTGCATTGATACAACACTTATGTTAGGGTTGCTGGCTTTAGTTTGAGTATTGAAATGAAAGAAATGCTAAATTAAAGTTTTTTTTTTTCTCAAGAGGATGATCCCGCAGGACACACAGTCGTACAACGCAAGTATCAAGTCATAAATATAGTTCAACAGGTACAGAGTCAATGTGATTTATGGCATAGTTTTTCCTTCCATTTGAAGTGCACATTTGACTTGCTCTTGGGAAAATTTATCAAAATACACCGAATACAAGCAACCTTGAGAAGTTCATAAAAATATCTCTTCAAATATCCATCTTTGCTCTATTAAGCTTTATATGGGTGTTCACAGAGTATAGTCTCCTTACTCCTTGCCAATAAAGATTTGAAGTATTCTGAAATCATTCCCTAATAGCACCTTATGGAAATTGGTCAATTAATAGAATCCTTTAGTCGTGGGGATTTAAAATTTACATCATATGAATAATGAGCTGCTTGAACCATTTAAAGATTAATTTACACTTGGCATTTCTGAATGTTAATAAAAATAAAACTGGTATATTTGGTCTATATCAAATCCTCGGTCTTAGCTACGACTTATTTATACACACCCTTCTCGGTATGAGAGTCCGTTAAAATAAAAAAAAAAGTTTAACCATTGAAACAGTTACTCTAATGGGTTTCGGTTTTTTGTTTTTTATGTCTGTTGTCTGTGTGTTTTCAACTCCACTTACTTGTTACACTTTTCAAAAAACATGCAACCATACAAAAAATTTATGCATTTAAGAATAGCTGATTATACAAACATTTCCAGACATCTTCTCTCGAAGAGATAAAGCAAACGTTTAATGTACATCAAACATACAAAAATTTTTCAAGAATAAATTTGCAAATATGGACAAAATGAGCGGATGCTTCATGTATAAAACTTGACACGACTATCAGATTTATTCACAAAGATACTGATGTCTCTCGTGTATTCATTTCATCTTCTCCCAACTTCAACTGCCACTAAGAGATAAGTCTTATAGTCTACAAAGTTATTCATTAAGGGACTTCAGTATGGCATTTTATTTGTATGTTGAAGTAATTTTCCTCGTGATTGGATTTGAGTCTCCTTTTATAATTTCGGAATGTCCTGAGGTATGCGATTGTACTTAATGGACTTTTAGATTGAAAGTCGTTTGCAGCAGTTTAGACCAAAACAGTCTAGAAACTTTGACCTTACCTTCAGGAACCACAGATATTCGAATTACAAATACAAATGTTAGTTCTCTTCGAAATGGAAACACGGAGTTCTTGAAAAACTTAACCAATTTGAATAAACTTACGCTTCGTGATAATAACATTGAGGTACTTGATCGAAAATATTTTATGGATGCAGGGAAGATTGACCATTTAAGTTTATCACAGAATAATTTAAAAGAAATTCCGGTTTTAGTTTTAGAGCTTCTCCCTCGACTGGTCAAATTTAGCTTAGATCACAACATGATACAGACTATTCCAGCTAACGCTTTCAGAAAAAACGTTCGCTTACAACTTCTTTATCTTCGTCATAACTTCATTAGCTACGCTGATTCCAAAGCTTTTTCAAGTGTCCAACTTCAGGATATAAACCTAGAAGAAAATAACACAAATCACTTTCATTTTTCAACTTTCGCCGATCTCATGAATTTAACATCATTGCATGTTTCAAGCAATGCCTTGACACATGTGTCGATTACCAACAAGAATGTCATGACTCTCAGTTTGAGGTTTAACAAAATAACTCAATTGCGTTTGGAAGAGCTATCCGGGCTGAGGAATTTGAACTTTTTTTGCTTGTAGTAAAAACCAAATAGAAACAATTGAGCCAAGCAATATTACATTTCATCTCAATAAATGTCTCACGTTTGATTTGCGACACAATAGGTTGAGAGAAGTACCAGTAATGTGTTTTGAAGTGATGCGACAACTCAAAGGTGTCTTTATTGATTATAATAAAATAACGTATGTAAAAAATGATTCCTTTAAAATATTATATGACCTGCAAAAAATTTCTTTATCAAATAACATGATAACCTACATTGCATCCGGTACTTTTACAGGATCTCTTAGTTTGCATGACGTTGGTATTTCTAATAACAACATCACTCGATTTGCGGAAGATTTCGTAACTTTAAAATACGATTTTAGCTTTGATTTCCGAAATAATCCAATCATATGTAACTGTGGCGTACTTGAAATTTACGAATGGATTCAGAAATCCTCTTTTTATCATAAATCCGCCATCTGTCATTCTCCTACCAACATGAATGGAATTCCCTTTGTAGATACCAAGTTGGACGTCCTATGTAAAGCAGTCGAACTGAAAGACAATAGACCAGTGTCTGTTGCTACCACTTTTCTTTCAAAATTGCAAAACGGACGAATATACCTTTCTATAGTTATCTCCATTTGCCTGATAACTTTTGCTTTTGTTTTGTTATTTGTTCACTAAAGAGATACGATACCTTAGAAAGAAATGCTACAACAAACCTCCGACTTTCCATTTATTTGAAGCGCACATTGATACGCACATCCATATGATTTTGTTTTGACTTGTCAACATTATTTAAATTCGTATGGAAACATGGAAACGTTAAGGTGTCGTGGAATCAGAACTTAGTTACTTTGTTTAATTACCTTAACATTCGACATCAAAATTATGGAATTGTTATGGAATTGTTATGGAATTGTTATGGAATTGTTGTTCCAAATTGTAATGAAATGCAATTTTAATTCAACATTTCAACATTTTGGAAAAAGGAAACGAACAAACAAAAAAAGCAATGATTAGTTATACGTGGCGGATCTATAGTAAGTTGCAGAAAATGGAAAATTATAAAATTACCACATTCCATTTCTGCCTACAAATCAAATGAAGCTTCTTTTTCCAGAAAACCTGGTCATTATAATCTCATTAGTTTACAGTTGTAGGAAAGTATTTCTGCAAATAGAACATTTTGATATAATCTTTCTTCTTTTCTCGCAGATTTTGCTTTTAGAGCAACCGGTAGATAGTATGTTACAACTGCAAACGACTCTTTTGTCTCAAACGCAACTCTCATGCTTCTTTTCATAGTTTCAAGGACGACATGATTCCCAGGAGGCAATGCTAGTATGGGGTCTGTAAGGCAAATTTCTTGCTTTGAAAGGGTGTTTTGTATAAACTGCGAGAAGAAACACGCAACCAGTGGCTGTGGTTCCATTGAAAACATCATTAACCATTTAAAATCTACTTTCCTTTCCAGTAAAAAGGGTTTCCCGTTCTTCGTCTGTTGGCTAAACATAAAAATTTGCTTTCCCCAACTGAGTAGGAATTGGTTAAATACCTTTTCCCTCAAAAACAGCAGGTTGTAGGGAAGGGACATCTGGCAGGACAAATGCAATGGCTTATTTGTCTGACAAACACCATTTCGTATTCGCTATGCCACAAACGATTATTAAAACTGATCTCAGGTGGAACGTATGACGAATTTTAGTCCCCAGGGGCTCATTTGTAAGGATATCTGGCGACACCATTGCAACAGGCCTAGTTTATGGCGTAACCATTTTTATAATCTATGGATTGAAATTGTCCAGGGGATATGAGCCCTGGGTGGGACCTATCTCAACTAAGCTAGGACCTTTTCAAGGCCCTTTGTAGGGCGTCTGGCTGACCGTTTACAACGGATAAAGGTTATTTCATTTATTCAGTTTTCTGGTATAAACTAGAAAATACAAAACGGTTATGACTTGAATTTGGACCTTCTTTATCCGTTTTACTGAGTACAGAAAACTTGATGCAGAACATATTCGAGATTCGCACCTCCTTTCAAGAAGAGACAAAACCCTCGACACTCTTGCTGGATCCCTTTGCTTTACCACTTGCGGAATCTGGCAGATTAATAAGGACGAGATGGTACCTATACCGGCATTTGTTATTACCTGGTAGAAGCCGTTTACAGACGGTAATTGCACATGAAATATCCTGAGACACTCTAATTACTCCATGGTAACAGATTTTCTGGGCACCTAGGACAGTGACATTTAATCTGGGGTCCGCATACTCCCAGGGGTCCGCAAAAGGCAAACGGTTAAGCGGGGATTCGTCTGAAAATAGGGCTGCGAAGAAAAATTATTTCCCTTGGAAAAAATTAAACGAAAATCGTACGCGTAATACAAATTTAAAAATAGCAGCAGGTAAATTCCCCTTTGAATCACAGCCAGAAACTTGTTACAATAAAGCAAACGTAAACAAGTTGGGCTTCTACGTAGCCAATCACATTCAGTTTTGAACTTCATCGCTATAAACGAATTGGGTCGATGAGGTTCTTGTAGGCCTACATACACTACCCCAACCCTAATCTAACGCTAATCCTGACCAAAACCTTAACCCATAAGCCAAACCAAAGAGAATTCCCGCTTAAACCGCGTTCATTTTGAGCAATATGTCACCATACACTCAAAAAAAAAAAAAAAAAAATAGCGCCCCGTACGATTGCGTTCGAAAACGCTCGGTCGGTTACGCACGCAGCATGTACGCTGGAACCACACGATTACATTCCGCGGCACATGACCATTGTGCGTCAGCATTTTGCTACTGTGGGACTCTCCCACCTTATACATATGATGTTACAGAGCAAGAAGTACACCCTCCTTTGGAAGCAAAACAAACCAACACCGACACATGAGGGGGTTGCAGGTGACTGTTGTAACTCCGTGGAAAAATGCAAGCAGCTGATTTGTCAACCAGTCGAAAACGCGCATAGTGTGATACAGGTGAGGGGAGAAATCTTATGCGTTCGGCCACGTGTCCCATTGTTTTCTCCCAAGGATGACGTCAGTGTGTCGTGAATGTATAAGATCTCAGAGAAATCCTAAGCTATCAGTTATGCATTTTTTTTCAGAAGGTTGTTAAATATTGGGTCTGATCATTTTAACAATTTCCTAAAATTGATAAACTACCGTCTAGTTACAAATATTTACTAACATTATTTAAGGAGGCTTTTAAATTCAAAGTTAAAGGTACGTTCAGACTTGTCCGGCAAAGCCAAAGGCATCGGCAACGGCAACAGCAAAAATATCCCATACAACAGAAAGTGAAAGACTGTTCACACTAGTACGGCAACGGCAAGGCGGGAATCCAGAAATCTCGTAAAAATAATGCGTCCGGCAAAAAATTAATCGCACAAGGAGCGATTCAACTCCACTTGCCGTACGGCAATTTTTGCCAACTTCAATGTGTGCAAGCACCTGCCTGTCTGACCGGGGGGAGACAACGATACGGAGCAGGGAAGTTCTGTGATATCCCACCAAAAACAGTGCACATATTATTCGGGTCCGTGCAACGAAAAGATGTCTCGAAGATCATACTTATCCGTCGAAATTATAGAAAAACTGGTCATTCTTGTACAAAGGTAAATTCATACAGGACGTGAGAGATCCTGATTACCATGATAAAGTAAAATTATTTAACGAAATAGCAAAGGAAATGGGAAATTCCAATTCAATGGAAACTATTCATATCAATAAAAGTTGATGGAAGGTACTGTTATTGGCACTGTTACAACCATCAGTCATAACTTCTAAGTTATGTCCATGACGTAACGTATGCTAGTCTTTAAAATAATACCAGATTATGCTAAAAATTCTTCCCCTTCAGTACAGATCTATACTGCATTACAATGTTTAGAGAAGGAACATTGGTCTCTCATTTTTTTCTTCAAAAATGGCCTACGCCTATTTTGCCTTGCCTGGCCTGACCTGACTTCTAACTTACACTAAGCTAATGCAGTGGCGTAGGAAACAATATGAAAGTGGGGGTGGAGCGGAAAAAGTTTGGATATGCACCTATACTGTAACCCTACTCCATTGAAAAAAAGGTACATTTTATGCTATATTTTTCCCTTTTTTCTACAAATAAGAACGATTTTTTTTCAATATAGACATTTAATGCCAAAAATCATTTTCAAATTAAACTGGGCACCGAAAAAGATGGAAATATTCATTTTTTCCAGCCATGCTACACTAGAAAACAAATCCAGTACATCTATGCCCCTCTGCAACAGTGGCGTAGCCAGACTTTTTTTCAGGGAGGCAAACATTAAAATTTATTTTTTTCTCTCTGTTTTCTTAATTGTAAACACTATTGTATTAGGAGCGTAATTTGCGACCCTTGAGGCCAGCCGAAATTTTGGGGCCTCTGATTGTAAACTCGCCTTGGTTACTCCTCTTCTGAAAAAAAAATCGCACCTAGATCCCGAAGAAATGAAGACCTACTGTTCTTTCTATTATTTGCCCTTCCAGGGTAAAGTTACAGAGAGATGAGCAATGAACCAGTTCAAAACGCACCACTCTGAAAACAACCTTTTTTCATCTTCACAGTCTGCATATCGACAATACCACAGCATCGAAATTGCTCTTATCCGTGTGGCTAATGGAACGGAACGTGCTACTAGCTCTAGATAACAGAAGCGAAGTTATCCTTGTTCCTCTGGTCCTTCAATCTGCCTTTGATACTATAGACCAAAAATACTTCTCGATCCTTTAAAAGTAAGATACGGCGTTGAAGGCTCAACTCTTGCACAATTTTCTTCTTATTTTAAAGACAGAAAGAAAGTAATCAAAATCAATGGTACTTAGTCTGAAGCAATCTACAATGAATGGGGTGTGTCCCAGCAGACCAGGATTCTGTCGTAGGTCCGATTTTGTTTATAACCTATACTGCTCCTTTGGAAAATATTATCAGAGCTCACGGGCTTTCTTCCGTCATGTATGCTGAAGACACTGAGCTATATATCACTATGGAATTTTTAGACGGAGCATCCACGGTAAAGAAAACTAAAGATTGTATTCGCGATAATAAGGCATGGGCGATTACCAATTTACCTTATGTTAAAAAACAGTGAGACCGAGGTTCTCCCTATCACATCTAAGTTTTTTAATGTCCCTCAGATTACTAATTTAAAGTGGATATGACACGGTCAAAGTAAATTTCTCGGTAAATGTTCTTTGAGTCACCTTAACATGAAGCGAATCTTTTCCCTACTAAATTATGTCCTTGAACACAGGAACACGGTGATTTTAATTCCCAATTACAGGCCAGGCTCAGCCCATTTGAAATCCAAAAGTGTAAAAACGTATGTGTGCGCGATTCAATGTGATGACGTCATTGGAAGCACGGTTATCAACAAACACTGTATTTGGGAGTTCACAATCATCGAATCATGGTAGCGTCTGTTAAAGAGTACTTTGCAAACACCTGTGCAATGAAAGCAGCGAGCGTGACAGTGACTACATTATGAATTATGCGTTGTTGCGCGGTGACTGCTTAGTATTCGCAATAGCACCTTCATCAAAGACCTTATAGAGTAAAGACGCGCTTGCAGTGGAGACGCGCTTAGTAGTAAGAGCCAGCTTTATGGCAAGTGACCAATCAGGAGCCAGCATGGGGATGACGTCATCGTTGCTAGGCAACGGTCAAGGTCACGGGCATCCTCCATGGGCATAAGAATGACGTCGCCGTTGCTAAGCAACGGTCAAGTTCACAGCTATCTTCATCAATAATTCAATGAGGTCAAGGTCAATGTCGAAAGGGATTGTTGGGGTGGATGGAGTGCAGATCAGTGCAAATATAGACATCCGTGTGTCTAATAAATGAACGGCATTGTACGTATGGGCAAGAAGTCTATAAACAGCAAGGACATTTTGGGGCTATTTTGGAAATGACGTTGCTAGGCAACGTATTGTTATTTGACTTATAACGGACAATCGAGGGATAAGGGGTGGATTCGGTCAGAAACCGCCCTAATGAATGACACATGACAAAGCAAAAAGAAAGAAAACAGAATAAAGTGTGAGTGCAACTCTATTTATTGGCTCTTTCAGTCCCTTGTCAATATAATACAACTCAAAAGCACACTTTTACGTAATATGCACTACTTTGGTATATATATGTCATGGCGACGAGGAGATAGACCTAATCTGTTCCTGTATAAGACACTTCGGATTCTTAAGTAACAGAAAAGGTCTTTAGGGCGCCAACCAACGCCCCGAAGCGTGAAAAGCAACCGACGATTATTCTTTTCTCTGTTGATTTGCCAGTGATGGTTTCCATAGACTGGCCTCTACAACGATGAAGATACAATAATGTCAACACACAGATGAGGCGTGCACTTGTAATGGTTTTGGATTTATCTCAACACTGTCACCTTTTCTAGCTAAAAATTTCCGAATGGAATTCACTTCAGGCGTTTGGCCGCATGAATCAAAGTATTCCACAGGACCACGCTATCAGGCTATGGTAGGTAGATCCAATGTTCTCCCGGGCGACAGCTCAGATCCGTATTCACGACGAGGCAGCAGGGCGCTGATTTACAGGCAGACCAGGGGGAAGAAGGGTCGAAGCATGCTTAATAAAGCATCGGAGCATATAAACTGGAGCAGCTTTTGGAAAATAAGAGCATACACGTTGATTGTTTCATGAAAAAATGAGAACCCATACTCAATTAACTGTAGGTAACTTTTAGTCATGGAAAGGCAACTGGCATCCTTTGTTTTGATATGACCCGAAAAGCACTCGGCCTCCAACTCAAATCGTTGACTGGATTTAAGGTTCTGCTACTGTAAGCAACAATAACAGCATTAATCAAAACAAGAAGATATAGCCGTGGAGAATAATGGCGTCAGGATGCTAACATGGAACACGGGTCGGAGAGTGCGTGGTAGACCACCGGAGCATATGAGCATCATTCCAGAGGAGCTTTCGGGGTAGGGAGGAGCATACGCGGTGAAGTACCATGGAGCACGGGTCGGAGCACGCGTGGCAGACCGGAGCATATGAACGTGAAAACTGGAGCAGCTCTCGGAGCAGAAGAGTAAACGCGGTGCAGTATCCTGGAGCACGGTTCGGAGCACGCGTGGCAGACCACCGGAGCATATGAGCATCATTCCAGAGGAGCTTTCGGGGTAGGGAGGAGCATACGCGGTGAAGTACCATGGAGCACGGGTCGGAGCACGCGTGGCAGACCACCGGAGCATATGAGCATCATTTCAGAGGAGCTTTCGGGGTAGAGAGGAGCATACGCGGTGAAGTACCATGGAGCACGGGTCGGAACGTGCCTGGTACACAACCGGAACATATGATCATGAACACTGGAGAAGATTTCGGAGAAGAAGAGCATGCACGGTGGAATGCTAATTAATGGATAAAAATTCTGAAAGAGGTTTGAAGAGAAAACATCAGACTACCATGATGTAATCAGAATGTAAGGCAGGTCTTCAACGGCACCAGTAGCGATGAGTGGTTTTATTCTGCAGGCTATTTAGCAATAAAAATAACGATTTGATTCTTTTAAAAAGTATTAGTAAAGTGCTACAAAAGCTGGTCGCGACAGTACATGGCTTGGCATATTCTTGGCACATCCTTCTTTCCATGGGTCTACACTAGACGTACTAGGAGGAGATCGCATTACAAGCCAGACGTTCCTTCTTTAAGATAACGGCATCAGTTGCTGTTATCTTTAGCAACGCAACTTTAAAAAACTAATTTTTCTTCCAAGTCATTTAAATAAAAAGTATTAAAGAAAACTTTGTTTTAAGGAAAGCAAGGAACTAATCCATTTTGAACACAGCGCCCATCTTAATAAAGCCAACGACATGAAATCGCTTTGTACAGTAATATATAGATTGCATGCAAAAAAGGGGATACAATACCGTTCCATTTCCTAGTACCATCGACGCCCGTCATGGTGATTAACACACTTTCCTTAAAATTTGTACACATTGCGCCTTACAGTGTGACTTATTTACGATCTGCCAAGATTTTCGAGAACCCATAGGTCCGAGTAGGTAACTAACTTTAGTCGTGAAAAGGCAACTGCCACCCCATGGATGTATTACGTTATTAATATGACCCGAAAGGCACTGTTATCGTTGAGTTTATTTAGAGTTCTACCACTATACATAACATAACAATAACAATAACAGCAATAATGAAAACACTTGAAAAAAGCCGTGGAGAATAACGAGGTCAGAATGGGACGAACGTATCTGGCTATATTGCGTTTAATCGCTGTCAACTTTATCCCTGTCCTAAACACTTTGTAACCTGGTCTAGGGAGAGCTTGAACCCCCAATTCCCATCCGTTTATAGCAATTCAAACCCTCTAAGCATCACAGTTTTTCGTTATCTTACATTGCCATGAGTTTATAAATCACAGTTCACAGAAAAAAATGGTTAATGAAAGACAATGATATGTTGGTCAGGTGAATCACAATCGGACAACGACATAAGGATAAGACCTCAATTTAGACTTTCGAAAAGAGGCTATACCAAAAGCTTGCCTACTAACATGCATGCATACAGTAGACTCGAAATTCTCCAAAAATCATAATAATTCTTCATTCGTCGAAAAGGCGTGTTTGCACGTGTTAATGACATCAAATTGTTGCGACAAACATTGACCGATTAGTCCGACCATGGCTGAGCTTGCCTCACGTGCTGCTCGTCTAGCGTCAAGCCAACACACACCCAGCTGGTAGTGCAACGTCTATGAAGTTTATCGACTGACTACGTTTCTGGCTCCACGTCGGGAATTCCCGAGAAATATGAGCACTGCCCCGAGCACCAGAGATGCGCCCACTAGCACCACACCGATTTTCGGGAGCAAGTCCGACGAAGGTTACAGTATGAATATCCAATTGACGAATTGGTTCATTGTGTTCACTTTGGCAGGTGTTTTGGATATGACTGAAAAAGAATATACGTCACAACCTGGTATTCAGGGATCGTGTCCAACAATTGTTCGGCCTAATAAATTTAAGGTTCTTGCTTGGCCCTTTTTGAGGTGGGGATGTAAATTTTAATTTTTCAGAAAACATTTTCAAATACAGATGAGGAAACTAAAAGTTTATTTTGTACTATTTTTCATTACTGTTATAAGTATGCCACACTTTCCCATTGATCATGGTAATACATGGCGTGGAACTAGACATCCTTCTCTGCACTGTACGCAATCACGACCATTGTCACAAATCATTATTGTGAGTGAGCTAACATACGGTCTGATTCCTTCCCTTCATACCACTAACTTTGTTGGTTTCACTGACGTAGTAAAAAAACAGTGGCCTACACTCTGGAAGAACGACCTGAAAAATATCATAGCATGGCTGCACTGTTTTGCTGATAGGATTATGGGCCTACATTTGCAATTGAATTGTATGAACATTGTCAATGGCGAACACTTGGCAATATACACATAAGTGATATAAAACTAAAGCAAAATATTATAGCACAGTTACAGGGTGAGAAAAAATCAACATGTCACAATCAAATCACTAGCCTAAAATTATGTATCCACGCGGCTTACATAGTAAAAGGCAGTACAGGCCAATTTGTCTTTACCTAAGGCTAGGAGCAACACCCGTTACTTCCGAACAACTAACAACTGTTGCCATGACGACAAAAATTATACAATAATGATTCATAAAACTCTCGGCAAAGGTACGCCCTCAATAATGATATTTTGTTAGGCCAAGTCTAAACCAAAGGTTAGGTCTGTCTATATGCCATGACATTAGTGAGGCTATGAGCTGCCGGTGAACAAGTATGGACGCCTACCTGCCAGCACACCATATTGGGTTCCATTTAGGGCCAAATTGGGCACCCGATTGGGGCCCAACCTGATGACAATACCAACCTTAGTCCAAGCCCAATTAAGCCCAAGCTTCCTACGTTAAACCCACTTGGGGCCCAACAGGGCTTGAAGGCTTTGCTGGGGTGAGGAAATCGAACCCTCGGATCTCAAAGATCCATCCATATGGTGTTTGTGATATGTAGAACCGGCACTTACAACTTACGACATGGTCAACGTTTGACGTCATTTAATAGATGACGGAGGGTCATGTTTATTATTTCAAAGCTAAGGTACCCACTCTAATCGTTCTTTATGGTCCCAGAAAGCTATTGAGAAATCAGCATTTCAGTACGTAGGACTAGGCTATCCACACTGGTCAAGTTTTTCAAGAACTCCATGTTTCTATTACGAAGAGAACTAACATTTGTGTTTTCGATAATAACGATTGTGCTTTTTACCGGAAATGTCAACTTTTCTGCATTACTTATGTTTTG
Organism: Holothuria scabra; assembly: GCA_037179385.1. NCBI lineage: Eukaryota > Metazoa > Echinodermata > Holothuroidea > Aspidochirotida > Holothuriidae > Holothuria > Holothuria scabra. The sequence goes on along the minus strand of CM074196.1, from coordinate 43,181,978 downwards.
TTCTGCACCGTTGCAAAATATGGAAAAAGAGAAGTGCCATTGATAACATTAACATATTCAGAACATTTCGACAGGATATAAGATAGCTTAAATCCAATCACAAAGAAGATTATCACAAAATGCAAAGTAAATGCCATAGTTATATTAATGTTCATTTAATGATTCACTCTTCTTATGACAAATCCTTTTGTTGATGTTGATGCTAAGAGAAGATGAAGTGAATCCACGGAAAGGTTCAGTATTTTGTGACTAAACCTGGTATTTGTTTCATGTTTTATACTTCCGATCACTTATTCCATACTTGCAAAAGTTATCCTACAATAATAATATTTTGTATATTTGATGTAAGATTATACCCTTGTTTAACTACTAAGAAGGAAGATGTCTCGAAATGATCGTTAAAAAATCCGACTCTTCTAGAAATGCATTTATGTCGATTTGCATTTTATATTGCGTACTGAAAAGTGTAACAAATAAATGGAGAGAGGGCACACTCAGATACAAACAAGCTCAAAAAACTGGAAACCCATTAGAGTTACCATTCTATAGCAATCACTCGTTTTCATTAGTTTTCACCACAAAGCATGAATTGAATTTTAAAAAGCCTTTAATACTTATGATAATGTATTTTTGCACTTTAACAACGGGAGTGAGTGTATATTTAAGTAACAGATCATATTGTGCACTAAAAATGATAAAAAAAAAAAAAAATCAAAGATTTTATAAAGACCAAATATAAAACTGCTATTTTAATCCTTATTTGTAAAAAAAGATGAATGTGTCGTCAGATCGTTCAAGTAGCTAATTTTTCGTTTTGGTAAAATTAAAATTCTGGCGGATGCAGGGACTAAAAGACAGTCTTTCGTCACCCCAAACTACAATATTTCTTGACGACTGAAACTTTCGATGGGCATAGATGACATTATAATCTCTCGTTGTTTTATTACACACTAGGACCTTGAATTTTCACCAGGGTAAGTCTTGAAGTAATGGACTACGAAATATGTCTGGATGAAATTGACTTTCAGACGGTTCAGGGAAGGACTAGAACTAAGAAGACTCGGAAAATTGGAAATGTCTGGAATGATTAATATTTGATTTTAATCCTGTTTTGCTTAAAATTACTGCAAAAACATCGGTATTTTTACGACAAATTACTCCGTAAAGATCATTAATCATATATCCATAAGAATGAAACCATGGGGCGAAATTGAAACTTTTCAATGTTAGCATTTTCCTAGATAAAAACTTGAATATCATGAAAAACAGGAGTCGAATTTTTACAAGGAGAGGAACTTGACCTTCACATTTAGAGACACACCAAGAGTTGCGTCCACGCCGATAGGCTACCCATGACAATCTTGACATGCCACATGGTTCTCGTAAAATGTGGTTACAACCAGTGGCGTATCCAGGGGGGATGTGACGCCCGTGACCCAACCTTGCAATGCAAAAAACACCTAAAATAACCGTTTTTTCTCTCTACGCTTAGACCTTACCCTCATTTCGAGACACAAACCTCCATGGCACCAACCCCTTCCTATAAAACAATCCTGGCTACCGGTGACTCCCATGGTTACTGACCTTCCTGACGTTCTCGAAAATGCCTTCCAACACCTGATGCTTATATCAATACATTTAAAGACTTCCTTACAGCTTTAACATTGTAGTAGTTGCTAAAAATCACCTCCCTGAATAAAGTAGTATTAAAACAAAGTTTGAAGACTGAAATGAAAGCGGTTACGGATTGGTGGTTTTGTGACATCAACGTATCGCCTAGTAGAATCATGACCACCAAATTTAAGTGGCAACTTCTCATGGAAAAGTATCTCCATGTATTTGAATTAATTAGATCAGTCAGATAAACATTGGAAAAAACTATATCTGTGTTAAGTAATACTATTTTGCTATAATACAACCTCATTCAACGTTGGAATTATTTTAAGCTCTTCGCTCTGATTATAGGCTTATTTGTTCCACTCACACAGTTTACGCATTAATCATAAGGAAGTCTTTGGAAATGACTTTGCCTCTGATAAATGGAGTCATGCCAATAAGACTCCTATATTCCGATAAAAGAAATGAAGTTCTGTAGTGCTGGCCCTTTTAAAACACTCTTAAAACATTTGGGCAAAAATTGTTCAAAATTGGGAAATAGCACATGAAAATGTTTTATAACAAGCTTCGTTAAATTTTGGATAATCTCTCTAGGAACATTACTATGATGGTTTGACCAACTTTCAGCAGTTTTCTCTCTTAACAATTCAGCATGTGCTATATTTGTTGTTTTAAGAGTGTTCGACTCTTTGTTCTCAGCGTAAATTGTAGAGCAGTGAGGAGTGCTCCTGTACATACGAATCGATCACAAATGAAAACGTTCGCCGACTGTTCTTGCACCCTAATCTCACACTATCGGTTTGTGGTGCAACGACAATGAACAGTAAGCAATTAAGATGGCTGAGGTATGTTCTCATGGACACAAGGAATGTAAGAAAATATCAACAGCATAAAACATGTACCCAACAGGAATATATAACAATTGAACAACAAATTTCGATGTGAAGTAATGGAATTTAAAAAAAAAGTTAGTGGCGAAAGTATGAAAGGGTACGTCATCGTGTTAGGCCCTTATACACTGTGTGACCAATGCCCTTTATTACTGTTCTTGCAAGTGTTTGACACTAAAGAAAAAGTTTCCATTTTTCTAGGTATGTCCCGGAATAGTAAAAGATGGGGTTCAAAAAACCGGCGTAGAGTTATCACTGAGTACGCATGCGCATCCACTTTATGGCAGAGGCCATAATATGTATGTAATGAGTGTTCTTACAAGTTGCAATGGTCAATAATCAAATTCTGAAATTCGTTGAAACATGGACCTATGAGCACACGTTGGGAATTTACGTTCCCCTCACTGAGCGTCTTGGGCAAAGAGAGACGACAATGTATATCAAAATCGACTTGAAATACACCATTGGAACATTTCTTCTTCATTTTACATTTTAAGTGACTGTATGTAAGGAATTTAAGGTATTTAAGAAAAAATTCATTCGTCGAATTAGTTGGTGAAAATGAAAACAAATATGAGAAAATACGGAAAGGGCGTTTTTTCCAAATTTTGTATTCTACACGACTTATTAGCAAACAGTATCCGAAAAATTTGTTGAGAAACTTCACTTTCACCAATTGTATTTTAAATCTGCTAAATGAAGACTTTACTCAAGTCACAGCTATGTGTCTGTGGGACTGTGTGGGGTTTTAATCTTTAAGTCGGAGAAAGCTTCCTCATGTTTCATCACAACTGATCAACCACGTTATAATGAGATCCATACACAACCTCTTACGAGTTAAAACCGTTGTTGCAGGAGAGTCGTTATTGGTGGTTGGTGTTAGTGACTGTGAAGAAACTATTCTTTCATCATCAAATTAGAGTTGCTTAACGAATACGGGGACATCTCTAATTTTCCCCTAACACAGACACCATTCCTTTAGAACTGTCAATAGGGGATATCAGTGATAAAAATAATAGCAGGTACGAAGCGTTCAATCAAGAGGGAGATGTTTTTCAGGAATACATCCCAAATACCGATTCAATATTCAAAATAATGCACAAACACTGTTAGAAATAGCTGAAATTTATAGAATAAAAAAGAAACACGAAATTATTATATTACAATAAAGATCAACGGGTAGGCAGAAATGGAATGTGGTCAATATGTATTTTTTTTTTTTTATTTTCTACCAATGACCAAATGCACCCCTCCCCCGTCGTACGCCATAGGGCTTTCACCGAGTCCCGGATAGGCCTACTTGCTTCAGGAACATAAGAAAAGACAGAGAACCATCAACACCTTCAATAACATTTCAGTAGACACGAGAGAGCCGCAAACACCTGAACCTGGATAAATAATGTAGGCCTATATGCGTTTATACTTGGGCTCGGGGCTCGAAGCATTTAGTAAGCTTCCGCTATGAGTCTTCATGCTCATCTATGCAAAACGTTAACACTTCTAGCCGCCAGCATCTTGCAAATTAATCGGTGTTTTCTTGATGCAGTATGAAAGGACTGTGATGGAATTTCCCACCGTTTTCTCACCGTTTGATCCATGATAAATCCGTTTAATCCGCACTAAACGGTTCCATTTTTTTTGAAACGTTGATACAAAAACGAAGAAACAGAAAAATTAATTTTTGGTAGAATTATGATAAAGATTTAAAAGGATTATTACACAAAAATCACTCCTACAGTCATGCATGGGTAATACTCTTTACTTAGCCGTACCATTTTTTCTGCTTAAAGCAGGTTATGCTGTAATTTTTACGTTTCCAATGTTCATCAAATGTATGTGCTGTACTCCAAACAAATGTTAAAAGCTTTAAACACTAACGTACCTTAGTCTTTTTCCGAAAATGAACAAAAATTCGAAAAAAAAAATCGAATAGAATTCAACGGTTTCGAAACGCCATTCTGCTCTAGCTCCGCCCAATGAATTTGATGCATATTCAGAAGTTCATTTTGAGAAGAGGTCAAGCAAAACGTAAACAAAACAGACGGTGATATTTCGTTCAATTAATACGTACGTTATTCGAGCGGCCTTTACGTGTCCAATTTGCACATCGCATCGAACCGTTTCATTTGCGAACCCAGGCTCAGTGACAAATCCCTATTCAATCGCTTGGCTCTATCGTTCAGTTTTTGATTTTGTTGCTGTTGTGGTATTTTGATCGGTCCCCAATTACAAGATTATGTTCACTTTCTCTTTGATTTGATGCTATGGCTTGGCATATAAAGAGAATCTTCGGGCTACAGTGACGTCATTCATTTCTTGCATTGTGATTGGTCAAATTGAGATTAGAGCCCGTTGTCTTTGCATAAGGGTTTAGCCGAAAAAAGTAGATGAAGTTTCTTTCTATCGTAATTAACGCTCTAGTTAGTGAAATTTCACCTGAAAGAAACCTGGCGTGAAGGATTTCTACCGGGTTGGTATCAAATGGAAGAGCAAATTGAAGATTAACGATTAGGGTGATTTTTTGTCATCAAACAGCACAACCTGCTTAAACCTGCGTAGCAGGATGTACGGCATATTCCATGTTCATTCATATCCCCAACGCTTGCCAAAGTGACCAAAGTGAAGAAATTCTTCTGGACATTCATACAAATATGTAGCCTCGAGAATGGTTGAGTATTCGTGAATATTCACAAGAGGGCAACATCTGGTCTCGTTTAAATCATGCAGTCGTTCATGTCACCAACACAGTTGGTATGTCATTCCAATACTTACGAGTACCGACTTCAAAGGTGGTTTACAACACAATAGTGGTAGGGCATCTCAGGTTTCAGTCTAGACTTCCAGTTTACCACTACAGGAGTACACACACACACACTCAAAAACAATAGCACAGTTTTAGCCAGGATTGTGTCATGTGGCTGGAAAACGACATAACGTCTAAGGGGACAGAGGAAAACCACAATTTAGGTGATTTTTGCATTTCGTGGTTGGGTCATTGTGGGTTTGAAGCCCCCAAATCCACCCGGTGTCTACGGCACTGCAATAGCATGATCCATTAGAGGGCACACGTGAATAAATCATATCATAGTACTATAATGAAGTTTGCGTCCAAAATTGGAAGCAGTCCTCTTCCCAAGTTGGCGAACGGTGGTTTTGGAGGCTGAGGATCGGAGGGAGAGTACGCTCAGTGAGGTAAACATCGACCAAAATGTCAGATTATATGGGAGGAAGGTGAAAAATAATTAAGGGGTCGGTATTTTCGAATGACATATTCTACCACGGGCAGAGGGATGCTAACATGTCTATATACAGTAGCACCACGGGCTATGAGGTGTCACACCCCAATAATTCCCCCATAGATTTACAAGCTAAATTTGCTCCTTTTTCGATGCCTCTACAGCCTTGTGAAAGTTTACAGCTATTTCGAGATACATATCAAGCCGACAAGGCTACCCATCTTACAGTCATAGCACTACAATATTTCCATACAATGACCTTTTAGTTTGAGGTAGAATGACTTAAAGGTTTTGTAGGGTACATCCATCCCTAGTCCAATCACCATAACGGAAAACTTCCGTAATTTCAGAACAACTTTCTTAACAGTCTAATTCACCATCAATATTACCCACATTTCCAACATCCACACTCTGGCAGGTTTTCTTTTTATATTCATGAACTTTCATACCCAGCTGGCAGGTTATCCTTTCAAAAATTGGTCCAAAACAGACGTAAAAAACTACATCTTTGAGGGCCATCATTTGAAGTTCTGAAACACTACCCTAATCGAGCAGTGGGACGGTTCAGGGAGAGGCGGCGGCTTGGGTTCCTCATTCCTCCTCCCAAATCATAGTTCGGCACTTAATGTCATTTTTTTACTTGTTTCAACTTTATAAAGCGATAATTATTTGAAAGAGTGGTGTGATGTGTCAGAAAAGTCATTTCAAAGGGGCTGGGAAATACATTTCTGGGAGGTATTTTCGATCATCCCAAAAATTCTGCTGCCCTATCCGCCATGCGTTAGTAGTCTCCCACTTAGATCAGTATATTATAGGCCTATGGCAATGGGACCACTATTAATTGCTACAAATTTGTGTATAACTATAACTAAACTGAGTCAAATACTAAGTCAAACAATGTTGTTGACTAACGTGATTAGTCAGCTCAGGCGGCACTGTTTGACTAATTTGGGTTTACAGTGAATCGTTTGCCTCCTACTAGAAGTGGTTCTTTTTATCTGTTCATTTTCTGGGTAAGTATATTGCGAGTCGCTCATGTTTATTGAGGTGAACATTTTTCTGCAAACAAAATTTCCAGTTATTCTACTTACAAGCCTGGGAAATGCGATTCGACTGTCTTAGGGGTCGCGGTGATTTTTTTTTGTGGGTTGTTTTTTTTTTTTTTTCGTTGTTGTTTTTCGTATTTTTGTTTTTTTAATTTTTCGTTTAATTCTCGCCAACCAAGGGTGGTTCTCAGCTTAGATACACTACAGTCGTTCAATTTTTGAATACCAAAATGTAAAAGAAAAAGAACGTTCAAAGCATACTTTTTACGCTTGTGTTAAGATTTTGAACACATTTCGCCATTTTTGAATACCCATACACTCTAAAAAAAGTTGGTTAAAAAACTTACCAACACTGGTCACGTATGTCAAATACCTGAAATTGGTTAAAGTTTACCCAATAATTGTTGATTAATGGGTTATCCAAGAGGTTTTTAACCATTTTATTTTTATTTTAATACCAATTCCAGGTATTTGACATACGTGACCAGTGTTGGTGAATGTTTTTAACCAACCATTTTAGAGTGTAGGTGAGTTTGAACATTTCACAAATGTTCACCTTTTCAAAAATTTCTTGCAGTTGGTCACCAAAACAAAACTTCTGCCTACAGTACGCCATTTATAGACTCATGTTTCATCAAATATCTTCTAGTGGATCTTACAGTATATATTTTAAGTCAGTTTTCAACAAGGACGTAAGTGTTAATTTGTTTCATATATACTGTACTCTCTTAATTCAAAATAAGTAAAAAAGGAAAGGACTCTTTTTCGAATGCAATTTTTCACTGAAGCTTTCAATTTTTCTTCAAATTTAATCGGAAAGGTTTTAATATTGTTACGAAGTTCTGATTGAAAACGAAAGGAATTTAAACGACTCAAGTTCTGATGTAAGAGAAACGCCAATCGAACGTAGTTTTAGGAAATTTTAGGAAGCAGATTAAGGAAGATGAGAATTAGTATTGGTTTCAAATAAATGTAATTAAACTCCTTCGTGTATTGGAAACAACTTAACAGAATAGCATTATACAACATAATAAAAGGTACCGGTACTTACAAATGAGTATAACTTAACTAAGGCGCGCAAGGAGTTACCTCCGATTGGCTGATCTCTTAAGGTAGCGTCTCGTGTCATCTGGTAGAACTAGTGGCTGGTGATTGGTGATATGAGGTCTCCGCGCGAGCAATTGGCCGCTTTAACGCGACTGTGTTGTCGCGCCGAGGCTGGGGTGTGGTGAGGTGTCGCGGAAAGGGAAGGAACATACCATGCAGAAACGGTCAGACGAAAAACGGGATACAGGAGTAAAGTTCTGTTACTGGTGCAGGAGAATAACGAAAGTAGTTGGAAACAGAAAACTTTTGGGCAGGTGATTAGTAACTAAACAACGTCTTTATCAAAGACATGACTGATCGGAGTCCAAATGAGGAGAGCCTGGGTCACACCTTCATCAGTTGACGTTAAAGCGGACACATCGTCATACAAGAAGGTTTACACAGTAGCAAGTCTTACGTACACGCATAGTATAACACTAATAAATAAACATATCATTGAAAAATGTCATGCCATCCAAATGAAAACAATAATGAAGAATGCAAACAAAGCCTTTCAAATTCATATAACCAAACGAAACGCAGCTTAGGCATATAATTGTAACATCCCTTGCACATAACAACATTTAGGGGAATACATGCTTCAAGAGTAGAAACAGTGGAGCCAAATCTCACAGGTAACCCTACAACTCTCCGTCGCAATATTATTTGGAAACGTTACGTTCCCGCTGAACATGAAATAAAGAGGTATTAGTAAATATTTTGGGTCTCGCCCGTTCAAAATGGCTGCCAAAAACAAAATGGTGGCAAACATTTTGAATATTTTGTATTAAGAATAAAAAAGGAAACAATTCTTGAAAATATTTTAGATTCAGGTTAACCAAGATGGTGGAAAAACAATGGCTGCCAAACTAAATGAAACATTTCCAAAATAATTGGGGAAAAAATGCAAATTTCCATATTCCCCAATTACAATGATTTAAATTAATGTTTTCAAATAAAGGCGGGAGTGGAAAATCCTAGATACAAGGGTATTTGTTATTCAATACATCGGAAATGCACTGAAGAAGTAAAAACAATACAGTAAAAATTCCCTACAGAAATAGGAAAATGGACACAGGTTAGGTTTCCCTGTGCCAAAAGTACTTTTAATGATTATTTTCCTATCGTCATGATATATCAACATAATTAATGCATCGGCGGCCATTTTGCTTTCCGCCGTTTTGGTTGATCTGAATTCCAAAAGAAGTATTTTAAAAGGAAATTAGGATTATTTGTTATTAAATCTGGCCAGGAGTTAAGGGAAACTGTGTCAAAAGTATTTTTAATGAATATTTTTCTTATTATTTTTTATACATTATGATCGTTTTATTGGCGGCCATATTGTTGTTTCCGCCATCTTGGTTAGTATGGGGTCCTGCATTAAATACCAGATATCATGATTTGAGAAATATTTACAATTTTCTATAAAGATATTAGAAATTTGCAGTCGAAATATATTTTTAATGATCATAATTATTTTCTTATTCTTGTGGGGAATTTGTACTGTAGGCTATTGTTTTTACTTCTTCAGTACATTTCCGACATATTGAATGGCAAATACTCTTGTATATAGGATTGTCAAGTTCCGCCTTTATTTGAAAACATTATTTTACATTATTGTGATTGAGGAATATGGAAATTTGCATTTTTTCCAATTTTTTGGAAATTTTTCATTTAGTTTGGCAGCCATTTTGTTGTTTTTCCGCCATCTTGGTTAGCCTGAATCTCACCAAAACAGTCCCAAAAATTAATTCTGGAATACTTGTCATAAAATATGACTAAATTTCAAAAGTCGATCCCTCAAAAATATTTTTAAGAATATTTTCTTTATTATTTTTCAATACAAAATATTCAAAATATTTGCCACCATTTTTTTTTGGCAGCCATTTTGAACGGTCGAGACCCAAAATATTTACTAATACCTCTTTATTTCGTGTTCAGCGGAACGTGACGTTTCCAAATAATATTGCGACGGAGAGTTGTAGGGTTGCCTGTGAGATGCCTGTGTGCCATAGCCTATAATGACCACTCCAGATGGCACTTACCTCAATCTCCTGCCCAATTTGAAGCTATTAGTACTGATATTTCATTGTATTGATTTGCACCTTTTTAGGTATTAAGAAGGGACAGGGGTATCGATACGGACATGAAGATATGCAATTAATAAGTTTGCTATAACAAGGAATGCTTAAGTAGATTTAAAAATGATTTCGAGATGGTGTACAGCCTGCAACGCTCATTAACCATGAATAGATTGTCATTTCCGGGTTGGAAAACTATGTTTTTCTGACAGATTTTTTACTAGTTAACATTTCGTTCAACGCTGGTGCTTCCTAAGTACAAACCCTGGAACATTAGTAGCTTAAAATTGTCTGAAGAAATGTAATATAATCATTTCAGGTCAAAGTAGGACAAATGAATCGATTAACTTTACACAATTATATTTTAAAATAGCACAGTCAAGATTTAGGTCAAAGGTCAAATTTCGTACCTTTTTGACTTTTTATGACCTCAAAAGTCACGTGATACTCTAAATCTGTATATCAACTAAAGGAAAATTTCTTTGCAAGAATTTTGAGGGGTAGTTTGCAATTCTCGAGTTTCTATATGAAAAATAATAGCCATTTTACTTTCCCCTACCCCTTAAATTTTTTATTTTTCAGCACGGTGACTCTTGGCAAATCTCCCGCTATATTTCCCCAACCCACCCGAAGATACCCATTTACGTGAATTTTTCTGTTTATAGACATGTCAGAGAATGGGAAAAACATAGTGGTATTAATGACCATTCCAGGTGGCACTTGCCTCAATCTGAAGCCGGGCTAAAATACCATTGTCGTGAAAGCTTCGTATTTCATATGTCATTACTTATTTAGCAGAAAATAATGGAAAAAAGGATGCGCACAAACAGTGTCAGAAATAGCTGAAATTTACAGAAAAAAAAACGAGTTACATACATTTTGTATTACAATGTAGATCAGGGGATTAAACCGCCAGGTAGGCAGGAATGAAAAGTGGTAAATATTTATTTTTTCATTTTCTGAATCTTACTCATTTCCAAGATAAGCCCTTATTTAACAGTTAATCTTTCATTTTTTTTTTGTTAAATGTTAAAATGTTGAAATCGAGTAAATTTGCATTTCATCGCATTATAAATAAACATTTTTCCATCATTAGCTGCCAAATGTAAAACAATAAAATAAAGGAACTGAGTTCTTAATTTCACGACACCTTAACCGACGTTTCCATACACACACAATTGACGTTGACAAGTCAAAAGAAAATCATATGTATGTACACTTCCAAAAGAAGGAAAGTTTGCTGTAGAATTTCTCTAAAACTCGTTTTTCTAGAGTGAATAAATACAAAAACAATAGCAAACGTTACCACGCAAGCTGCAACAACAAATAAAAGGCTTTGTAATAGTCGCAACAGACACTGATCTATTGTCTTTTTTTAGCTCCATTGTTTTACATAGGTCGTCCAACTTGGTATCCACAAAAGGAATTCCATTCATGTTGGTAGGAGAATGACAGATGGCGGATTTATGATGAAAAGAAGTTTTCTGAATCCATTCGTAAATTTCAAGTGAGTCACAGTCGCAGATGATTGGATTATGGCGGAAATTAAGTCTAAAATCGTGTTTAAAATTCACGAAACCTGCCGGAAATCGAGTAATGCTGTTATTAGAAATATCAACTTCTTTCAAACTAAGAAATCCCGTGAAAGTACCGGATTCAACAAACGTTATCATATTATTTGATAAATAAAGTTCTTTCAAATAATATAAAATTTTAAAAGAATCGCTTTTTACATACGTTATTTTATTATAACTAACAAAGACATTTACGAGTTGTGGCATCACTGCAAAACAAATCACCGGTACTTCTTTCAATCTATTGTGTGTCAAATCTAACGTGTGACATTTATTGAGATGGAATGTAGCATTGCTTGGCTCAATTATTTCTAATTGGTTTCTACCACAGACAAAGAAATCTAAATTCTCTAGACCGGATAACTCTCCCAACAATAATCGGTGTATTTTGTTAAAACTCAAATTGAGAATCCTCACATTCTTGTTCATAATCGGTACATGTGTTAATGCATCGCTGGAAACAAGCAACTTTGTTAAATTAACGAGTTCAGAGAAAGTTGAGTAATGTAAGTGATTGATGTTATTTTCTTGTGAATGTATATCCTGAAGTTGGACTCCTGAAAAAGCCCTGGAATCAACATAGCTAATAAAGTTGTCTTCAAGATAAAGAACCTGTAAACGAACGTTATTTTTGAAAGCGTTTGCTGGAATAGTCTGGAACATGTTGTAATTTAGGTAAAAGTTGACTAGTCGAGGGAAAAGCTCTTAAACTGAAACTGGAACCTCTTTTAAATAATTCTTTGTCAATGATAAATACTGTATCTTCCTTACATCCATAAACTTTTTTTTGTCAAGAATCTCAATTTTATCATTACGAAGGACTAGGCTATCCACATTGGTCAAGTTTTTCAAGAACTCCATGTTTCCATTACGAAGAGAACTTACATTTGTGTTTTCGATAATAACGATTGTGCTTTTTACCGCAAATGTCAACTTTTCTGCATTACTTATGTTTTGTTCTGCACCGTTGCAAAATACGGACAAAGAGAAGTGCCATCGATAACATTAACATATTTCAGGACATTCCGACAGGATATAAGATAGCTTAAATCCAATCACAAAGAAGATTATCACAAAATGCAAAGTAAATGCCATACTTATATTAATGTTCACTAAATGATTCACTCTTCTTATAACAAATCCTTTTGTCGCTGTTGATGCTGAGAGAAGATGAAGTGAATCCACTGAAAGATTCAGTATATTTGTTAATAAACCTGGTATATGTGTCATGTTTTATACTTCCGATCACTTATTTCATACTTGCAAAAGTTATCCTACAATAATTATATAATGTTTATTTGATGTGAGATTATACCCTTGTTTAACTACTGAGAAGGAAGATGTCTCGAAATTATAGTTAAAAATCCGACTCTTCTAGAAATGCATTTATGTCGGTTTGCATTTTATATTGCGTACTGAAAAGTGTAACAAATAAATGGGGAGAAAGCACACTCAGATACAAACAAACTAAAAAGAAATGGAAACCCATTAGAGTTATCATTCTATAGCAATCACTCGTTTTCATGGGTTTTCACCACAAAGCATGAACTGAATTTTAAAAAGCCTTTAATACTTATGATAATGTATTTTTGCACTTTAACAACGGGAGTGCGTGTATATTTAAGTAACAGATCATATTGTGCACTAAAAATGATAAAAGAAATCAAAGATTTTATAAAGACCAAATATAAAACTGCTATTTAAATCCATATTTGGAAAAAAAGATGAACGTGTCGTCAGATCGTTCAAGTAGCTAATTTTTCGTTTTTGTAAAATAAAAATTCTGGAGGATTGCAGGGACTAAAAGACAGTCTTTCGTCACCCCAAACTGCAATATTTCTTGACGACTGAAACTTTCGATGGGCATAGATGATATTATTATCTCTCGTTGTTTTATTACACACTAGGACCTTGAATTTTCACCAGGGTAAGTCTTGAAGTAATGGACTACGAAATATGTCTGGATGAGATTGAGTTTCAGACGGTTAAGGAAAGGACTAGAGGTAAGAGGACTCGGAAAATTGGAAATATCTGGGAGGATTAATAATTGATTTTAATCCTGCTTGGCTTAAAATTACTGCAAAAACATCGGTATGTTTACGACATATTACTCGGTAAAAATCATTAATCTTGACCAAAACTGACAGGGTTTCTTTTTTTTTTAATATTGTGTTGACATGGTTACAAAGTTGGCAAAACACCCACTTACGCAAGTAAGCATACACAGACCTTGATACTCACTCCCTCTAATGCAATTGTTAAGATATGCTGTCATTGAATCCAAACATGTAATGACCTTTTGCTTGCTTATACTTTGATTTGGACCAGGTCCAAATGACTTAGCTATGCTCATCTATCCATCATCTATCCACGAGTATGAAACCATGGGGCGAAATTGAAACTTTTAAATCTAAGCGTTTTCCTAGATAAAAACTTGAATATCATGAAAAACAGGAGTCGACATTTTACAAGGAGAGGAACTTGAGCTTCACATTTAGAGACACACCAAGAGTTGCGTCCACGCCGATAGGCTACCCATGACAATCTTGACATGCCACATGGTTCTCGTAAAATGTGGTTACAACCAGTGGCGTATCCAGGGGGGATGTGACGCCCGTGACCCAACCTTGCAATGCAAAAACACCTGAAATAACCGTTTTTTCTCTCTTATCTTAGACCTTACCCTCATTTCGTGACCCAAACCCCCATGACACCAACCCATTCCTATAAAACAATCCAGGCTACCGTGGCTCCCATGGTTACCGGCCTGACGTTCTCGAAAATGCCTCCCAACACCTGATGCCAATATCAATACATTTAAAGACTTCCTTACAGCTTTAACATTGTAGTTGCTACAAATCAACTCCCTGAATAAAATAGTATTAAAACGAAGTTTGAAGACTGAAGTGAAAGAGGTAACGGATTGGTGGTTTTGCGACATCAACGTATGGCCCAGTTTTAATCATGACCACCCAATTTAAGTAGCAACTTCTCATGGAAAAATATCTCCATGTATTTGAATTAATTACATCAGTCAGATAGACATTGAAAAAACTGTATCTGTGTTAAGAAATAATATTTTGCTATAATAGAACCTCATTCAACGTTGGAATTATTGTAAGCTCTTCGCTCTTATTATAGGCTTATTTGTTCCACTCACACAGCTTACTCATTAATCATCAGGAAGTCTTTGGAAATTACTTTGCCTCTGATAAATGGAGTCATGCCAATAAGACTCCTACATTCCGATAAAAAAAATGAATTTCTGTAGTTTGGCCCTTTAAAACACTCTTGAAACATTTGGGCAAAAATTGTTCAAAATTGGAAAATAGCACATGAAAATTTTTTATAACAAGCTTCGTTAAATTATGGGTAATCACTCTAGGAACATAATTATGATGGTTTGACCAACTTTTAGCAGTTTTCTTTCTTAACAATTCAGCATGTGCTATGTTTGTTGTTTTAAGAGTGTTCGAATCTTTGTTCTCGGCGTAAATTCTAGAATAGTGAAGAGTGCTCCTGTACGAATCGATCACAAATGAAAACGTTCGCCGACTGTTCTTGCACCCTTATCTCACACTATCGGTTTATGGTGCAACGACAATGAACAGTAAGCAATTAAGATGGCTGAGGTATGTTCTCATGGACACAAGGAATGTCAGAAAATATCAACAGCATAGAACATGTACCCAACAGGAATAAATCAATTGAACATCAAATTTCGATATGAAGTGATGGAATTTAAAAAAGAAATTAGTGGCGAAAGTATGAAAGGGTACGTCATAGTGTTGGACCGTTATACACTGTGTGAGCAATGCCCTTTATTACTGTTCTTGCAAGTGTTTGACACTAAAGAAAGAGTTTCCATTTTTCTAGGTATGTCCCGAAATAGTAAAAGAAGGGGTTCAAAAACCGGCGTAGAGTTATCACTGAGTACGCAGCCTAATTTTTGTAGTTCAATTTGTTCCTTAAAGAAACATTGGAACATTTCTTCTTCATTTTACAATTTTAAGTAACTGTATGTAAAGAATTTAAGATATTTAAGAAAAAATGCATTTGTCGAATTAATTCGTGAAAATGACAACAAATATAAGAAAACACGGAAGAGGAGTTTTTTCCAAACTTTGTATTCTACACGACTTATTAGCAAACAGTATCCGAAAAATTTGTAGGGAAACTTCACTTTCACCAATTGTATTTTAAACTGCTTAATGAAGACGTTACTCAAGTCACAGCTATGTGTCTGTGGGACTGTGTGGAGTTTTAATCTTTTAGTCAGAGAAAGCTTCCTCATGTTTCATCACAACTGATCAACCACGTTATAATGAGATCCATACACAGCCTCTTGCGAGTTAAAACCGTTGTTGCAGAAGGAGAGTCCTTATTGGTGGTTGGTGTTAGTGACTGTGAAGAAACTATTCTTTCGTCATCAAATAAGAGTTGCTTAACGAATACAGGGACATCCCTAATTTTCCCCTAACACAGACACCATTCCTTTAGAACTGTCAATAGGGGATATCAGTGATAAAAATAATAGCAGGTACGAAGCGTTCAATCAAGAGGGAGATGTTTTTCAGGAATACATCCCAAATACCGATTCAATATTCAAAATAATGCACAAACACTGTAAGAAATAGCTGAAATTTATAGAAAAAAAGAAACACGAAAATATTATATTACAATGTAGATCAACGGATAGGCAGAAATGAAATGTGGTCAATATGTTTTTTTTTTATTTTCTACAACTTACTTCATTTTTGAGATCCAATAAATAAACAATTAATTTTTTGCGGGGGAGGGGGGTTATTTGATTGTTTTGTTTTTTTTTTTTTCAAAATGCTTAAATGTTGAAATCAAATAAATGTGCATTTCATCACATATTGACAAAATATTTCCACAATTAGTGAACATTCCTTCATCATTAAGCTGCCAAGTGTAACGACAATAAAATAAAGAAACTAAGTTCGTAATTTCACGACAACTTAAAGTTTCCATACAAACTCAATGAATGTTGAAAAGTCAAGAAAAATCGTATGGATGTGTTCTTCAAATAGAAGGAAAGCTTGTTGTAGCATTTCTCCTCTAAGATCTTGTTTTTCTAGAGTGAACAATAAGAAACAATAGCAAACATTTTCACGCAAACTGGAACAACCATCAAAAGGTTTAGTCGATGGTTTTGAAATTTAGGAAGCACAGTAGTCGAAACAGACACAGATCTATTGCCTTTCAGTTCGATTGCTTTACACAGGTCGTCCAACTTGGTATCTGCAAAAAGAACTCCATCCATGTTGTTAAGAGCATGACATATGGCGGAATGTTGAAAAAAGGAAGATTACAGAATCCATTCGTAAATCTCAAGTAATCGAGCAATGTTGTTATTAGAAATATTAGCGTTATTCATACTATGAAGTCCCGTGAAAGTACCGGATTCAATGAAGGTCATCATATAATTTGAAAGATTGATTTGCTTCAAATAATATAGCATTTTAAAAGAATCATTTCTTACATACGTTATTTTATTATAATAAATATAGACATTAACATGTTGTGGCATCATTGCAAAACAAATCACCGGTACCTCTTTAAATCTATTGTGTGGCAAATCTAACTTGTGACATTTATTGAGATGGAATGTAGAACTGCTTGGCTCAATTATTTCTAATTGGTTTCTCCTACAGAAAAAATAGTCTAAATTCTCTAGACCGGATAACTCTTACAACAGCAATCGAGTCATTAAGTTAAACCCGAAATTGAGAATCCTCACATTCTTGTTGATAGTTGATACATGTGTTTAGGCATTGCTGAAAATAAACAACTTTGTTAAATAAACGAGCTCCGAAAACGTTGAAAATTGAAAATAATGTATCTTATTTTTTGCTAAATCGATATTCCTAGGTTGGACTATTGAAAAAGCTCTAGCGTCAACATAGCTAATGAAGTTATCTTTAAGTTAAAGAAGTTGTAAACGAACGTTATTTTTGAAAGCGTTTGCTGGAATAGTCCGTACCATGTTATAATTTAGGTAAAAGTTGACTAGTCGAGAAAGATGTTGAAAAACCGAAACCGGAATCTCTTTTAAATTATTTTTTGTCAAAGAAAAATACTGTATCTTCCTTTCATCCATAAAATATTTTTTATCAAGAACCTGAATGTTATCATTACCTAGTACTAGGCTATCCACAATGGTCAAGTTTTTCAGGAACTCCATGTTTCCACAACGAATATTACTTACATTTGCGTTTTCGATAATAACGATTGTGCTTACTACCGGTAATGTCAACTTTTCTGCATTACTTTTGTAATGTTTTGTTCTGTACCGTTGAAAAGACGTACAAAGAGAAGTGCCGTTGATAACATTTAAATATTTCAGGACATTCCGACAGGATAGAAGATTACCTAAATCCAATCACAAAGAAGACTTTTACAAAATGCCATACTGATATTGATATTCACTAAATGATTCACTATGTTTAAGACAAATCCTTTTGTCGCTGTTGATGCTAAGAGACGATGAAGTGTATCTACGGAAAGATTGAGTATTTTTATGAATAAACCTGGTATTTTTGTCATGTTTTATACTTCCGATCACTTATTCCAAACTTGCAAAAGTTATCCTACAATTACATTTTGTATATTTGTTGTAGGATTAACCAGTGGCGTAGCTACTGGGGGGGGGCAGGGGGGGCAAGTTGCCCCCCCCTGGAAAAATTTTTGGGGAAATTTGATGAATCTTCTTATTATTACAAAAATTTCACAAAAATTTCTCAGAACTTTTGTTAGAATAAGAAATTGTGACACATTTCAAATACATAATTCGTATTTTCATGCAACAAATTAACTCAGATTTCGTCAGTGTCTCAGGAACTGGCCCAATTCGAGTTCCACTGAAATGCCCTCGTCGCGTAGCAGATTGAATGTTTTCTTGTGCTTGTATACGCACGGGGGTTATGATCAGTGCATTTCAGTGCACGGGAAGCTGTTATTCAGGTGATACTTTGGGAATTCATCAGTAAAAGGATGTGAAAACTGACAAGTCTCTACCGTAGACCCCCGAGGTTGTTATGTTCTTCTACAAGCTAGCAGTACGATTTTACTCTGTGTACATAACGATGGATCGGGCTGAAACAATCCATGGCCAACGATAAACTTAAAGTTAATCTAGAAATTAGAATTAACGGGAACCGTTGGCACACTTAGATTTTGTTACTTAGCCTAATCCTTGGAAACTTACAAGCTAGTTCGGGAAAATAGCTTTCTGCTCACTTTGAGTGTATCAATAAATGGACAATGAGTACCTTGTGGCCTTCTACACATAACAGACTGCTTTTCTCACAGGATATCCTGTGTGATCGAGCCACTATTAGGCCTCCTTAGTGTCGTGCGAAGAGGAGACCATTGGGCCATACCCCACTGATGCCATTTTTTCTTTGTACTTAAAAGTAGGTAGTCTAACTTTATTAACACAGATTTTACTTCAAAAGATAGCATATGCGGCCCCAGAATGCTAATAAGGACACCCAATTTTTCAAAAGTTTTCAAAGGGGAAGAATTGTCCTTGCAACGTCTTTCAGTGATGCCAATTTTTTAATTCCTACAAACAGACCTAGGCAAATTCTGTCAAATTCAAATTTTTACTTAAAAAGGTAGACTCTATTTCCCACTATAAAAAAACTACATGTTGAGATTCTCTTTACAAGCACAAATACGCTAGTTTAACGATCTGAGGGGTCTGATTTTTCGAAATTTTCTTTACGCTTCGCGCCAGCCAATGGTGGCGCTTCGCTCGGTCTTTTGGGCAAAATTACATATTTGGAGTAAAATTAGCTCTTAACTCTCTGATCCCTTTGCAGTTTGCGAACATATTTTGAAGTGAGAATTTTATTGCAAACGACAATAGAAGAAAGCGACTGGCTAGATTCTTCGTATTAGCCGGGAAAATGCTATTTCCGGCCATCTAAGGGGTCTGATTTTTCCAAATTTTCTCTACGCTCCGCGCCAACCAATGGTGGCGCTCCGCTTATATAATCTTTAACACAAAATAACATTTTGTGACCAAGAAAAAACACAAATACCGATCAATGCTCTTTCATTTGGACTTCTAAAAGTGTGCAAATTTAATGACAAGTTTTACTTCGTAAGGTAGCATAAATGGCATAAGAGTGCATGTAAAGACACAAGAGTTTCAGTTTTATCCTCATGAACCACCACGATTCAACCTTTAACACTGTTCCTGTCAAAGTCGAAAATCTTGCACCATCTTGCATGTAGGCTACTTGAAAACGTCAAATAATTTCCGGAAACCCCTCCCCTTAGACCATATACTGCATGCCCCCCCCCCTTCAGAGAAATCCTGCGTACGCCAGTGCTTTAGTACATACAAATAAACCAGATATTGTTTACCAAAATAATATACTTTGTTATTTCCGATTGCTCTATGTTATACTTTAAGATGCAGGTAAGATGCAGGTAATATTACAAAATGTCAAGGTAATGTTGTTATACTTGTAAGTTTGCACATTTTATATGAAATACATACACATTGACCGGGAAAAGTTTTGGGGAAATTTCATACCTTTGCCCCCCCCCCCCCCCTGGAAAAAATCCTAGCTACGCCACTGGGATTAACTACTGAGAAGGAAGATGTCTGGAAATGATCGTTAAAACATCCCCGCTTCTAGAAATGCATTTATGTCGATTTGCGCTTTATATTGCTTACTGAAAGGTGCAACAAATAAATGGAGAGAAAGCACACCCAGATAAAAACAAGCAAAGAGAAATGGAAGCCCATTAGAGTTACCGTTTTACAGCAGTCACTCGTTTTCATGAGTTTTCACCACAAAACATGAATTGAATTTTGAAAAGCATCCAATACTTATAAAAAATGAACTTATTTGCATTCTTATGACGTGGGTGAGTGTTAATTCAAGTGACAGATTATGCATTAAAATAATTTTAAATAGACCAAATATACAACTGCTATTTTAAATCCCGATATGGAAACAGGGTGAAAGTGTCGTAAGATAGTTCAAGTAGCTCATTATCCGTTTTTGTAAACTAAAAATTCCCGCGGAGGCAGGGACTAAAAGGCCCTCATTCGTCACCCCAAAGTACGATTTTTCTTGACGACTGAAATTTGCGATGGACATAGCTTTATGATTGACATCAAATACAAGATAATATTATTATCTCACGTTGTTTTTATTACACATCAGGACATTCTATGTTCATCAAGGTACGTCCTAAAGTAATGGACTACGAAATATGTCTGGATGAGATTGAGTTTCAGACAGGTCAAGAAGGGACTACGAGTACGAAGGTTGGGAGAATTGGAAATGTCTAATACCCCTTTCATACTGGAACGATTTTAAACGGGTGCACCCGGGTGTACCCGATGAATGTTCCAGTATGAAAGGGAACTCATGTGAAACGCAGGTGAAACACCGATTAAAGTTTCCGCACATTTTACCCTCGAAGGGTCGAGGGTAAACTACCGGGAAATACCGGGACTTCACTGTTGAAAAACTTAGTGTGAAAGATCGTCTCGGTGAAACTCTGTGCGAAATGCAGACTTAAAATGTTAAGTCATGTTTTGTTTGCGGTTACACACATGTTTTTCTCTGGTCAACTTGAAATTGATTCTTGTGTTAACACATCGTTCACATGGGTCTTTGATTTTTTGACCTTTTCATTGTAATGCCAATCAAATGAAAATCTGCATTGAATTTTGGTGGTTCATGAGGATAAAACTGAAAATTTTGTGTTTTTACATGCAATCTAATGACATTTACGCTACATTTCGAAGTAAAATTGGCTTCAAATTTGCATACTTTTAGGAGGAAACACAAAAAAATAACGATCGGCATAAGAGAACGGCAAATTTCAGATTGCTGTTTTTTCTTGGCCACAAAACGTCATTTTGCTCTGAAGACTTTCTGAGCGTAGATCACTTTTATTGGAGCGTCAAGAAAATTTCGCAACATCAGACCCGTTTGATGGCAGAAATAGCATTTTCCAGACCTACCCAAAGAATCTAACGAGTCGCTATCCCCTTGGTCGTTGGCTCACTCAGAACCTATTAAAGCACATTTTGACCCAAAAATGTTACTTTGCTCAAAAGACTGTATAGGCTAAGCGCCACCATTAGTTGGCTCTCAGCTGAAAGAAACTTTTGAAGAAAATTGTTTTTTTTTTTTTTTTTTTTTGAAGTATCTTTTCTTTAGCTTTTGTTTGCAATGACAAAAGGAAAAAATACTGCAGCATTCTAAGTGATAAGAATATTACCACATAAAATGTTATACCACTATTATATAAATGATCTTCATTCTTCCCAGGGGAACTAAACAACGGAATTGATAATATGCCAATGCTTATCTATTGTGAATCTTTGCTAATTTCAAGATCCACTATGAAATTGTCGGTCACTGCTCGAACTCCCGATTGTTAATGGTTTTACCCCTAACATGTCTTGTATGATAAATTACAAACTCTTGTTCACTGCACCTGAAACCTCCGCTTCCATGACCCGTCACATACATCTATGCCGGGCGTGGAAGGGGTCTAAAGCAGCCCCTCCCTTTAAGTATTCGTATAGAAGCAGATGTCCTCATAGGGAATCGGTGCCACTAGGGTGTTAAAGAATTATTTTTTTAAAGTAAAATTTGGAATGTGACATAATTAGCTTTCAAGGAATTAAAAAAATTACATCACTGAGGGCCTTGCAAAGACCGTCCTTCCCTTTAAAAATTTTTTGAGGAATTCGATGTCCCTATATAAAATCTGGTGCAACGTATGCTTCCTTTTGAAGTAAAATCTGTGTCAGTAAAGTAGGGCTACTAATTTTTAGGATCTTATAAAAAGAAATGGAATCTCATGACCAAATGCACCCCTCCCCCGTCTTTCACCGAGTCCCGGATAGTCCTACTTGCTTCAGGAACATAAGAAAAGACAGAGAAACCATCAACACCTTCATTTACATTTCAGTAGACACGAGAGAGTTGCCAACACCTGAACCTGGAAAAATAATGTAGGCCAATATGCGTTTATACTTGGGCTCGAAGCATTTAGTAAGCTTCCTCTATGAGTCTTCATGCTCATCTATGCACAACGTTAACACTTGTAGCCGCCCGCATCTTGCAAATCAATAGGTGTTTTCTTGATGCAGTATGAAAGGACCGTGTTGGAATTTCCAATGGTGGCTCACCGTTTGATCCATGATAAATCCGTTTAATCCGTACTAAACGCTTCCAAATGTTTTGGAAACGTTGACACCAAAACGAAGAAAACAAAAAAAAATAAATTTTTGGTACAAATATGATAAAGATTTAAAAGAATTACACACAAAAATTACGTACGCACTCCGCCAGTCACGCATGGGGTAATACTCTTTCTTTAGCCTTACTATTTTTCTGCTAAAAGCAGGTTATGCTGTAATTTTTACGTTTCCAGTGTTCATAAAATGTTTATGCTTTACTCCAATCAAATGTTAAAAGCTTTAAAAACTAACGTACCTTAGTCTTATTCCGAAAATGAGCAAAAAATTAGAAAAAAAAATCGAATAGAATTCAACGGTTTCGAAACGCTATTCTACCTTATTATCTGGCTCTAGCTCCTCCCAATGAATTTGATGCATATTCAGAAGTTCATTTTGAGAAGAGGTCAAGCAAAACGTAAACAAAACAGACGGTGATATTTCGTTCAATTAATACGTACGTTATTCGAGCGGCCTTTACGTGTCCAATTTGCACATCGCATCGAACCGTTTCATTTGCGAACCCAGGTTCAGTGACAAATCCCTATTCAATCGCTTGGCTCTATCGTTCAGTTTTTGATTTTGTTGCTGTTGTGGTATTTTGATCGGTCCCCAATTACAAGATTATGTTCACTTTCTCTTTGATTTGCTGCTATGGCTTGGCATATAAAGAGAATCTTCCGGCTACAGTGAAACTACCGTAACTGCCTATCGAGAACGGTTGTGGTAAAAGAACATGTGAGATACATTGGCAATACATACGTACATCGTTGTGTCAAAGGATAGGCATAGTTTGACGTCATTCATTTCTTGCATTGTGATTGGTCAAATTGAGATTAGAGCCCGTTGTCTTTGCATAAGAGTTTAGCCGAAAAAAGTAGATGAAGTTTCTTTCTATCGTAATTAACGCTCTAATTAGTGAAATTTCACCGGAAAGAAACCTGGCGTGAAGGATTTCTACCGGGTTGGTATCAAATGGAAGAGCAAATTGAAGATTAACGATTAGGGTGATTTTTTGTCATCAAACAGCACAACCTGCTTTAACCTGCGTAGCACGTACGGCATAATCCATATTCATTCATATCCCCAACGCTTGCCATAGTGAACAAAGTGAAGAAATTCTTCTGGACATTCATACAAATATGTAGCCTCGAGAATGGTTTAGTATTCGAGAATAATCACAAGAGGGCAACATCTGGTCTCGCTTAAATCATGCAGTCGTTCTTGTCACCAACACAGTTGGTATGTCATTCCAATACTTACGAGTATCGACTTCAAAGGTGGTTTGCACTCAACACAATAGTGGTAGGGCATCTCAGGTTTCAGCCTAGACTTCAAGTTTACGACTACAGGAGTACACACACACACACACACTCAAAAACAGTAGCATAGTTTTAGCCAGGATTGTGTCATGTGGCTGGAAAACGACATAAGGGGAACGTCTAAGGGGATAGAGGAAAACCACTATTTAGGTGGTTTTTGCATTTCGTGGTTGGGTCATTGGGGGTTTCAACCCCCAAATCCACCCCGTGTCTACGGCACTGCAATAGCATGATTCATCAGAGGGCACACGTGAATAAATCATATCATAGTACTGTAATGAAGTTTGCGTCCAGAACTGGAAGCAGTCCTCTCCCCAAGTTGGCGAACGGTGGTTTTGGAGGCTGAGGATCGGAGAAAGAGAGTACGCTCAGTGAGGTAAACATCCACCAAAATGTTAGATTACATGGGCGGAAGGTGAAAAATGATTAACGGTTCGGTATTTTCGAATGAAAGATTCTACCACGGGCAGAAGGGATGCTAACATGTCTATATACAGTGGAACCACGGGCTATGAGGTGTCACACCCCAATAATTCCTCCATAGATTTACAAGCTAAATTTGCTCCTTTTCCAGCCTTGTCAAAGTTCACAGCTATTTCGAGATACATATCAAGCCGACAAGGCTACCCATCTTACAGTCATAGCACTACAAAATTTCAATACAATGACCTTTTAGATTATGAGGTAGAATGACTTAAAGGTTTTGTGGGGTACACCCATCCCTATGCTAATCAATATAACGGAAAACTTCCGCAATTTCAGAACAACTTTCTTAACAGTCTAATTCACCATCAAATATTACCCACATTTCCAACATCCACACTCTGGCAGGTTTTCTTTTTATATTCATGAACTTTCATACCCAGCTGGCAGGTTATCCTTACAAAAATTGGTCCAAAACAGACGTAAAAGAACTACATCTTTGAGGGCCATCACTTGAAGTTCTGAAACACTACCCTTATGGAGCAGTGGGACGGTTCAGGGAGAGGCGGCTTGGGTTCCTCACACCCCCTCTCAAATCATAGTTCGGCAATAAATGTCATTTTTGACTTATTTCAACTTATAAAGCGATAATCATTTGAAAGAGTGGTGTGATGTGTCAGACAAAAATTCAGTTCAAAGGGGCTGGGAAATACATTTCCGGTGATCTGGGAGGTATTTTCGATCACCCGAAAAATTCTGCTGCCCTATCCGCCACGCGTTAGTAGTCTCCCACTTAGATCAGTATATTATAGGCCTATGGCAATGGGACCACTATTAATTGGACAAACCTGTGTATAACTATAACTCAACTGTGTCAAATACTAAGTCAAACAATGTTGTTGACTAACGTGATTAGTCAGTTCAGGCGGCACTGTTTGACTAATTTGGGTTTACAGTGAATGGCTTGCCTCCTACTAGTAGTGGTTCCTTTTATCTGTTAATTTTTTGGGTAAGCATATTGCAATTCGCTCATGTTTATTGAGGTGAACATTTTTCGGCAAACAAAATTTCCAGTTATTCTACTTACAAGCCTGGGCAATCCGACTCGGTTTTCTGAAGGGTCGCGTTTTTGTGTGTGTGTGTGTGTTTTGTTTTGTTTTCTTTTCTTTTTTCGTATTTTTGTTTTTTAATTTTTCGTTTGATTCTCGCCAACCACTACGTTCATAAAAATCTTCATCAAAATCAAAATTGTGAGTAAAATTGAATTAGAAGGGTGAAAGAAACTGTGTTTCCCGCTGCTTTTCTTAAATTTTGTGTTGTGATGTCAGTCACATCCTTGTGCACCTCTGACGAATCGAATACCTGGTCACCGACCTCAGGGTGAGGGTTACTTCGCATAGCTCCCAAGTTGATGCTTCAGCTAACTAAATAGCCCGGCTTCAGATTGAGACAAGTGCCACCTGGAAGGGTCATTAACGCCACTATGTTTTTTCAATTCCCTGAAATGTCTGTAAACAGAAAAATTCAGGTATATGGGTATCTTCGGGTGGGTTGGGGAAATAAAGCGGGGTATCTGCCAAGACTCAAGGTGCTGAAAATCAAAAATTTAAGGGGTAGGGGAAAGTAAAATGGCTATTTCTTTTCATCTAGAAACTCGAGAGTTTGCAAACTACCCCTCAAAACACTTGCAAAGAAATTGTCTTTTAGTTGATATACAGATTTAGAGTATCACGTGACTTTTGAGGTCATAAAAAGTCAAAAAGGTACGAAATTTGACCTTTGACCTGAATCTTGACTGTGCTATTTTAAATTTAATTGTGTATAGTTAATCGTTTCATTTGTCCTAGTTTGACCTGAAATGATTATATTACATTTCTTCAGACCTTTCCGAGTGGGCAAAACTTCTGAATTTTCTCTCTCTCTCTCACTCTCTCGAAAAAAGACCACAATCCGGAACTGCTTGTTCCAACTTCTTTCCATAGCGGCATCTAAGGAGGGGCATGACTTTGAACTGAGGGCACTGGGAGGAGGAGATACCTGTAATATCTTTAAAATTTATCAGTTATTGGTATTACCTTTCATCTAGTACATTTTGAGTAAATTTTTCGTGGTAAATGACCGAGTGTTCCCATATGAAATACCGTAGCCGAAAGCTTAGTTGGTTATAATAGGATTTTAGGATATGGTGCCCTAATTTTAAATTCTTCTTTACTTCCTTTAATGAAAGTTTGTAAAATGTAGCGTCGAGGTTCTCTATTATCATAGATCATGACAAACTTTCCACACTGAGATCCGCTACGTTCATACAAATCTTCATCAAAATCAAAATTGTGAGTAAAATTGAATTAGAAGGGTAAAGGAAACTGTGTTTTGCTCTGCTTTTGTAAAATTTTGTGTTGTGATGTCAGTCACATCCTTGAACACATCTGACGAATCGAATACCTGGTCACAGACCTCAGGGTGAGGGTTGATTAGTAAAGCTCCCAAGTTGATGCTTCAGCTAACTAAATGCCATTGTCATGAAAGCTTCGTATTTCATATCTTTCATACTTTATTAGCAGAAAATAATGGAAAAAGGGATGCGCACAAACAGTGTCAGAAATAGCTGAAATCTACAGAATAAAATACGAGTTACATAAATTTTGTATTACAAAGTAGATCAGGGGATGAAACCGACAGGTAGGCAGGAATGGAAAGTGGTAAATACTTATTTTTTTTTTTATTTTCTGCACTTACTAAATTTCCAAGATCAGCCCTTACTAAACAGTTAATCTTTTTTTTTTTTTTTTTTTGTAAAATGTTGAAATGTTGAAATCAAGTAAATTTGCATTTCATCGCATTATTAATGAACATTTTCCATCATTAGCTGCCAAATGTAAAACAATAAAATAAAGGAACTAAGTTCGTAATTTCACGACACCTTAACCGACGTTTCCATGCACACGCAATTGACGTTGACAAGTCAACAGAAAATCATATGTATGTACACTTCTAATAGAAGGAAAGTTTGCTGTAGAATTTCTCTAAAAACTCGTTTTTCTAGAGTGAATAAATATAAAAACAATAGCAAACATTACCACGCAAGCTGCAACAACAATTAAAAGGCTTAGTCGATGGTTTTGAAGTACGGTAGTCGCAACATACACTGATCTATTGTCTTTCAGTTCCATTGTTTTACATAGATCGTCCAACTTAATATCCACAAAAGGAATTCCATACATGTTGGTAGGAAAATGACAGATGGCGGATTTATGATGAAAAGAAGTTTTCTGAATCCATTCGTAAATCTCAAGTGATTCACAGTCGCAAATGATTGGATTATGGCGGAAATCAAGTCTAAAATCGTGTTTAAAAGTCACGAAACCTGCCGGAAATCGAGTAATGCTGTTATTAGAAATATCAACTTCTTTCAAACTAAGAAATCCCGTGAAAGTACCGGATTCAACAAAGGTTATCATATTATTTGAAAAATAAAGTTCTTTCAAATAATATACAATTTTAAAAGAATGTCTTTCTACATACGTTATTTTATTATAACTAACAAAGACATTTACGAGTTGTGGCATCACTGCAAAACAAATCACCGGTACTTCTTTCAATCTATTGTGTGTCAAATCTAACGTGTGACATTTATTGAGATGGAATGTAGCATTGCTTGGCTAAATTATTTCTAATTGGTTTCTACAACATACAAAGTCGTCTAAATTCTCCAGCCCGGATAACTCTTCCAATAATAATCGGTTTATTTTGTTAAAACTCAAATTGAGAATCCTCACATTCTTGTTCATAATCGGTACATGTGTTAATGCATTGCTGGAAACAAGCAACTTGAAAGAAAGTTGAGTAATGTAAGTGATTTATGTTATTTTCTTGTAAATGTATATCCTGAAGTTGGACTCTTGAAAAAGCCCTGGAATCAACATAGCTAATAAAGTTGTCTTCAAGATGAAGAACATGTAAACGAACGTTATTTTTGAAAGCGTTGGCTGGAATAGTCTGTACCATGTTGTGATCTATATGAAAGTGGACCAGTCGAGGGAGTAGTTCTAAAACCGAAACTGGTATTTCTTTTAAATTATTCTTTGTCAAAGATAAGTAGTTTATCTTCCTAACATCCATAAAATATTTTTTGTCAAGTACCTCAATGTTATCATTACGCAGCAAAAGGCTGGTCACATTAGTCAAGTTTTTCAAGAACTCCATGTTTCCATAACGAAGAGAAATTACATTTGTGTTTTCGATTAAAACGGTTGTGCTTCCTACCGGAAATGACAACTTTTCTGCATAACTTATGTTTTGTTCTGCACCGTTACAAATGACGGTCAAGGAGAAGTGCCATTGATAACACTTGCATATTCCAGGACATCCCGACAGGAAAGAAGATGGCTTAAACCCAGTCACGAAGAAGATTATCACAAAATGCAAAGTAAATGCCATACCTATATTAATGTTCACTAAATGATTCACTCTTCGTATGACAAATCCTTTTGTCGCTGTTAACATACACATACCTTGATACTCACTTACTCTAATGCAATTGTTAAGATTTGCTGACATTGAATCGAAACATGAAATGACCTTTTGCTTGGTTATACTTCAGTTCAGTTCAGTAAGACATTTATTCCAATCTCTTACCATAATATAAAATACATATAACATTTTGAGAGAGGTAAAGGTGACGAAATTACGGTACGTAAGAAATCATGCTAAACGCCCCACAAACAATTGCTTTATATAACAAAACAAAACAAAGTAAGAGACTGAGGAGTGGCAACTAAAAGCTCCTAGGAGCCTGTGGGTGTTGACACCCCTTAAAAACAAACAGAAAAAGCGACAAAGGGAATAGAAACACAAAAACACAGAAAAACAAAAACGGAAGTTCAAAGGTAGTTTGCAATAAAATGAACTTTAAGCTGCTTTTTAAATGCATATGGTGTTTTACACTTAGTAACTTCAAAGGGTAAAGAATTCCATAATCTTGCTCCTATAAATCGAAGACCAGGTTGAGATGACCTAAGTCTACAAAGTCGAGTAATAAACTGATTTGAAGGCAAGGGTAAGGGTAATGGCTATCAAGAAACTGAAAATGAGTACTAAATATTGGCTGGGTTCTGTTATTTATAGCCAGTCAAAAAAAAAAAAAACAACCCGATATGATACCGATTTAAATCATAAATATTTAGAAGGTTAAGACTGGCGAAAAGACGTGCAGTAGGATGACGATACTCTACGTTGCATATGCATCTAATAGCCCTTTTCTGTAAAATAAAGAGGGGTTGAATTCTGGTAGCATACGTGCTCTCCCAAATGATATTACAATGAGTGAGATAAGGCATTTTAAGGGTATTATACAGGGGAACCAAAATTTTCCTAGGAAGAAGTTGACGAAATCTGTTAGGTATCCCCACACCTTTTGAAACTTTTATGCTAACATACTTGATATGATCAGTCCAGGTAAGATGAGAATCAACAAACACACCAAGAAACATGGTAACATTTGAACGCTGTATGTTAATACCACAAAGTTGTATGTTGTTTACACTCTGATTAACCTTTTACCGTTGTTTGAGTCCTTTTGGACCCATGCGGAGAGCTCGGCTGTCACCCATCTTAACTGTTTCACGCGGAACTCGAAACTGCGAGTAGCTACCCGAAAATTCGGCCACAACAACGAGAGAGACAATAGTTTAAGGTCACGCGTGCTACTTCCGCTTTTCCGCCCACTCCCGGGGCGCGCAAATATGCCCCGATCGGAGCACAACGGTAAAGGGCTAAACTGCTTAGAAGGTGAGGTAAAAATAACAAAATTGGTTTTCTTTACATTGAGAGATAGCTTGTTTGCACAAAACCAGTTGTGAACATTGACAAATTCATGTTGTATTACATTTATTAAACAACTGAGGTCATTACTGGAATAAAAAGGTTGGTATCGTCAGCATATGAAATTACATGAAAATTATTACTAGCCCTGTGGAGATCACTGACATAAATAATAAACAACAAAGGACCTCGAATAGACCCCTGGGGAACACCACAAATGATAGGCTTACGTATAGAATTTACATTGTTAATGCCAACATATTGGTAAAGATCAATAACATAACTTTTAAAACAATCCAGTGCAGTGCCCCTAACACCGTAATGTTCGAGGTTGCTGAGTAGGATTCTATGGTCCAATGTATCAAAAGCTTTAGATAGATCCAGAAAAATGCCTGATGCATACTGATTTTTTCGAAGGCATCTGTTACTTTATTAGTGAAGTGCAAAATAGCTTGCGAAAGTCGAATGCCCAGTAAGGAACCCAAATTGGTAATCATACAATTGATTTTGCTTAACAAAATAAGAATATAATCGGGTAAACATGAGTTTTTCAAGTACTTTGGGGAGACATGGTAAAATTGAAAGAGGTCTGTAATTATTAACCGAATCTTTATCACCAGATTTAAAGACAGGGATAACACGTGCAATTTTGAGAGAACAAGGTACAATACCCTTCTCTAACGAAAGATTAAAAAGATAGGTTAGTGGGGTACACAGGGAATGAGCCACAGTTTTGAGGATCATAGAGGAAATTTCATCAAACCAGCGGCAGAATTTTTAAAAGAAAATATTACATTTAACACCTCCTCGCAGGTTGCTGGACTAATAAAAAGAGAGTCAGCAACCCGATTGGACAGATACGAATTATAGCTACAGTGTGAGGGGGGAATCCCAGCCTGTGTAGCAGGACCAATGGCAGTAAAATAATCATTAAAGATGTTTGCAACATCGAAAGGATTCGAAACACCAGTTCCATGGCGAATTATCTTATCAGGAGTAAAATCAGTACCTCGACCATATAACAGGGTATTAATTGAGCGCCACGTAGATTTCGTGTCCTACGTGCTTTTCCTGAACAAAGTAGTATTGTAAAATTTCTTAGCCTGTCTTATGACAGAGGTAAGACGATTTCGAAATTGTTTATACTCGTTCAAAGCAGCAGCAAACCAACTACGGAGGTACCTTTTGAATAAACGATACTCCGTTTTACAAGAGTTGAGTATGGCTGGTGTGATCCATTTCTTCGAATTTCGGTTACTACAATAATTGGTATGGGCTACCCAAGGAACACAATTATTTAAATGATTTAAGAATTTCTTTTTGAAATTATTAAAGAGCGCTATCAACATCACAAGAATTTGAGACATCTGCCCAGGATTCGTTTTGAACTGTGGAGCGCAATAGGTCAAGGCTGACAGGGTTGATGTCTCTTTTGAAAAAGATTGAATTTTCTCTCGACATATCAACGCCTCAATTAGCAAGGGTGAAAACGGGAAAATGATCAGAAATGTCGCCAACTATTACTCCAGAAACAGAATTTAAACATCAGCTATTCGTGAAAATTACATCAAGCAGTGAGGCGGAGTGTGAAGTTACTCTAGTGGGTATACTCTGAAGTGGACGATAAGAGTAAGAATAAAAAAGGTTAACAAATTGGGTACAACTGTTATCGGCCTGGTTTAGAAGATTACAATTGAAATCGCCCATAAGGAAACAAGTCTTATTTTTGTTATTCAGATAGTCAAGTAGAGAAGGGATGATTTCTAAGATTTGGACCAGGTCCAAATGGTTTTACAGTACTTAGTTATGATCATCTATCCACCAGTATGAAACCATGGGGCGAAATTGAAACTTCTAAATCTTAGCATTTTCCTGGATAAAAACTTGAATATGATGAAAAACAGGAGTCGAATTTTTACAAGGAGAGGAACTTGAGCTTCACATTTAGAGACACACCAAGAGTTGCGTCGACGCCGATAGGCTACCCATGACAATCTTGACATGCCACATGGTTCTCGTAAAAAGTGGTTACAACCAGTGGCATATCCAGGGGGGTGTGAACCCCGTGACCCAACCTTTTAACCTAAAATAACCGTTTTTTCTCTCTATCCTTAGACTTTACACTCATTTCGTGACCCAAACTCCTATGACACCAACCCCCTCCCATAAAACAATCATGGCTACGCTCATGGTTACAACATGTCACTGCTAACTGCAAACATAAACCTTCACCGATTACCGGCCTGACGTTCTAGAAAATGCAAACAAAGTTTGAAGACTGAAGTGAAATCGGTTACCGATTGGTGGTTTTGTGACATCAACGTATCGCCTAGTTTGAATCATTACCACCCAATTTAAGTGGCAACTTCTCATGGAAAAGTATCCTACATGTACTTGAATTAACTAGATCAGTCAAACAGACATTGGAAAAACTGTGTCTGTGTTAAGTTATTATATTTGCTATAATAGAACCTCATTCAACGTTGGAATTATTGTAGGCTCTTATTATAGGCTTATTTGTTCCACTCACACAGTTTACGCATTAATCATAAGGAAGTCTTTGGAAATGGCTTTGGCTCTGATAAATGGAGTCATGTCAATAAGACTCCTACATTCCGATAAAAGAAATGAAGTTCTGTAGTTCTGGCCCTTTTAAAACACTCTTAAAACATTTGGGCAAAAAATTGTTCAAACTTGGAGAAACAGCACATGAAATTTTTTTATAACAAGCTTCAAGCTTCGTTAAATT
This sequence comes from Holothuria scabra, assembly GCA_037179385.1. Lineage (NCBI taxonomy): Eukaryota > Metazoa > Echinodermata > Holothuroidea > Aspidochirotida > Holothuriidae > Holothuria > Holothuria scabra. Next base: position 43,148,886 of record CM074196.1, on the reverse strand, counting down.
ATGGGTAATCTCTCTAGGAACATAATGATGATAGTTTGACCAACTTTTAGCAGTTTTCTTCCTAAACAATTCAGCATATGCTTTGTTTGTTGTTTCAAGAGTGTTCGACTCTTTGTTCTCGGCTTAAATTCTGGAACAAAGAAGAGTGCTCCTGTACGAATCGATCACAAATGAACACACTCACACTATCGGTTTGTGTGAAGTGGGGGGGGGGGGGGTAGGCGGTTCACTGTCTGACGTTACCAAGTCGGTGAAATGCTTTATTTTTTGGGAATAGCACCCATCATGTCATTATATGCATGATTTAAGCAAAAGCTTTAAATTCCACCCTTTTGGAGGAATATGAGTCGTTCTCAAACTGACATTTAAGCGGTTTTTTTTTTATAAACCAACTATTATAGGAATGGAAGCCCATTAGAGTTACTGTTTTATAGCAATCACTCGTTTACATGAGTTTTCACCACAAAGCATGAATTGAATTTTGTAAAGCATCTAATACTTATAAATAATGAACTTATTTGCATTCTAATAACGGGAGTGAGTGTTTATTCAAGTGACAGATTATGCATTAAAATAATAAGAAAAATAAAGATTTTAAATAGACCAAATATACAACTGCTATTTTCAATCCCAATTTGGAAACAGGATGAATGTGTCGTAAGATAGTTCAAGTAGCTCATTATCCGTTTTTGTAAATTAAAACTTCCCGCGGAGGCAGGGACTAAAAGGCCCTCATTCGTCACCCTAAAGTACAATTTTTCTTGACTACTGAAATTTGCGATGGACACAGCTTTTTGATTGACATCAAATTCAAGATGATATTATTATCTCACGTTGTTTCTATTACACACCAGGACATTCTATGTTCATCAAGGTACGTCCTAAAGTAATGGACTACGAAATATGTCTGGATGAGATTGAGTTTCAGACAGGTCAAGAAGGGACTACGAGTACGAAGGTTGGGAGAATTGGAAATGTCTAATACCCCTTTCATACTGGCACGATTTTCAACGGGTGCACCAGGGGGTACCGGATGAATGTCCCAGTATGAAAGGGAACTCATGTGAAACGCAGGTGAAACACCGATTAAAGTTTTACCCTCGAAGGGTCGAGGGTTAACTACCGGGAAATACCGGGACTTCACTGTTGAAAACTTAGAGTGAAAGATCGTCTTGGTGAAACTCCGTGCGAAATGCAGATTTAAAATGTTAAGTCATGTTTTGTTTGCGGTTACACACATGTTTTTCTCTGGTCAACTTGAAATTAATTCTTGTGTTAACACATCGTTCACATGGGTCTTTTGTATTTTGACCTTTTCATTGTAATGCCGATCAATTGAAAATCTACATGTGCTTCATTAAATGAAGAAAATTTTGCTAAGCAGTACAGTGTACACATGTGTGAATTGCTGTCTTATTTGATTTTAACTGTTTAACTGTTTAAAGTCGTTTTTCCACCTGACTACAACACCGGATATGGCTGGCCCTTGGAGTAGAAAGGAGGAGAGACTGTTGTTGCAGCTTCGTTGTGCGGCGACAATCAGTGGCGTAAGCAGGATTTCTCTGAGGGTAGCCATACAGTATGTTGAGTGATCGCCGGGCTGGGCGAAGGGTCTAAGGGGAGAGGGTATCGATCCCCTTTGAAACTTTTTTGCCTTTTCAAGGAGCCTATATGCAAAATGGTGCAAGATTTTCGACTTTGACAGGAACAGTGTTAAACTTTGAATTTTGGTGGTTCATGAGGATAAAACTGCAAATTTTGTGTCTTTACTTGCAATCTTATGACATTTACGCTACCTTTCGAAGTAAAATTGGTTTCAAATTTGCATACTTTTAGGAGAAAACACAAAAGAATATCGATCGGCATAGGAGAACGGGAGATTTCAGATTGCTGTTTTTTCTTGGCCACAAAACGTCATTTTGCTCTAAAGACTTTCTGAGCAAAGCGTCCCTTTGTTGGCGCGGAGCGTAAAGAAAATTTCGAAAAATCACACCCGTCAGATGGCCTGAAGTAGCATTTTCCAGACCTGCACGAAGAATGTTACGAGTCGCTATCCCCTTGGCGTTTTGCAATAAAATGCTCACTCAGAACTTATTAAAGCATACTTTGACCCGGAAATGTCACTTTGATCAAACGACTATCTAAGAGGAGCGCCACCATTTGTTGGTTCTCAGCGTAAAGAATTTTTTTTTCTTTGAAATCGTTATGTTTAGCTTTTGTTTGCAATGACAAAAAAATCTGCAACATTCTAAGTAATCAGAATATTACTACATGAAATGTTATACCACTATTATATAAATGGTCTTCATTCTTCCCAGGGGACCTAAACAACGGAATTGAAAATATGCTAATGCGCATCTATTGTGAATCCTTGCTAATTTCAAGATCCACTAAATTAATGAAATTGTCGGTCACTGCTCGAACTCCCGATTGTTAATGGTTTTACCCCTGACATGTCTTGTATGATAAATTGCAAACTATTGTTCACTGCACGTTAAACCTCCGCTTCCATGACCCGTTACATACACCTATGCAGGGCGTGGAAGGGGTCTAAAGCAGCCCCTCCCTTTTAAGAATTCTTATAGAAGCAGATTTCCTCATAGGGAATCGGTGCCAGTAGGGTGTTAAAGAAACATTTTTTTTTAAGTAAAATTTGGAATGTGAAAAAAAAATCAGCTTTCAAGGAATTAAAAAAATTACATCACTGAGGGCCTTGCAGAGACCGTCCTTCCCCTTAGAAAATTTTTGAGAAATTCGGTGTCATTACATAAAATGTGGTGCAACGTATGCTACCTTTGAAATAAAATCTATGTCAGTAAAGAAGGGCTACTAATTTTTAGGATCTTATAAAAAGAAATGGCATCTCATGACCAAATGCACCCCTCCCCCGTCGTACGCCATAGGGCTTTCACCGAGTCCCGGATTGTCCTAGTTGCTTCAGGAACATAAGAAAAGACAGAGAAACCATCAACACCTTCATTTACATTTCAGTAGACAAGAGAGAGCCGCAAACACCTAAACCTGGAAAAATAATGTAGGCCTATATGCGTTTATACTTGGCCTGGAAGCATTTAGTAAGCTTCCGCTATGAGTCTTCATGCTCATCTATGCAAAACGTAAACGCTTGTAGCCGCCCGCATCTTGCAAATTAATCGGTGTTTTCTTGATGCAATATGAAAGGACTGTGTTGGAATGCTCGCCGTTTGATCCATGATAAATCCGTTTAATCCGTACTAAACGCTTCCAAATTTTTTGGAAGCGTTGACACAAAAACGAAGAAAACAGAAAAAAATATATTTTTGGTACAATTATGATACAGATTTAAAAGGATTATACACAAAAATTAGTACGCACTCCGACAGTCATGCATGGGGTAATACTCTCTACTTAGCCTTACCATTTTTTTCTCTGCCTAAAGCAGGTTATGCTGTAATTTTTACGTTTCCAATGTTCATCAAATGTATATGCTTTACTCCAATCAAATTTAAAAGCTTTAAAAACTAACGTACCTTAGACTTTTTCCGAAAATGAGCAAAAATTCGAAAAAAATTCGAATAGAATTCAGCGGTTTCGAAACGCTATTCTACCTTATTATCTGGCTCTAGCTCCGCCCAATGAATTTGACGCATATTCAGAAGGTCATTTTGAGAAGAGGTCAAGCAAAACGTAAACAAAACAGACGGTGATATTTCGTTTAATTGATACATACGTTATTCGAGCGGCCTTTACATGTCCAATTTGCACATCGCATCGAGCCGACTGCGCAATTCGTTCATTTCATTTGCGAACCCAGATTCAGTGACAAATCCCTATTCACTCGTTTTGGCTCCATCGTTCAGTTTTTGATTATGTTGCTGATTGTGGTATTTTGATCCGTCCCAAGTTTCAAGATTATGTTCACTTTCTCTTTGATTTGATGCTATGGCTTGGCATTCAAAAAGAATCTTCGGGCTACAATGAAACTGCCGTAACTGCCTATCGAGAACGGTTGTGGTAGAAGAACATGTGTGATACATTGGCAATACGTGCGTACATCGTTGTGTCAAAGGATAGGCATAATTTGACGTCATTCATTTCTTGCATTGTGATTGGTCAAATTGAGATAAGAGCCCGTTGTCTTTGCACAAGAGTTAAGCCGAAAAAAGGTAGATGAAGTTTCTTTCCATCGTAATTAACGCTCTAATCAGTAAAATTTCACCGGAAAGAAACCTGGCGTGAAGGATTTCTACCGGGTTGGTATCAAATGGAAGAGCAAGATTGAAGATTAACGATGAAGGTGATTTTTTGCCATCAAACAGCACACCCTGCTTTAACCTGCGCAGCAGGATGTACGGCATATTCCATGTTCATTCATATCCCCAACGCTTGCCAAAGTGAACAAAGTGAAGAAATTCTTCTGGACATTCATACAAATATGTAGCCTCGAGAATGGTTGAGCATTCGTGAATATTCACAAGAGGGCAACATCTGGTCTCGTTTAAATCTTGCAGTCGTTCATGTCACCAACACAGTTGGTTTATCATTCCAATATTTACGAGTACCGACTTCAAAGGTGGTTTACAACACAATAGTGGTAGGGCATCTCAGGTTTCAGTCTAGACTTCCAGTTTACGACTACAGGAGTACACACACACACTCAAAAACAATAGCATAGTTTTAGCCAGGATTGTGTCATGGGGCTGGAAAACGACATAAGGGGAAAGTCTAAGGGGACAGAGGAAAACCACAATTTAGGCGATTTTTGCATTTCGTGGTTGGGTCATTGGGGGTTTCCAACCCCCAAATCCACCCCGTGTCTACGGCACTGCAATAGCATGATTCATCATGTCATAGTACTTTAATGAAGTTTGCGTCCAAAATTGGAAGCAGTCCTCTTCCCAAGTTGGCGAGTTGGAGGCTGAGGATCGGAGAAAGAGAGTACGCTCAGTGAGGTACACATCGCCCAAAATGTTAGATTATATGGGAAGAAGGTGACAAATAATTAAGGGTTCGGTATTTTCGAATAACAGATTCCACCACGGGCAGGAGGGATGTTGTACATGTGTATATACAGTGGCACCACGGAGTATGAGGTGTCACACCCCCAATAATTTCCCCATAGATTTTCAAGCTAATTTGCTCCTTTTCGATGCCCCTACAGCCTTGTCTTTGTTCACAGCTATTTCGAGATACATATCAAGCTGACAAGGTTACCCATCATACAGTCATAGCACTACAAAATTTCCATACCATGACCTTTTAGATTTTGAGGTAGAATGACTTAAAGGTTTTGTGGGGTACACCCATCCCTAGTCTCTTCACCATAACGGAAAACTTCCGCCATTTGACAGCAAATTCTTAACAGTCTAAATCACCATCAATATTACCCACATTTCCAACATCCACACTCTGACAGGTTTTCTTTTTATATTCATGAACTTTCATACCCAGCTGGTAGGTTATCCTTACAAAATTTGGTCCAAAACAGAGGTAAAAAAACTACATCTTTGAGGGCCATATACAGTATACTACTATATACAGTGGAACCACGGGCTATGAGGTGTCACACCCCAGTAATTCCCCCATAGATTTACGAGCTAAATTTGCTCCTTTTCCAGCCTTGTCAAAGTTCACAGCTATTTCGAGATACATATCAAGCCGACAAGGCTACCCATCTTACAGTCATAGCACTACAAAATTTCAATACAATGACCTTTTAGATTTTGAGGTAGAATGACTTAAAGGTTTTGTGGGGTACACCCATCCCTATGCTAATCAATATAACGGAAAACTTCCGCAATTTCAGAACAACTTTCTTAACAGTCTAATTCACCATCAAATATTACCCACATTTCCAACATCCACACTCTGGCAGGTTTTCTTTTTATATTCATGAACTTTCATACCCAGCTGGTAGGTTATCCTTACAAAATTTGGTCCAAAACAGAGGTAAAAAAACTACATCTTTGAGGGCCATCACTTGACCCTCTGAAACACTACCCTAATGGAGCAGTGAGACGGTTAAGGGAGAGGCGGCGGCTTGGGTCCCACCTTCCAAATCATAGTTCGGCACTGAATGTCATTTTTTATTTACTTCAACTTATAAAGCGATTATTTTGAAAGAGTGGTGTGATGTGTCAGAGCAAATTCAAATCAAAAGGCCTAGGAACTACATTTCCGGTGATCTGGGAGGTATTTTCGATCACCCCAAAAATTCTGCTGCCCTATGGTCTATGGCAATATGGCCACTATTCATAGCGACGAACCTGTGTACAGCAGTACTCAACACGGTAAACACAAACTTGTCAACTGGCGTCTGAATTGACTTACAACATTAGTCACTCATATTTGACTAAGCTATGATGATATATGACTAATTTCGTATTTATGGGCTAAAGAATTTTAGACAAAACTAACTGAAGGCGGCTTAATGTTTGTAGCATCTATAACTTAATTGTGTCAAATACTAGGTCAAACAATGTTGACTAAGGTGATTAGTCAGTTCAGGCACTTTTTGACTAATTTGGGTTTACAGTGAATGGTTTGCCTCCCACTAGTGGTTCATTTCATCTGTTAATTTTCTGTGTAAGTATATTGCAATTCGTTCATATTTTCTTGAGGTGAACATTTCTGTGCAAACAAAACCTACAGTTATTCTACTTACAAGCCTTGGAGATGCCATTCGGCTGTCTGAGGGGTCTCGGTTTTTTTTTTTTTTTTTTTTATTTGTTTTTTTTTTTTAACTTTCCGTTTGATTCTCGCCAACCAATGGTGGTTCTCAGCTTGGATACACTGCAGTCGTTCAAATTTTGAATACCAAAATGTAAAAGAAAAAGAACATTCAAAGCATACTTTTTACGCTTGTGTTAAGATTTTGAACACATTTCGCCATTTTCGAATACCCATAGGTGAGTTTGAACATTTCACAAATAATCACTTGTTCAAAAATTTCTTGCAGTTGGTCACCAAAACAAAACTTCTGCCTACAGTACGCCGTTTATAGACTAATGTTAATCAAATATCTTAAAGTGGATCTTACAGCTTATATTTTAAGTCAGTATTCAACAAGAACGAAAGAAAAGTGTTAATTTGTTTCATATATACTGTACTCTCTTAATTCAAAATAAGTGAAAAGAGAATGACTCTTTTTCGAATGCAATTTTTCAGTGAAGCTTTCAATGTTTCTTTAAATTTAATCGGAAAGGTTTTAATATTGTTACGAAGTTCTCATTGAAAACAAAAGGAATTTAAACGACTGAAGTTCTGATGTAAGAGAAAGGCCAATCGAACGTAGTTTTAGGAAATTTTAGGAAGCAGACTAAGGAAGGTGAGAATTAGTATTGGTTTCAAATAAATGTAATTAAACTCCTTCGAGTCTTGCAAACAACTTAACAGGATAGCATTTTACATGATAATAAAAGGTACCGGTGCTTATAAATGAGTATAACTTAACTAAGGTGAGCATGAAGGTACCTCCGATTGGCTGATCTCTTAAGGTAGCGTCTCGTGTCATCTACTGGAACTAGTGGCTGGTGAAAGGTGATATGAGGTCCCCGCGCGAGCTATTGGCCGCTGTAACGCGAGTGTGTTGTCGCGCCGAGACCTGGGTGAGGTGAGGTGTCCCAGAGAGGGAAGGAACATAAAGATTATAACGGTAGTAGTTGGGCACAGAAAACTTTGGGCCTGTGATTACTAACTAAAGGACGTCTTTATCAAAGACATGACTGATCGGAGTCCAAAGGAGGAGAGCCAGGCCACACCTTCAGCAGTTGCCGTTAAAGCGGACACTTCGTCAGACAGGAGGGTTTACACATTAGCAAGTCTTACGTACACTCATAGTAAAACACTAATAAATAAACACATCATTAAAAAATGTCATGCCAGCTGAATGAAAACAATAATCAAGAATGCACACAGAGCCTTTCAAATTCATATAACCAAACGAAACGCAGTGCAGCTCAGGCAAATAATTGTAACATCCCATGCACATAACAACATTTAGGGGAATACATGCTTCAAGAGTCGAAGCAGAGGAGCCAAATCTTACAACAAGAACAAAAATTAAAGCTTCATTATCTATTTAAGGTTTTTTATGATTTTCTTTGTAGCTCGTGGGGAAGGAAACGTGAGTATGTGAAAAAGCCAGCCAACAAAAAACAATTCCCTGCTTTGTGAAACTATAGAACCCCAAAATGTCCTGCTCAATATTTGCATTAAAACTAAACATGATCTCTTAGTCGGGACCAGACGGTGGTAAACAAAGAGGTTTGACACGGGGAGGGGTCACGGACCTTTTCGAGTGGGCAAAACGTCTGAGTTTTTTCTCTCTTTCTCCCTCCTCTCTTCCACAATACGGAACTGCTTATTCCAACTTTTTTCCATAGCGGCATCAGAGGAGGTGCACGACTTTGAACTGAGGGCACGGGGAGGAGGAGATACCTGTAATATCTTTGAAATTTATCAGTCATTGGTATTACCTTTCATCTAGTACATTTTGAGTAAATTTTTCGTGGTTATTGACCGAGTGTTCCCATATCAAATACCGTAGCCGAAAGGCTAGTTGGTTATCATAGGATTTTATGATATGGTGCCCTAATTTTAAATTGTTCTTTACCTATTTTAATGTAAGTTTATGTAATTAAGCGTCAAGGTTCGGTATTTTCATAGATCATGATAAACTTTCCTCACTGAGATCCGCTACGTTCATACAAATCTTCATCAAAACCAAAATTGTGAGTAAAATTGAATTAGAAGGGTGAAAGAAACTGTGTTTCCCTCTGTTTTTGTTAAATTTTGTGTTGTGATGTCAGTCACATCCTTGCACCCATCTGACGAATCGAATACCTGGTCACAGACCTCAGGGTGAGGGTTGATTTGTATTGCTCCCAAGTTGAGGCTTCAGCTAACTTAATACCATTGTCATGAAGCTTCGTATTTCATATGTCGTTACTTATTTAGCAGAAAATAATGGAAAAAAGGATGCGCACAAACAGTGTCAGAAATAGCTGAAATTTACAGAATAAAATACGGGGTACATACATTTTGTATTACAAAGTAGATCAGGGGTTGAAACCGCCAGATAGGCAGTAATGAAAAGTGGTAAATATTTATTTTTTTGTTTTCTGCATCTTATTGAATTTCCAAGATCAGCCCTAATTAAACAGTTAATCATTTTTTTTTTAAATGTTGAAATGTTGAAATCAAGTAAATTTGCATTTCATCGCATTATAAATGAACATTTTTCCATCATTAGCTGCCATATATGAAACAATAAAATAAAGGAACTAAGTTCGTAATTTCACGAGACCTTAACGGACCTTTCCATACACACGCAATTGACGTTGACAAGTCAACAGAAAATCATATGTATGTACACTTCTAATAGAAGGAAATTTTGCTGTAGAATTTCTCTAAAAACTCGTTTTCTAGAGTGAATGAATGCAAAAACAATAGCAAACATTACCACGCAAGCTGCAACAACAATTAAAAGGCTTAGTCGATGGTTTTGAAGTACGGTAGTCGCAACAGACACTGATCTATTGTCTTTCAGCTCCATTGTTTTACATAAATCGTCCAACTTGGTATCCACAAAAGGAATTCCATACATGTTGGTAGGAAAATGACAGATGGCGGATTTATGATGAAAAGAAGTTTTCTGAATCCATTCGTAAATTTCAAGTGAGTCACAGTCGCAGATGATTGGATTATGGCGGAAATCAAGTCTAAAATCGTGCTTAAAAGTCACGAAACCTGCCGGAAATCGAGTAATGCTGTTATTAGAAATATCAACTTCTTTCAAACTAAGAAATCCCGTGAAAGTACCGGATTCAACAAAGGTTATCATATTATTTGATAAATAAAGTTCTTTCAAATAATATAAAATTTTAAAAGAATCGCTTTTTAGATACGTTATTTTATTATATCTAACAAAGACATTTACGAGTTGTGGCATCACTGCAAAACAAATCACCGGTACTTCTTTCAATCTATTGTGTGTCAAATCTAACGTGTGACATTTATTGAGATGGAATGTAGCATTGCTTGGCTCAATTATTTCTAACTGGTTTCTACAACATACAAAGTCGTCTAAATTCTCCAGCCCGGATAACTCTTCCAATAATAATCGGTTTATTTTGTTAAAACTCAAATTGAGAATCCTCACATTCTTGTTCATAATCGGTACATGTGTGTACAGGACATTCCGACATTAAAGAAGATGGCTTAAAACCAATCACAAAGAAGATTATCACAAAATGCAAAGTAAATGCCATACTTATGTTAAAGTTCACTAAATGCTTGACTTTGTGTAAGACTTATTCTTTTGTCACTGTTGATGCTAAGAGAAGATGAAGTAAATCCACGGAAAGGTTCAGTATTTTGTGAATAAACCTGGTGTTTGTGTCATGTTTTATACTTCTGATCACTTATTCCATACTTGCAAATGTCATCCAACAGTTATATTTTGTCTATTTGATGTAAGGTTATATGCTTGTTTAACTACTGGGAAGGAAGATGTCTGGATATGATCGTTAAAAAAATCCCCCTCTTCTAGAAATGTTTTTATAATGCTTTGCGCTTAATATTGCGTACGGAAAGGTGTAACAAATAAATAAAGAGAAAGCACACCCAGATACAAACGAGCAAAAAAGAAATGGAAGCCCATTAGAGTTACCGTTTTATAACAATCACTCGTTTTCATGAGTTTTCACCACAAAGCATGAACTAAATTTTGAAAAGCCTTCAATACTTATGATGATGTATTTATTTGCATTTTAACAACATTTTAAGTGTATCTTATTGTGCATTAAAAATGATAAAAAATATGAAAGATTTTAAATAGACCAAATATACAACTGCTATTTTAATCCCCGTTTGGAAAGAAGGATGAATATGTTGTCAGATAGTTCAAGTATTTTTTTTTTTTTTTTTTTAGCACCTCTTTTATTTGCAAGTTCAATAATTGTTTTTAACAAAGTTTGCAGTATAATACAATATTACAACGTTACAGTCTATTTTACAAAATCAATAACCAAAAAACCTTGAATGGTGTGTAGCCAATATGCATACAGCATCTTGAAAAAATTGAAAATGAATGTAAATGAAATTAACTTTTAAGTTTTTACAGGAAACTGAAAACAGATCTATATTCATCCTCCTTTGTTTCGTCGTTATTCTTTTTTAAAATAAAAATTTCCACTTCAGTATTAAACTTAAACTTATAGTAAAACGTTGTTGCATCTGGTATTGTACTGTTTTGTTTACAAGAATAAATAAAATACTTTGCATAAAAAATGAAAAAATTGATGATATTCTTGTTCTTTTCTGTATATCCAAAATGAACACTTGTCTCATTTAAATTAATTTTTTCTCTTAAGCAAACTGAACAAATTTCCTCCCAAAACCTTTTCCCTTTAGGACAAAACCAAAACAGATGTTCTAAAGTTTCATTCTCTACTTTACAAAAAGAACAAACAGGTGAGTCTTTGATCTTAATACGAAATAAAAAATCATTAGTACCAATAATTCTATGAAGGTATCGAAACTGAAAATATTGAATCTTTGCATTCCGAGCAACAACAAATGGTGTGGTAAAAATGAATTTCCAATTTAAGGTGTAACAAATATTTCCAAGGTAATTTTCCCATTTTACTAAAGCTTTAGGTTTAAGCACGTTACGTGAAAGTATAGACTTATACACAAATTTTGAAGACCTCTTTGTTAACTGGAATTTCAAGAGTTGGCATTCATTTAAATTAAGGCCGCCACTTGCAAACAAATTTGTCTTCCATGTAGAGGGGATTGCACAAATAATACCATAATATAATGTAAAAGGGAAGTTGCTAATATTATACTTATCTACAAAGTTCTTATAAGGAATGACTTTACCTTCGGCATTAAAAAAATCCCCGACCTTGTAAGCACTGCCTTGCTTTAATACGTCATAATAAACTACACGTTTATCAATTTTAATATAATTATTGTTTAATACAAATTGGTCTGCAAAATCCCTTTGAGGAGTACAAAAGTTAAATTCTGCCCAGGCATCACAGACACCACGGATAAAAAAATTGGATACGGGAATGTCACCATTTCTAAAGTTACAAGAGAACAGGAATTTTTCGCCATAGTTACGCAGACAATAGTTGAAAAGAAGCTTCCATGGTCGATCATGATCATCTACGTACATTTTTACCCAAGTAGTTTTCAGACTTTTTGAAAAAACATGTATGTCTACCATATTCAATCCCCCGTCACCCTTAACATTACAAAGAATCGACCTCTTAATCTTATCACGCTTGTTACTCCAGATGAAATTAAAGAATATTTTATTCAGTTCATCTAAATAGTGTTTGGGTGGGTTGGGAAGTACAGTAAACAAAAAAACAAGTTGAGAAATGGCAAAGGTTTTAATTAAAAGTACCTTCCCGACGGGAGTAAGATCCCTTAAGGACCAAAGTTGAAGAATATTTTTAATGCGAGAAAGTTTAGGTGTATAATTTAAACGAAAAAAGTCGTCTTTATGGTGAGAAAAGGAGATACCTAAATACTTTACCACTGTGGCGTGGGCGTCAAAGTTGAAATGAGTAAGATATACCGGGTGCTGCTCAAATAGAGGGCCGAGTAAAAACAAATGCGACTTTTCAGAATTAATTTTAAGACCAGAGCTAATGCAAAAAAGTTGTAACACATTCACAACTTCCTTCAATGATGACTCTGATCCATCAGTGATAATGACAGTGTCGTCGGCATACTGGGAGATTTTAAGAGATTCACCAGAAATCAAGATCCCCTTTATAACTTGGCTCGACTTAATCAAAGCACACAAAACTTCAGTGCATGTAATACAAAGGTATGGGCTCAAGGGGCAACCTTGACGAACACCGCGAGATACTCTAAAATAAGCAGATAAATAACCATTGTTTGAAACACATGATGTAGCATTACTGTATAAAACTCTCACCCAATTTTTAAATTGAGGGCCAAAATTAAAGTAATCAAGTGTACGCTGAATAAAACTCCAATCCAAACGGTCAAACGCCTTCTCAAAGTCCAGGAATAATAAAGCACCCTGGATAGATTTCTCATTGCAATACCAAATAAGATCTTGTATAAGTCTAATATTTTCGCCTATAAATCTACCTTGTAAAAAACCTGTTTGCTCATAACTTATAATAGAGTTCAAAACACCAGATAGTTCAAGTAGCTAATTTTTCGTTTTTGTAAATTTAAAATTCCCGCGAAGGCGGGGACAAAAAGCAGTCTTTCGTCACCCCAAAGTACAATACTTCCTGACGACTGAAACTTTCGATGGACATAGCCCTTTGATTGACATCAAATTCAAGAAAATATTATTATCTCTCGTTGTTTTTATCACGCACTAGGACCTTGTATGTTCACCAGGGTAAGTCTTGAAGTAATGGAATACGAAATATGTCTGGATGAGATTGAGTTTCAGACGGTTCAGGGAGGGACTAGAAGTAAGAAGATTCGGAAAATTGCAAATGTCTGGGATGATTAATAATTGCCTTTAACCCTGTTTGAATGTTTTGCTTAAAACTGCTGCAAAAACATCGGTATGTTTACGACATATTACTCGGTGAAGATCATTAATCTTGAGCAAAACTGACAGGGTTTCTTTTTTAAATTTTGTGTTAACATAGTTACAAAGTAGGCAAAACACCCACTTACGCAAGTTAACATAGACAGACCTTGATACTCACTTACTCTAATGCAATTGTTAGATTTGCTGTCATTTAATCCAAACATGAAATGACATTTTGCTTGGTTATACTTTGATTTGGACTAGGTCCAAATAGTTTCATATTTCTTAGTTATACTCATCTTTCCACGAGTATGAAACCATGTTGCGAAATTGAAACTGTCCAATCTAAGTATTTTTCTAGATAAACACTTGAATATCATGAAAAGATATTCGTATAACACATTTTGTTGTTTCAGTTTTGGTACAATTTATTTTTTTCTTGAATTTTATGAAGTTTAATAAGCTATTTTCAAAGTTTCATAATGCTGCAATAATTATTCACCAACTTCGGATAACCGTCCTAACATTCTCATGAAAACGTATACACGTATCTATAAAAGTTGAATATTGTTGAAAGATCATTGTCCAAAGTTTTTTTTTCTTTTGTTTGCTTGGTGAAATTTCAGGTGCAGAAGAAATATAAAAACAAAGAGGATTTATAGGAGGTGCACCCCCCGTGCTCACCCTATAATTTTCCAAGGCTTCTTCTGCTCATACCAGTAGGACATTTTGCCTTCTCGTCGGTACATCATGTTGTTCTGTCATAAAATTATTACACAACAGAAGCAATTCCAAAGGACAGTTTCATATGAGATAAAATGAAAATAGGTTGATATCAAAGAATAATGTAGGGACGACAGGACGTAGAAAACTACGGGCAACCATTTTCTATCTTTCTAGCAAGTCTGACCCTTTTTCTTTTTTAAAAAATTTACAAAGAACTACTAAACGCTTCCAAACTTTTTGAAATTTTTGATGCAGAAACAAAAACGAAAAAACGAAACAAATTAAAGTTTCGGTAAAATTATGATGAAGATTTAAAGGGATTATAAACAAAAATTTCGTACGTATTCTTACAGTTACGCATGGGATAATAATCTCTTTTCAGCCTTACCTTATAGTTTCGTTCACCACTTTGCTTTGCCTGCGTAGCAGACTGTACAGCATATCCCATGTTTAGTCATATCCTCAATGCCTGCCAAAGTGAGCAAGTTATTGCGCAATGTACCAATTACAGTTGAGTGAATAAAACGGAAGACTTCTGGACTGGTGATTAGTAACTCAAGGACAAGACTGATCGGAGTCTAAAGGAGGAAAGCCTTGAAGCGGGCACTTCGTCAGACAGGATCACTTACACAACAGCAAGTGTTACATACACGCATAATATAACACTAATAAATTAACATATCATTAAACGGTGTCATGTCAGCTGAATGAAAACAATAATGAAGAATGCAAACAAAGCCTTTCAAATAAATATAACCAAACGAAACATACTGCGGCCCCTCAGGCAAATAATTACAACATTCTTTGCACATAACAATATTTAGGGGAATACATGTTTCAAGAGTAGAAACAGAGGAGTGAAATCTTAGAACAACAACAAAAATTAAAGTCTCAATACATATTTTAGTTTTTATGATTTTCTTTGCAGTCTCGTGGGGATGGAAATGTGAGTATCTGAAGAAGCTGGCCAACCAAAAACAATTTCCTGCTTTGTGAAACTAGAACCTCAAAATGTACCTCGAAATAACCTGCTCAATGTTTGCATTAAAACCAAACATGACCTCTTAGTCGGGACCAGACGGTGGTAAATAAAGAGGTGTGGCACGGGAAGGGGTCACGGACCTTTTCTAAGAGGGCAAAACTTCTGATTTTTTTTTTCTCTCTCTCGAAAAAGGATCACAATACGAAACTGCTTATTCCAACTTTTTTCCATAGCGGCATCTGAGGAGGGGTACGACTTTGAACTGAGGGCACGGGGGGAAGGAGGTACCTGTAATATCTTTGAAATATATCAGACATTGGTACCATCTTTTCAGTAGGATTCAACAAATTATCCGGAAGACACACGTTCCTGTGGTTGACTCGACTTCAGTGGGCTCCTATATTTATGGACGACAATCACTGGAGGGGTCGGAACAATGTCCCCCATATGTTTTGAGGGAGATATCAAATCAAATTCTCCCTTATTTGAGGCATGATGGAAAAATAGATGTGACCAGTTTCCTCTTTTGTTATAACCAGCAGGCTAGTCATCATATTTTGCGATTGATGTTACATATATTCTTAACATTTGGAACATTTTGCTTTTAAATTATAAAATTTCTCGCGCGTTCTTCTGGGCATTTTGTTTGAAACTGTTTAACCCGACTTTTGCGGATAGGCTAGCATGGGTGTTATACCATGTCGTATGGGTGTTATACCATCGAAACACGGTTTATGAGAAACGGAAGTCTTTCTTTTTTCATTTTTTTTTTTGAGGGGGTGATGTTTGGAAGATTTTTTATTTAGACACAAGATGATACCGTATAAAAAATATCTCGAGTCTCAATAAGATAAGCTAGCTAACGGTAGTGCATGGGGGGGGGGGGGGATTTTTCTCCTAAATATTACTTTGGGAAAAACCAAGGCACCGAATTTCGGGCCGGCATCCGATGCCTGGATTTTTTCACTTCAAGTAGTATTTAGAAAAAAAACGTCTTAATCTAATGAATGATTTTTGGTTATCATCAAAGTTAAAAAGTGCAGATTAGCTGAACACTTTTTACATGCAAAGAGCTGATTATATACATATAATGAGACTTGCATGCTCCTCGGGACAATTTTGTGCCACAGTGTTACAACTGGTTTGCATCTGCACAAGCAAGAGCTCAAGACAGCTTTGGGAGGCGCTAGGATTAACTTAATTAGGAAAATTGAGTTGTTAGGTATTACAACTGACATCGTTCTTAATTTCACTGAAATTGAGTTAAACATTTTCAATATTTCTTCAGCAAAGCACAAATTTTTAGACGCGCTGGGCTCGTCCAAACTGGTTTATTCTTGACATTGTTTCGGAAAACCGTCACTTTGGGAGAAGCTTGGATTTCTGGATTCTGAGTAGACCTGCCCCCCCCCCCTCCCTTGTCATGTATATTCTTTCATATCCGCTTTCACTATATGACAAGTAACTTTTTTGCAAACTGCCGTTATTCTTTGTATGTAGGACTCACCGTCAAAGCTGAACCAATTATATATTTTATAAGCATTAACTTTAAGCAGCAAACTTTCAATTCAAGTCAAAACTAAGAAAAAGCTCAAAGTTGGTTACTGTGCTTCTGTGCACCCCCGCCACTAGGGGTTTCACGTAGTAAACTCCTCACTGAGTACAGAAGCGAAATTGTAAACTTGAATATTGTGGTACTTGATTTCTACTTTGTACTCGTCCCACCGATTTGCTTCAAAATTTACCTGTTATCTTTATCTTAAAAAAATCGATAAAATAAGAAAAACAAAATACTAATCAGCTAACTCTGCCGTTCAATTCCCTGCTTTAAGTTCCATGCTGTTTTGCAAAAAGAGGGGCGGCATTCTCACAAGGAATGGAAATTTTTTGTCCGCTTGTGCGCTCTCTTTCCTTAGACTTTTCCCTCATTTCGGGCCCCAATCCTCCCCCCCCCCCCTTTAATGACACGATCCTCTCTACGCGTCTGGTTGCAACATGTCACTGCTAACTACAAACATACACATTCACCGGTAACCCCCCTTTTAGAATCCGGTTACGGGCCTGACGTTCTTGAAACTACCTCCCAATACATGATACAGATAACTGCCCTTGCCAATATCAATACATTTAAAGACTCCCCTACAGCTTTAACATTGTAGTTGCTACAAATTAACTTCCTGAATAAAATAGTATTAAAATACATTTTGAAGAAAATATCGATGATATCTGTCATGGAAAAAGACCCTCAGTAGTGGACAGCTGCCAGACAAACAAGACAAAGCCGAGTCGTTCAAAATATATGGTTTTGCGACATCAAAGTATCGCCTAGTTTGAACCATGACCACCCGATTTAAATGCCAACTTCTCATAGAGAAGTAGCCTCCATGTATTTGAATTAACTAGATTAGTCAGGTAGACATTGAAAAAAATGTACCTGTGTTAAGTTATAATATTTTACCATAATAGATCTTCATTGAACGCTGGAATTTTGTAATCTCTTCGCTATGATTTTCGGCTTATTTGGTCCACTTACACAGGTTACGCATTAATCGTAAGGAAGTCTTTGGAAATGGCCTTGCCTCTGATAAATGGAGTCATGCCAGTAAGACTCCTACATTCCGATAAAAGAAATGAGGTTCTGTAGTTCTAAGCCTTTTAAAACACTCTTAAAACATTTGGGCAAAAATTGCTCAAAGTTGGAAGAACAGCACTTGACAATTTTTTTAACAAGCTTCATTATATTATGGGCAATATTTCTAGGAACAAAATTATGAAGGTTTGACCAACTTTTAACGGTTTTCTTCCAAAACAATTCAGCATGTGTTATGTTTAAACTTTTAAGAGTGAACTGTATTCGACTCTTTTTTTCTCGGCGTGTAATCTGGAACAGAGAAGAGTGTTTCTGAACGAATCTATCACAAATGAACACGTTCGCCAACTGTTCTTGCACCCTAATCTCACACTATCGGTTTTGTGGTGCCGCGAGAAATAACAGTAAACAAAAGGATGGCTGAGATATATTCTCATCTGAGACTCAAGAAATGCAAGGAGATATCAGCAGCATAGGACATGTACCCAATAGGAATAAATCACTTGAACAACAAACTTCGATGTGACGTAATGAAAGTTCAACAAAATTAGTGGCGAACATGAGAAAATCTGTCCGTTTCAAGAACGGCGGAACGAACTGGCCGATCAGGGAACGAACTGGCCGATTTTTTTTATGTCATTTAATCACGAGAGATTGCTTGCTTAGTCGGTGCAAATATTTACCCTGCATGAAAGACAACTGACCATTGTTCTGTTACAGTTTTCTTGCTAAAACTGTTCTATACTTTAATCAAATCTGGACCAATTTTTCTGGTGTAAAATTCGTTTTAATGTCAACTTATCCATGAAGCTGAGTTTTAGCGAAAAATTTTCTATAACTGCGAAAATTACGTCATTATGCTTCGAGCCACTTGTTGTCCATTGCAAGTGAGTTAACCGCAAAAATGTGACATTTGGAGATATAATCCCTTCGGCAGGCGAAGACAATTTTGTCGTTCCTTCAAGGGGACGAAATCTCTAATGAAAGTATGATGACAGGGTACGACAGCGTGTTGGGCCCCCATACACAGTGTAACGAATGCCCTTTATAACTGTTCCTGCGTTTCAAGCGTTTGACACTACAGAAAGAGTTTCCATTTTTCTAGGTTTGTCCCGGAATAGTCAAGAAAGGGTGGTCAAAAACACCCATAGAGTTATCACTGAGTACGCATGCGTATCCGCTTCAGGTTAGAGGCCATAATATGTATATAATGGGCGTTCTTACAAGTTGGTCAATAATAGAACTCCGAAATTCGTTGGAACATTGACCTTTGGGCACACGATGGGATGCTCAAATCGAGCTCCGCATATAGTTATCGGCCTAAATCAAAGTGTCTAGCCCAAATAAATGAAAAAGGGGATCTGTTGACCTTACTTTCCCGATAAAGAAAATGTAAATTTTACACTATTGAATTATCTCACGACGAGTACTTACGCTCCCCTCACAGCGTCTTGGGCAGGTAGAGACGACAATGTATTCCAAAATCGACTTGAAATACACCATGTACACAACCTTATTTTTGTAGTAAGAAATTCAATATATTCCTGAAAAAACATAGGAACATTTCTACTTAATTTTACAATTAAGTAACTGTATGTTAGGAATTAAAGGGATTTAAGAAAGGCGCATTTGTCGAATTAATTGGTGATTATGACAACAAATATGAGAAAATACGGAAGAGGCGTTTTTTCCAAATTTTGTATTATACACGACTTATTAGCAAACAGTATACGAACTGACTGTGTGACGTTTTAATCTTTTAGTCAGAGAAATCTTCCTCATTATGTTTCACCACAACTGATCAACCACGTCACAATGAGATGCATACACGACCTCTTGCGAGTTAAAACCGTTGTTGGAGAAGGAGAGTCGTATTGGTGGTTGGTGTTAGTGACTGTGAAGAAACTATTCTTTCATCATCAAACGAGAGTGGTTTGACGAATACAGGGACATCCCTAATCTTCCCCTAACACAGACACCATTCCTTTTGAACTGTCATTAGGGGAAACCAGTGATAAAACAAATAGCAGGTACAAAGCTATGAATCAAAAGAGATGTTTTTAGGAACATATCCCAAATATCGATTCAGTATTCAAAACGATGAGAACAAACACTGTTAGAAATAGCTGAAGTTTACAGAATAAAAGAGAAATACGTTAATATCATATAACAATGTAGATTAAGGGATGAAACCGCCAGGTAGGCAGAAGTGGAATGTGGTCAATACGTCATTCTTTATTTTCTGCAACTTACTAAATTGTTGAGATCCGATGAATAAATAATTACTAATTCTTTGGGGGTTCTTTTTTTTTTTGTTTCTGTTTTGCAAAATGCTAAAATTTTGAAACCAAATAAATGTGCATTTCATCACATATTGGCAAAATATTACCACAATAAGTGAACATTCTTTCATCATTAAGCTGCCAAATGTAAAGACAATAACATAAAGGAACTAAGTTCGTAATTTCATGACACCTTAACGTTTCCAAACAAATTCAATGAACGTTGACAAGTAAAGAAATTTCTTATGGATGTGCACTTCAAATAGAAGGAAAGGTTGTTGTCAGTGGCGTAGCTGGATTTTTTTCCAGTGGAGGCAAAGGTATGAAATTTCCCCAAAACTTTTTCCGGTCAATGTGTGTGTATTTCATATTAAATATGCAAATTTCAAAGTATAACAACATGACCATGTCATAATGTAATATTACCTCTATTTTAATCATTGAAGTATAACATAGAGCAATTGGAAATAACAACTCTTAGTATATTATTTTGGTGAACAATATCTGGTTTATTCTTATGCAATAACGCAGTGGCGTCCACAGGATTTCTCTGAAGTGGTGGGGGGGGATGCAGTATGGTCGAAGAGAAGGGGTGTCGGGAATTTTTTTGACGTTTTCCAGGAGCCTAGATGCAAAATGGTGCAAGATTTTCGACTAACAGGAACAGTGTTAAAAGTTGAATCGTGGTGATTCATGAGGATAAAAAAGAAACTTTTGTGTCTTTACATGCATTCTTATGCCAAATATGCTACCTTACGAAGTAAAACTTGTCATTAAATTTGCACACTCTAAGGAGTCAGAATAAAAGAGCATTAGTCGGTATAGGATATGTGGCTTTTTCTTGCCCACAAAACCTTTTTTTTTGTCATAAAGATTATCTAAGCGGAGCGCCACCATTGGTTGGCGCGGAGCGTAGGGAAAATTTTGAAAAACCAGACCCCTCAGATGGCCGGAATTAGCATTTTCCAGACTTATACGAAGAATCTAACGAGTCGCTATCTTTTTTGTCGTTTGCAATAAAGCGTTCACTTCGAAATATGTTGGCAAACTGCAAACTGATCGGAGAGTTTAGAACTAATTTGACCCCAAAAATGTAATTCAGCCCAAAAGACCGATCGTAGCGTCACCATTGGTTGGCGCCGAGCGCAAAGAAAATTTCGAAAAATCAGACGCCTCAGATGGCCAAAAATACCATATTCATACTTGTAAAGAGAATCGAAGCATGTAGTCTTTTTTTAAATTGATGCTACCAGTGGGACAAAGAGTCTACCTTTTTTAAGTAAAAAATGGAATTTGACAGAATTTGCCATTTGTAGGAATTAAAAAATTGGCATCACTGAGGGGACTTGCAGAGACAATCCTTTCCCTTTGAAAATTTTTGAAAAATTGGGTGTCCTTATTTGCAATCTGGTGCCACATATGCTATCTTTTGAAGTAAAATTTGTGTTACTAAAGTTTGACTACGTATTTTTAAGACCAAAGAAAAACTGGCATCGGTGAGGAGGGCATGGCCCAATGGTCCCCCTTCTTATGCCACTGAAAGGAGGCCTAATAGTGGCTCGATCACTCAAGATATCCTTATAGAACAGCAGTCTGTTTAGAGTAGAAGGTAACAAGGTACTCATGGGCTCGTTTATTGTTATACCCCAAGTGAGCAGAAAGCTTTTTTCCCAAACTAGCCTGTAAGCCTCCAAGGATTAGGCTAAGTAACAAAATCTAAGTAGGCCTATGCCCATGGATCCCGTTGTCATGGGTTCGTTTTGGAATTAAAAATTGCGTGAATGGTGAGAGCGTTGACACGGCAGAAAGAATACGAAAAATCGCAGATATCACTTAAAAAACAAATCTAGTAAGTATATTACAAAAAAAAACTGGCTTCTTAAGCCTTCAGTCTTGCAGTAACATGAACAAACATAATTAAAACCTTCGTTTGGATACTTAAAGGTCGTTACTCTGATTCTTCTTGAGGGGTAATACAGACACGTGGGCTGGCTTACGGTACCGCGTGAAGAAGTTAATACATATACATATCATCCAGCCAGAGACGTCACTGTTCAGCCATGCGAATTAAAATACGTACAGTCCAGCCTCGGGAGTGAAATATTACGTACAGTCCAGCCTCTTGAGTAAAAGACTACGTACGGTCCAGCATCGAGAGAGAAATGTTACATACAGTCAAGCCTCGGGAGTGAAATGTTACATACAGTCCAGCCTCGGGAGTCCGGCCAGGCAGCTGCTTTTCCCTGTAGTAGGCACTGAATTGGACGCTCGGTGGGGGAAGGAAAGCAAGTTTACCTCGTAAACTACAAATAAGGTTACAGCCCGACCATGTACCTCCGGTTTAAAGCCCTCAGCTGCCCTCAAATGTCCTCAGCGACCCTGAATCCCGGCAACGGCTACACGGCGACTTACTTCCCTCACCGAGACGTCCGCCTTGTTGCAAGATCTTACGGCAACTGACTTTCTCCACCCAATTCAACCCACCCGTTTGATTGACTAGGTACGAGAAATATGCTGAGCAGGGCAGGCATGTACGCACACCCTTTTACTCTAAAAAGGCATGAATATTCAAAAATAGAAGTACAAAGGAAAACATTCTCTACCTCTGAACACATCCGTGACACCCGTTTATTCTAATTTCTAGACTAATTTTAAGTTTATTGTTGGCCATGGATTGTTTCAGCCCAATCCATCGTTATGTACACAGAGTGAAATCGGTATAGTTTAAGACCCTTCCGCTGCCAGCTTGTAGGGACAATATAACAACGGGGGTCTACGTTATAGTGACTTGTGAGTCGCCTACTGTTTTCACGTTCTTTTACTGAATGCCCAAAATGTACAACGCAGAGACTGTTTACAAGAGGATAAGTTCGGGTTTACAGCCTTCCAGTGTTAGTTGTAATTTATCGGCTGTTATTAAATTCCTGAATAACAGCTTCCTGTGCCCTGATATGAACTGATCATAACACCCGCGCCTATACAAGAGAACATGCAATCTGCTACGCGGCGAGGACATTTCTGTGGAACGCGAGTATGGCCGGTTTATGCGACACTGACGAAATCTGGGTTAATTTGTTGCATGAAAATACGAATTATGTATGAGAAATGTCTCACAATTTCTTATTCTAACAAAATTTTTGAGAAATTTTTGTTAGAATAGGAAAATTCATCAAATTTCCCCAATTTCATCATATTTCCCAAAATTATTTTCCAGGGGGGCAACTTGCCCCTGCCCCCCCCCCCCCAGTAGCTACGCCACTGCTTGTAGCATTTCTCCTCTACGATCTCGTTTTTCTAGAGCGAACAAATAAAAAAGCAATAGCAATATTATCACGCAAACTGAAACAACCATTAAAAGGTGTAGTCTTTGGTCTTGAAATGTTGGAAGTACAGTAGTCGCAACAGACACAGATCTATTGTCTTTCATCTCGATTGCTTTACCTAATTCGTCCAACTTGGTATCAACAAAAGGAATTCCATCCATGTACCGATTATCAACAAGAATGTGAGGATTCTCAATTTGAGATTTAACAAAATGACTCGATTACTGTTGGAAGAACTATCCGGGCTGGAGAATTTAGACTATTTTGTCTGTAGTAGAAACCAATTAGAAATTGCTATAATCTCCTGCTGCAAGTTATTAAAATACATTGAAAGTTCAAATAGAATTTAATTTCCTACTGATTGGCCCACTATACATTGTATTTCATCTATGGTGATGCATTTTACGAATTATTTTCTACTTTTTTTATTTTTTTTTTTGCCATTTCTCATCTTTGTTTGTTCAAGTGTACAATTTATATTTCAGACGAAAGTTCCAAACAACAACTGTGAAGATTCTCACAAGATAAGGAACTAAGATGCCGTTACTGGCTGTCTGCACGATTTTCCAAACTTTTCTGTACATCTATAACCGGTTCCACTAACACTTAGGCCCTATTTATAGACCTTCGGACATGATTTCATATTTCTGGCAGAGGTGCCTCCGTTCCGAAATAAAAATCTCCATTAAGCTATTTTGCATAATGATAAGTGCTTGAAATCTCCATTAAGCCATTTTGCATAATGATAAGTGCTTGAAATGTTACATGCTTCATTTTAATGCCCATAGTATTATAGCTTGAGCAGCGTCTCCTTGTCTGCCGTCCTCTTAGGCTGCCGCTCCTCTGGTGAACGACAAAACTTCATGCTGAAAAAAAAAAAAACAATTTGTTAGTGTTCCAGATCTTGGGGTCTTGTTTTCGCCCCTGTTCTTATGAAGCACGGGAACCTCTTCACCTCAATTAAAGGATCGGACTCCCTCTGGCACAGAACAAAGTTTCGGTCTGAAAACATGCTAGAAGATGCCCTATTGTTTCTTGAAAATGCAATAAAGCCTATCCCGCGTTTTGGATGACTTCGAAGATTACCCATGTCGTCGAACCGATTCGATACACCTGGGAGTTTCAACCCCCTGGATACACTATCGATAATGTCTCAGCGTGGCAGCGTATTGAAAACATCCGCATTATCGACGTTGCATTGAATCTGTTTGCAATCTTTCGCAATCGCAAATAAAACATGTTTTCATACCAACCTTTTCTCTATGAATCTGTGTTACCGATAATCTGACTTTTAATTTTAGACGAAGTGTGAAATTTTCAGGAAGTTGCTATGCTCCCTCCCCAAGAAATGGAGCAAGAAAATATTTTGGACATTAGTATGGGGCAAGTAATATTCAAATTGCTTGGGACTTAAGTCGCTTACTGAAGTTGCTCGAATTTTAAATGATAATGTATTTATCATAACCTCATGCTGTAATTTATTAAAAAAGATTGAAGAATTCGTATACAGTCTTATTTCTTATTATCAGCTCACGCTGCATTGTCCTTTCATCCAGTTGCAGTGATACATTTGATCTATAGTTTGTGATATATGAAATTTTTCATTTTCACTGAAGAAAACCTTTTAATTACAAAATTTAAAAGTAACGACTGTGTAGATCATCAGAAGCCGTGGAAGATTCAATTACACCGGTTATCCGAAGAGTTCACAAAGTTTTCTGTACGCTAACCAGTGTTGTAACAAGTTACGACTCGAGTCACTTCCTCTCAAAATGATAGGGACTCGATAGAATTCAGAAGTAATTTCCCCATTGAAAAAGTACAGTGGCTCGAGTCAATGACTCGACTCGAGTCACTTAAAAGTTTGAAAACTGGTGACTAGAGTCACCAATCTAGTGACTCGATTACAACACTGACGCTAATCGACCTTGCCACTACCTCTTATAGATAGGCCTTCGCCTGTTTAAGGCGAGTTACAGTTAGGTTATTGAATATAAGTAGATTTTTCACAGATGTCGCAGATTGTAGAAGATCTGTGTTATTCTACCGAAATACCGCATAAAATCGATATTTTTTCTTCTTTTTTTTGTATTTTGGGAAGATTCTTTATTCAGACACAACATCATATCGTGTACAAACTATTGAGTGTCTCAATGATAAGCTAGCGATAGTGAAAGGTGACTTACCCCGATATTTGGTGCCTTGGATTCCCACCCAAAGAATATTTTAGTATAACTAAATTCTTAATCTACTGAATGATCTTTGATCATTATTATGAAAGTCAAAAGGTTCCGGGAGATTTGACATTGTTCTTGACATGCATTGAGACTTCTCTGATTATATAAATAAAATGAGACTCCTCATGATAATGTTTGTGAACAATGTAGCAGGGTTTGCATATGTAAAAGCAATATATCTAAGGACAGGTTTGGGGAAAGCTAGGGATAAGTAAGTTGAAAAACGTGGAATTGTGTGGTAGGACAACTGAGATCGTTCTCCACTTTATCAGCATGAGTCAAATATTTTCAGTATTTCTCGAGCAAAGACCCAACATTTTTGACGCGTTTGGCACGTCCAAAGTGTTTCGTTCAGGATACTCTTCGGGAAAACCGTCACTTTTGGAACAGCTTTGGTTGTTGGATATACCTACACCCAATGTTATGTATATAGACCTTATGTATAGGACGTTATATCAGAAAGTACGCCCTCCTTTGGGGGAAAAACAAACCAACCCAGACAAATGCAGACAGTTGATTTGTCAAGAAGTCGAATACGCGGATAGCCTGCTACAGGTGCAGGGCGAAGTCTTATGCGTGATGCCACATGCCCTATTGTTTCCCCTCAAGGATGACGTCAGTGTGTCGTCAATATGTGAGATCCAGCCTTGAATAACACCATTTACTTTATGACAAATAACTTTCCTTCAAATTTTCTTTATCCTTTACATATAGGACTCACAGTCAAAGTTAAACCAATTATGTAATTTATTAGCATTAACTTTTAGCAGGAAACTTTCTTTTCCAGTCAAAGCTGTTGGGAAAACGCTCAAAGTTAGTTTCCGAATTTCTGTGCACCACCCACCACTATAGGGGTCCATGTAGCAGACATTGAGTACTAGAGTTACATGCTTAACGAAATAAACTAACACTCGTACTACTAATTTGTTTCACCATTTACCTTTTTTCTAAATCTTTATAATATTTATTTCCAAAGAAAACACAGCCATTATGATCTGTATTGAATACTGACCCTACCATAAAATTTCCTGCTCAAAGCTTCATTGCAAAAGAAGGCAGAAATTCTCACAAGGAGAGAAACATGTTTGCCGCTTTGTCCCCATTGGCACGTCATGAGCCGCATCGACGAACATGTCACTGCTAACAACAAACACAAACCTTCGCTGGTGATCCTACCCCATATCAGAGTCCCGGGTTACCCACCTGCCGTTCTTTAAAATGCCCCCCTTCAACTTAATGTTTGATACAGGTCACTACCCTTGCCTATAGCAATACATTTTAAGACTTTTAAAAACAGTGTTCCTGTAAGAGTCGATCCCGAACGAACATGTTCGCCATACTTCTTGCACCAAAATTCCACACTATCAGTTTGTGATGCAGCGAGAACGAACAGTAAACAATTAAGAAGGATGAAATATATTCTCATGGACTAATATCAGTAACGATAGAACATGTACCCGATAGGAATAAATCACTAGAACAACAACCTTTAAGGAGAAGTTATGAAAATTAAACAAAGTAAATGATGAAATTATGACAGTGTATGGCGGCATATTGTACTCACATCGTATTGCGTGACATGTGCCCAAAATAACTATACTTGCAAATGTTTGACACTGCAAAAGGAGTTCCCATGTTCGCGGCATGTAGTTCCGCAACAGTCAAGAACAAGGTGTTGAACACAATCGTAGAGTTATCACTTAGTGGGCGCTTTTTTACGTGCTTGGAAACGAGCACGGTTGGAACAAAGTTGCAATCAAATTCCGGAACTAACAACAAACACAAGTACAAAACATTTACAAACGACAGCTATTTACCCACTAACAACTATTTACCCACTAACAACTATTTACACACCAACAACTATTTACACACCAACAACTATTTACCCACTAACAACTATTTACACACCAACAACTATTTACACACCAACAGCTATTTACACACCAACAACTATTTACACACCAACAGCTATTTACACACCAACAGCTATTTACACGGTTGGGCAGGGTGATTGTTCGTTACACCCCCAGCGCAAGTTATCACTCAGTGGGCATGCACATGCGCTGAGGTTAGCTGCCATAATAGATACACGCAATGCTTGTTTTTAAGGGTTGGTTAATAATAGAATTCGCTAATTCGTTGGCGCTTTGAACTGTGGGGCACACGGTGGAAGCTCAAACCGAGCTTAGTATTTAGTTTGCAACGTACCTTAATTACAACGTCTCTCGCCTGCATATAAGTCCAAATAAAAATGTTTAGTCCAAATAAATGGAAATAGGGATCTCACTTTTACTTTATCGAAGATAATCAAGAAGAGATAGGAAATAAGATGAGGGAGGTGATTGGTTGTTTAGGTCACGTGTTTGTACGCGGGAGATGGTTGCCTCGAATCAGAGTGCCTAAAAATCTCTCACAATGCAAACTCCGTGTGAACATACCATGCGATTATTCTGCCCTCTAATTCCCAGAAAAAAAAAAAAACGTTGAATCTGTCCTTCTTTGAACTGCTGTCTTACAACGAATATTTACGCTACCCTCACAGCATCTGTGAAGAAAAGAAATGGCACTTTACGGTATGTGCCATACAAGTCACATCATGTCAAAAACTGCTTGAATTTTGGGGGGAGTGGGGAAATCAGCCTTTTGTGCCTAGAACCATTAGGGACATCGGTGGTAAAAATAATAAGAAGTACGAACCATCTACGAACACCCAATCCGAACGGCTTTAAGGCATCTCAATGCCTGTTGTAATACGCTGTAATAAGCTTAAATTTGCATGTATGTTATAACACAATCACACATGTTAAAAATATCAAGCTTTTAGAAGCTTTTCGTGTTAAAATACACCACACACTCCAAAGATAACCATTACTAAGAGCGACTGGTCTCTCAAGCCTCTTTTAGGGGCTCGACCGACCGCGAAGGACAAAAATAATGCTGAAGTGCTGGCCAGCGCGCGAAGCCATGCACTGTGCCATAGCTTCACTGTTACGGTGGCAACCTAAACATACCCTGGTTCACACCCAGACTCAGACCGGATTTGATACGATATCAAATCGCATCCGTTCGATTTCAGTATGGAAATCAACGGTCGTCCGGCAAACATCGCGGAAGAAACGCATGCTGCCCCGTGCATTAGGCCCAGTTGTGGAGTCCAGCAGACCTACTACAATATCAAGGCCCCCTCTTGTGGTTCCGGTGAGTGTACTGTTTACATAGTCTGCTCCAGGTTATACGGTTACCTAACGTAAGCCTTATACGTCGTTACATTGAACCATGACTTAGGCCAACAGTCGCGTCACCAGACTTTGTTAAGTGGGGTGGGGGGAGGGGGTGGATTACTGCGTGAAAGGTTTTCTGCATTTCTTATTAACGTAGGCTAGGCTATTATTTTCTGTGATTTTTGGTTTCGATGATAAGAGAAACCCATGCATTCTTAATGTGTGCATGTGTGAATTCGTGCGTATATGCGTGTGTTTGTGACACCGCCTGTTTACATGATATAACACTTCTCGTTTACACGATATCTCAGGGAGGGAAGGTCTAAGTGTTCTCAAATTCGGTACACAGATACCCCAGAGAGAACCCTTCTATTTTTGGTGGAGGTCAAAAGTCATCTGGGGTCACCAGGGGTCAAACTCTGGAAACATTGTTTACACGATATCTCGAGGTAGAAAGCTTCAATTTTTTTCAAACGTACTGTGAAGAAGCATCGTAATATGAGGAAGAACTCTACTGATTTTGATGGAGGTCAAAGGTCATCTGAGGTTGCGATTGATCAAATTCTAAAAACCTTGTTCACACAATATCTCAAGCTACAATCTTGGACAAAACTCCTTGGGACACCCCGCGCCCTTTTGCAATGTTGACCACAGTTAGCCCATATACGGCATACAGTCACTCTTTCAGCGCAACATTGAAAGGGGGAGAGGGAGAGGGGAATTCATGTAAGCCTTTGAACTGAAATTCAAGAATATTATGGCAAAGTGTCCCAACAGTTTTGTCCAAGATTGTCTGAGAATTTCAGGAAGTTAGAACTACTCGCGTCACACAGTAGAAAGTGTCATTTTGTCTTGATGGGTTGATTTGCAAAAGGGAATAAGTTTAAGCGCCCGATCGTTCATGTAGCTGTTCTCAACAGTGACTTGTTTTTGGTTTACACTGTCTTAAAATAAAAAGAATATTGAAAAAAAGTTCGTGTTTATGAATTTTAAATTTGTTCAAAACAGTGACGTGTTACCTGATAAGTGCATTTTGGAGAACAGAGGCACTGATGTATCCTGCCTATTACTTCATTTTAAAGTAATTTACCGTGTTCTCTCAAGAAAAAAATATGCCGTACATGCGAACTTGACGAGACCGGCAGTGAAAGATAAGTTTAACCCAACCGTCTACCATTTATTTTGAAAGCAAATTTGGAAGCAAAACGCAATGAAATTGCTTCGGTTTAAAGAGGGAAAAAAGCATGCGTAACCAGTTTCATGTAACGTGAAAAATGGAGTCACAGGGGTGCAATTTTCTTTAAAATATGCCAAAAACCAGCCTTAACGAACGATCTACCATCGTTATATTTTAAAAGCTTGGATCTCAGATGTGCCTTTAACATTTCATGGTAGATCGTGGCGCTCTTTCAGTTAAAATCTCGTCTCCTTAACACCAGTTTGCAATAGGAGTCAGACTTTTCTATCCAAGAAATTGTTTTGGTTATATGTATATATATATATATATATATATATATATATATATATATATATATATATATATATATATATATATATATATATATATATATATATATATATATATATATATATATATATATATATATATATATATATATATATATATATATATATATATATATATATATATATATATATATATATATATATATATATATATATATATATATATATATATAGTATCTATCGGAATAGAGCGTATCCTGGCGATTACCCGCGCCTGAAAAATATTTAAAAGTCTCTTTCCATATTTCAAATGTTAAATTATTGGCTCTAAAATTGCCTCCTCCAAATTTAAACATGTTTTTTAATTGGTTTTGCATCTGTATTACGAGGAGGAATTGGTTGGCGTTCTGCCCGTACCTCTGCTCATGGCTTACGAGATGCAATTCCCCAAGAATACCTGCAACAGTCTATTCTTTATTATCGTCCCGACTATAAATAAATGTATACAAATGAATCAAACAACATATTAAAACAACTCTTTATGCTACTAACTCTTTATGCCAAAATCCTCAGACCTATAAGCCTCCGAAAAAACTATTCCGAAAAAGTCGGCCCGAAAAATGAAGCATTATCTATTGAATTTGTTCTCGTAGATAATACGCGTGGAGCTCAGACAATCTTGGACAAAACTCCTTGGGACACCCCGCGCCCCTTTGCAATGTTGACCACAGTTAGCCCATATACGGCATACAGTCACTCTTTCAGCGCAGCATTGAAAGGGGGAGCGGGAGAGGGGAATTCATGTAAGCCTTTGAACTGAAATTCAAGAATATTATGGCAAAGTGTCCCAACAGTTTTGTCCAAGATTGATCTTGGACAAAACTCCTTGGGACACCCCGCGCCCCTTCGCAATGTTGACCACAGTTAGCCCATATACGGCATACAGTCACTCTTTCAGCGCAACATTGAAAGGGGGAGAGGGAGAGGGGAATTCATGTAAGCCTTTGAACTGAAATTCAAGAATATTATGGCAAAGTGTCCCAACAGTTTTGTCCAAGATTGTAAGAAGCTAGCATCGATTTATTCCAAAGTTGGCATGTAGAAGCATTCAGAACCCTACTGATTTTGGTGGAGGTCAAAGGTCATCTGGGGTCACCAGTGATCAAACAACAAAAAACTTGTTTACACGATATCCCAAGGTAGGAAGCTTCCATTTATTTCAAACTTGGCATGTGAATGCACTGTGATATGAGGGAAGAAAGTTACTGATATTGATGGAGGTTATCTGGGTTCACAAGGGATGAAACTCGAAAACCTTGTTTTTACGATATCTAAAGGTAGGAAGTTTGGATATATTTACAAATTGGTATGTGGATGCATCATGATATAAGGAAAAGCCATCTTGATTTTGGCAGAGGTCAAAGGTCTTCAGGGGTCACCAGGGGTCAAAATTTGAAAACTGTGTTTACACTTAATTATCACAAGGCAGGAAGCTTGATTTATTTTAAACTTGGTATGCAGATGCAAATTATATGAGGAGGAACCCTGGTATTAATTTTGATGGAGGTCAAAGGTCACCTGGAGTCACCATTGATCAAATTCTGAAACCCTTGTTTACACGATATCTCAAGCTACGAAATATCGATTTATTTCAAAGCAGGCATGTATATATGAGGAAAAACCCTACTGATTTCAGCGGAAGTCAAAGGTCATCTGGGGTCAGCAGTGATCAAACAACAAAAACCTGCTTACATGATATCTCAAAGGTAGGAAGTTTCCATTCATTTCAAACTTGGCATGTGAATGCACTGCGATATGAGGAAGGAAGCTGTTGATTTTGGTGGAGGTCAAAGATCATCTGGGGTCACCATTGGTAAAATCTAAAAAAACTTATTTGCACAATATCTCATGGTAGGAAGCTTGGATTTATTTCAACTTGGCATGTAAATGAACTGTGATATGAGGAAGAAACCTACAAATTTTGGTAGAGGTTA
Source organism: Holothuria scabra (assembly GCA_037179385.1). Lineage (NCBI taxonomy): Eukaryota > Metazoa > Echinodermata > Holothuroidea > Aspidochirotida > Holothuriidae > Holothuria > Holothuria scabra. The sequence goes on along the minus strand of CM074196.1, from coordinate 43,116,539 downwards.
AAGTTCATCTGGGGTCAGAGGAGGTCAAACTCCAAAAAAAAACTTTGTTTACAAAAAATCTAATGGTAGGAAGCTTGGATATATTTCAAGCTTGGTATGTGCATCCATTATGATGAGGAAAAAGCCAATTGATTTTGAGGTAGTAGTCATCTGGGGTCACAAGGGGTCAAACTGAAAAACTTGTTAACACCATAGGTAGGAAGCTTCGATTTATTTCAAACTTTGTTTGTACATGCATTGTGATATGTGGAGGAACCCTATTGATTTTGGAGTAGTCAAAGGTCATTTGGGGTCACCAGTGGTCAAACTCTGTAAACCTGGTCTACACGACATCTAAAGGTAGGAAGCCTGGATATATTTCAAGCTTGGTATGTACATGTCTTCTGATAAGAGGAAGAAACTATATAGATGAATTTTGGGTGAGGTTAAAGGTCACCTTGGGTCAGCAGTGATTTAACTCCAAAAACCTTTTTTATACACCAAATCTGAAGCTACCATGATGGCAAAATTTGGTCCACCTGATGACACTCTGCCGGCGATTTGTCCGGTGGCATGCATGTCAGCAGTCCTCTGGTACGTGGCAGCGATGCTGATTGGTTAAACAGCGCTGTATGACCTCATGGAAATCTAGATTCAGCCGGTGGCCTCAGGCGGCCCTCCGTAGGCAAATTTTGCCACGGGCGGACCGCCGAAATTTGCTATCAGGGCAGGAAGCTTTATTTCAAATTTTGTATGTGACTGCATTAAGGTATGAGGGAAGAACCCTGTTTCGGAGTAGTCAAAGGTCATCTGGGGTGACCAGGGGTCAAACTCTAAAAAATCCACAGGAATACATCCTAAATCTAGATTCAATATTCAATGCAATGCTCACGAACACTGTTAAAAACAGCTATCAATTTACAGTACAAGAAAAAGATACATGAATATTATATTACAATGTAGGTCTGGAGATGAACCCGCCAGGTAGGCAGAAATAGAATTTGGTAAATATATACATAATTTTTCATTTTTCTGGAACTCTATAAATTGTTGAGTTCCGATAAATAAGTCATTCGTCATATTTTTGTTTCTGTTTTCTTGTTCGTTGTTTTTTTTTTTTAAATTTGATGAATTTGTCTTTCATCAGCATTTTGCTAAATATTACGACAATAATTAAACATTATATAATTTTGCCGTCACATGTAAAGACAATAAAGGAATTAAGTTCCTAATTTCAAGACAACTGAACGTTTCCGAACCAACTCAATTGATGTTGACAAGTCGGAACAAACGATACGGATCTGCATTTCTCCTAAAAGGAATGTTTGCTGTAGCATTTCTTCTCTAACAACTCGTTTTTCTAGGGTAAAAATATAAAAAAGCAATAGCCAACATTATCATGCAAGCTGAGACAATCATTAAAAGGTTAAGTCGATTGTTTTGCAATTTCGGAAGTATAGTAGTTATAACAGGAAACGATCTATTGTCTTTCAGCTCCGTTGTTTTACATAGGTCATCCAACTTGGTATCTACAAAAGGAATTCCATCCATGTTGGTAGGAGTATGACAGATGGGGGATGTGTGATAAAAGGAAGATTTCAGAATCCATTGGTAAATTTCAAGTAAGCCACAGTCTATTTCAATTAGCAACAGCACAGATAACTGGATTATGACGGAAATCAAGTCTAAAATCGTGTTTTTAAAGTCACAAAACTTTCCGGAAATCGAGAAATGCTGTTATTAGAAATATCAACTTCATTCAAACTAAGGAACCCTGAGAAAGTACCGAACTCAATTAAGGTTATCATATTATTTGATAAGTAAATTTGTTTGAGGTTATGTAAAGTTTTAAAAGAATCTTTTTTCACATACGTAATTTTATTATTATTGAAGAAGACACTTTCAAGTTGTGGCATCACTGCAAAACAAATCACCGGTACTTCTTTCAATCTATTGTGTTCCAAATCTAACGTTTGACATTTATTGAGATAGAACGTAGTATTACTTGGTTCAACTATTTCAATTTGGTTTCTACTACAGAGAACATAATCTAAATTCTCCAGCCTGGATAACTCTCCCAACAACAATTTATATATTTTATTAACGCTCAATATGAGACTCTTCATATTCTCGTTGACAATTGGCACTTGTGCTAGGGCATTGCTAGAAACGTCCAACTTCACTACATTGACGAGCTCGGAGAAGGTTGAAAAATGAAAACGATTTATGTTATTTTCTTCTAAATGTATTTCCTGAATTTGGACTCTTGAAAAGGCCCTGGAATCAACATAGTTAATAAAGTTGTCCTTAAGATAAAGACGTTGCAATCGAACGTTATTTTGAGGGCGTCTGCGGGAATGCTCTGTATCATGTTGTGACTTAAGCTAATGAACATCAGTTGAGATAGTAGCTCTAAAACCAAAACCGGAATTTCTTTTATATTGTTCTGCTTCAGATATAGTTCTACGATCTTCCTTACATCCATAAAATATTTTCTATCAAGTACTTCAATGTTATTTTTACGTAAAGAAAGTGTTGTCAAATTGGTCAAGTTCCTCAAGAAGTCCATGTTTCCAAAACGAAGAGAACTTATATGTGTCTCTTCTAAAACAATGGTTGTGGTTCCTACCGGGAATGTCAACTTTTCTAGACTAGTTATGTTTTGTTCTCCACCATTGCAAATAACGTACAAGTTAATGGTCCACTGGTGACACTTGCATATTTCAGGACATTCCGAAAGGATAAAAGATGGCTTAAACCCAATCACGAAGAAAATAACTACAAAATAAAAAAATGAATGCCATACTGATATTGAAGTTCAACGAAAAGATGAACTTAAAATACAGATTGTCATTTAGTCGCTGTTTATTCTGAGAGAAGATAAGGTGAACACATGCGAGTATTTTTGTGAACAAACCTGATATCTGTGTTTTGTTTTATACTTTGGGCTTACGCTCACTTATTCCTCTTTTTAAAAGTTTCCTATAAGGATATGTTTTGCACACTTGATGAAACATTAAGGCTGCTTATTGCTAATAGGAAAGAAGATGTCGAGAAATGTTTGCTAAGTATTCTACTACTTTGTATGTATTTATGTACACTTTTATGACATATTGAGCGTGTATCAGTGTATTTTAACACACAACCAAACAAATGGAGATTTGAAGCCTAAAGTAACGGTACTGTTTGAATGTATAATTTTATCGAAATGACACTATTTAATGATTTTTCAACACAAAATGATAAATGGCGTTTGTTGTGTATGAATATGTACAATTTATTTGCATTTTATAAACGGGGGAGAGGTATATATTGTCTGAAAAGAATTAAAAGAGAAAAAATAAATCGAATTGTTTTAATAGATCAAATATGCAAATATTTTTATATTCCCATTTAGAAACTTCATTCATGAACTATGTCATTAGATGGTTCAAGTAGCTAACTATTTCATATAAAGTAGGCATTCAGTATGCTATTACATATAATTGATCTGAGTGCGGATGCAGTGGTTGGAACAGGCTAATCCAATAAACGTTTTTTGAAATCCTATCTTGTATAAGTAAGGAGTTGTGAGGGACAACTGCCTGGTATAAGGCAATTTCATGTGACGTCACGCGATTGCATTTGCCATGCATTCAAGGGCAACCCGCACGGGGTAAGCGAATTTACAGCAAACGTACACGGTATTCCCATAGAAACTACTCTGAGCAGGTGACATATCCTTCGCCGTGTTGCAAGTAATCTTACTATGCGTGACAAAAAAGACGCTTGCCCGTGAAATGACGTGGGTGAAATGAGGCGATGCGCACTGTTTAACAAGAAAATTCGTTTTGTCCATCCTCTGCACCATTTGCATTTCTTTCTTTTCATCCCACTGTAGTAGTGACAGCATTGCAACGATCCCTTACCTGGCTGCCTATATAGATGTGTGCGGTTAGGTTGTTCGGGCTAGGGATTTGGTCAGGGATGAGGGTTATAGTTAGTCAGTTAGGAAATTTCTTGTTAAACAGTGTGCATCGTCCCCCAAATTGTTACTCTTTAACCCGAAAAGAAATAAAAGATGCCTTGAATGCACTGTCTTTGGAGATGGCTGAAGTATCCAGGAATCATTTTATTTATTTATTTTTGCAGTAAAAATATCGACAGAAATACAAAACCCGACAGGACACTAGAAAAACAAGTGTTCAATGAGATATTGCCAATGAAAGATGAAAGAGACAATACAACAAAGAGTATAACAAGAAAACAAAAGGAAAAGAACAAAGAAATGACAAAAGCAACTAAGAAAGAAATGACAAAGAAAGGGATAATTAGTACGTGTACTGATCGAGGTATGTTTTTCCCCTTACACTTAAAAGTAGCAAATGGTCTATAATTTTTAATTTCTTTGGGGGAGAAAATTCCAAAGTTTAAATTACAATTTACCGTATCTAGTATGGTGCCTGCGAACCGGAAAGAAGGCATTTGTTCTAGTGCTAGGACATGAACTTGTTGAAAAACTAGGGTTAACAACTTTACTAAATACAAAAGGAAGGAGATTATTAGTTTACTTTTGTAAAGTTAGTCAGTTAGAGTTTCACGTCCCAGTTTCCCACCTATTGATTCAAGTCGAGCGGGTCACGGTCTTTTTCCCGGTTGTGACCCATAAGTAGCTTGTTTTCCATACTCTATCGTTTACGCGGACCATCACGCACAACGACAGTAGGTTCCATTTTCAGAGCCTTTGGTATGACTCGACCTTGGAATACACTTATGGGTGAAAGAACACATTTTGACTACATGAATATCACCGATCTCAAGAATGTTAAGGTCTCTGTGCAGGGTATTCGTGTGGTGGCGCCGGTCTTTAAAAGTAACAGTTTTTAAAATCCTATTCTGAAGAACTTGCAAGGTTTTAAACAAAGAAGGTTTAGTCTTGTCGTACCTCCATACCATACGGCAATTTAGAAAGAAAAAAAACAAGCGAGTAATATTACTGAGTTGCTACAGCCTGACAGCAGGAGAAAGTGATGCCCTAAGGCGATTAAAAATTTCATTCGTGTTTTCGACAAAGAGTCTTAGAGACTTGTGAGGTACAATATCATTATTAACGTAGATTGAAAATAGTAGGCCTAATGGTTCCAATTCAGAAACCGTGGGCACGCCTACATTAACGAAGGAACAGGTAGAATACGTACATCATTTACATGCAAGCATTGTTTTCTATTGCTCAGATAACTATGCATAATATCAAAGACTTTACCTCTGATGAATTTAATTTAAGTTATTGAAGCTTTGTTATCGCCATTATCAAGGTAAGTTCAAACACAATTGTCTGTCTCCGAAAGAGCATGACTGGTATTATGATGTTTCCTGAAACCGAATTGAAAATCAAAGAGTATATCATTCATTGGACCTAAGTCGCTTTTCAGTAGACCCCCCAAGTAACCTGTTGATCCATGGGAGCAAACTAAAGAAACAATTATACAGGATGATGTCAACTAATCAGGTTCTAAAAGCGGCATACAAGGAGAAAGATGAGACAAGAGTAAACGAGTCTCGAACAGTATTCAAGGAAAGATGATGTTATCATAACTGGGCTCGAGACACTACATGAATCATAGGCTAGGTAAGCTGGCGTAGCGCCCTCCCCCACAGGTTGGATTTCCGCATAGATGAGCCGGACGAAAAACTTCGTCCGCTCCGCGGGCTAATGCTTTAGAGCAGCATGCAACTCCGATGCTTCCAAGAAAGAGGTACCTTCTCGTGAAGAACTTGAGGTGCCAACAACCGGATTTCTTGGTTTCTTGGGGGATAAGGGGATTGATGTTAATAGTTTGGATGCTTCTGCTTGCCATACTCTCGGCAAAGGAAGTAATGACGGCGAACCTGTAATTCTAATGAGACTCCGAATGTAATGCAAATTTAAATTTTAACGACTGACTGATACGAATAACAGATAGTTTAGTAGATGGTGAATTTGTTATGATGAGGTGGTTTGAGCATTTTAGAAAAGTGTTCATCAGTGTTGAAAATTTATACTTTTAAAACATTAGTGTGAGGTGAAAGGAATAGAAATGCTTATGCTACAAACTTGAGCTTTAGAGAAGTCTAGCTATATGAGTGGTACGTAGGCCTACTTGATGTTAAAATTGACTAAGCAAAACAATGAGTGGATAGTATTATCTAGACCTAGAAAATGTGTTTATATTTTAAAAGTTTTTTATTAAAAATTTCCGGTCGTAACCAAAATTGTCAAAAATTTTACCCCTTTTATTGGAAGTTCAAAATATCAAAAACTTCCTCATGAATGACAACTTCAGTTTTTTAATTCGCTTAGTGTTCTCAGTATTTTTCGATGGTAGTGGCAGTTCAACCGGATCTCCCGCATGTGAATGCATCGCATGATGACCAAAAAAGCAAGCATTTGCTTCCAGATCAGAAGGGATCTAACTGAGGTTTCATCTTGGCTGATGAGGGTAGGGAGATAACAACGCATTTTTTTTTTGCAACTTCCTGATCAGAGATCTCTCCAGGGCCATGCCCCCCCCCCCTCCGTCGGGGAAGATCGTCTGTTTCGTCGGGGAGGTCTAAAAATAATAATAATAAAAAATATAATAAAAAAACCTACATGAACTGAAGTTACTGAAAGGGTGATCTTGAACATATTTTCCTTTTGTAATGCTATTTTACTAGTAATATCGAAATCGGTTTTAATCACTTCTTCCTATCTCTGCTTTCCCTCATTCCATGTATCTTGTCCCAATTTCATTCCGTGTGCGAAAGGTCATCCATGAGCACAGCATGCATGGAGCTGGAAGTTCCGCGTGCAGACGTTACAAAGGGTGGCACCAGCTGGGAACCAGAGGCCATGCCCTCGTCGGGGAAAGCTGCCCCCCCCCCGAGAAGATCCAGTTTCGTCGGGGAGCCTTCACCGTCGGGGTCCATGATAAAAGACATTTACCCGATAAACTTCAGTCCCCGGATGATCTTCTTGATTTTGCTTTTAAGAAGACCATATTCTTCAAGGAAAATCTCACACAATTTCTAATTTTCCTTACAAAATGGACGAGATGTTGTTCAGGTGCATGTCCAATAGTTTGCCTTTTTTCTTGCCCCGACAGTCGAATTCAAGTTCCAGCAACGGTATTGAAAATCGGCCAGGCTATTTTCAGTTACACAAATGATAAACAGCACAAAAGTGTGAGAGAATGTCTCCCCATAAGTCTGACTGAAAATTCATTTGAAGCCACCTTGTAACGTGACATATTTTCAAAGATGTCGAAAGTAAAATCATTTATAGCCGTGAGTTTGTGTAGTTACATAGGAAATTCCATCAATTTAGTGGACCTTGCATTTGAGAACGACGAAAAATTTTCAGTAGCGTCAAAAACATTGGTATGTTTTCAATTCGTTTGCACAGTTTTCTCCCGAAAAAAGACAAAACCATTTCATTTTGTTGTAGTGGTACCTTTTAGCTGGTCATTTTCTGATCAAATTGCAAGTTGGGTTTTTTTCCTTTTCAAGTTCAACTTTCATTTCAAAGGAAAGCTCAAAGTAACGACTGCTTCCTTTCTCGTTAGAAGTCTGGGAAATGAACTTTCCGGCTGTCTGATGGGTTAGATTTTTCAAAACTTTTCTGTACGCTCCCCGCCAACTAATGGTAGCGCCCCACTTTGTAGGTGTTTTGGTCGAACAGATTACTTGACAGAACAATGCATGCTTGCAAATTATTCTTCATTTGGGGTTAATATTATGAAGTGAAAATTTTATTACGAAAGAAACCTGAAAAAATGACTGCTTTGTTTCTGGTATTGAGCCTGGAAAATGCCATTTCCGGCTGTCTGTGGGTTCTCAATTTTTCAAAAATTTCTAAGCGCTTTCAGTTAGCCTTTCGGGCAGGATTACATTTTTTGGACAAGAAATTCAAATCTGCTCCCTCCCAAACTGAAACTCTCCCGTCCGTCTATGTCAATATATAAAATATAAAGCTTCAAATATATGGAAGGCCAAAATTTTTCCGCGAAGAAATTTTCCAATATGGTCCGAGGGCCTTAATCTGCATAATGGTATGACGGCAAATCACCCCCTTCATGATTTTTCTCATAAGAAGGTCACATTCTTTCATCAAAACCAAAAAATCTGTCGTAAAATTACAGTTTTCTCCAATATAAGCTTCACATTCTCAAATATTTGTTAAAAATGTCAAAATTTTTCTTTTTCGATGGATACTCCGTACAATGAAAAACCAAAGCTAACTTTGGTAATCACCCCGCCAATTCTGCTCTTCAAAGGCATATAACTTAATAAAAAACCCAATTTTTCAATTTAACCTTACCAAAAACCATTTTTGCTTTCATTTAATTCCAAAGTTTCTACAATAAAATAAGCTCGTAATTCTCAAATCTTAGTTCAAAAAAGGGAAAATTTTTCTAACCAGTTTCTAGTTTCGTCTGAGCTCCTTATTACCTAGGCCAAGTACGGCGAAATGTGTAAATACAAAAAAAATTCAGCTGTCTCCTTTATCACGTTTTGATATTGCCCGTATGAAGGGTAGATTCTTCAATCAACACCCCAAATTTCTAATGGCCCTTTTAAGTTTTCTTCCAAGCAAATTCCAGATTTTCAAATATTTGTCGAAAAGAAAGCTAAAAATTTTTTCGCGCCCCAAATTCTGCCGATTCACGTCCCACGAACTCTCCGGGAGTAATTCATCGCGTTTGTCGGGGTCTTAAAATGCTAGCCCCCCTGTCGGGCAAATCCTGGCGCCACCCCTGGATCTCTCTTCCAATTTCTACTATAATTGTCAATATAATCTGGTAAAAGCCCTTTAATCTACACTTACAAATTTACAAAACCAAAAGCATTACAGAATGAAAACACAGTCCCTGTAACAAGTCCGTAAAATGGCTATACGGTACTTTTACGGTACTTCGTAATCGCTCTTAAAAACCAAACAATATAATTTTCAAAATGCCAAAACGTTTCGTGGTATAGGAGAGAACACCAAGATTTCAGATCCAGACGCCACTGCTAATGCATTTAATGACTTTTTTGTGAACCTTGGTCCATCTCTTGCATCCAAAATTCCAGGAAATTCTCTCCTAAAGGAACTTATGCCAGAGTATAGGTCCAGCTCTTTCTTTCTTTCACCCATTAGTAAAGATGAACTTGTCAATGTCTCTTTAGAGTGCCTAAATCCCGATAAGGCTGCGGGCTATGATGTTTGTCGGCCTAAGGTCGTTCGTAAAGTAATACCGTACATTTCCGAGCCATTGGCATATAATTTTAACTTGTCTTTCAATGTGGGAATCTTTCCAGAAAAACTAAAAATTGCTAAAGTTGTCCCTATTTTCAAAAAAGGTGATCAAAATCAATTTGTCAATTACCGTCCAGTTTCAGTTTTATCATGTTTCTCAAAAATTTTAGAAAGACTGATGTTCAATAGAGTACAAACTTTTCTTACAAAACACAATGTTCTCACCAACAGCCAATACGGGTTTCGTCCAGGTCACTCAACTGAATTCGCTCTTATTGAAGCTGTTGAAAAATTACCCAGTGCTATTGACAATACTAATACATGTATTGGGGTGTTTCTTGATCTTTCAAAGGCATTTGACACAATTGACCACGGTATTCTCTTACAGAAACTTGAGCGCTATGGTATAAGAGGTATTTGCCTAAACTGGTTTAAAAGCTATCTCTCTTAAAGGTTACAATTTGCATCATTTAACAATGTAAAGTCAAAATTTCAAACTGTAAGATGTGGTGTACCGCAGGGCTCAATTCTTGGGCCCTTGCTCTTTTTATTATTTATATGAATGATATTACTTTGATTTCTAAAAAAGCAGAAGTTGTTCTCTTTGCTGATGATACAAACATTTTCTTCACTGGGAATGACCCTCATCAACTTGAAAGCATTGTTGTTTATTAACTTAGCCTATTCTCTCTGAGTGGTTCATGGCAAATAAGCTGTCTCTTAATATCAGTAAGACAAATTTTATGGTATTTAATAATATTCATCATCATGTACTCAATATCTCCATAAATGGGCAAAAGCTTGATCCATCCAAAAGTGTAATATTTCTCGGTGTCATTATTGATTGCAAGCTCACCTGGCAGGAGCACATCAATCATATTTCTTCAAAAATTGCCAGAGGAATCGGAGTAATTGGTAGATTAAGACATTTGTTGTCAAGGGGTATTCTCCGAACAATTTACCTTACTCTTGTGTATCCTCATCTAATATATTGTTCTACAGTTTGGTCATGAACAAAAACCTCCTACCTTCACAAACTGGTTCTTTTGCAAAAGAGAGTTGTTCGTTATATTTCTTTGTCAGGACCCCGTGACCACACCAGCGAGTTGTATAAATCTCTTAATCTGTTGAAACTGTTCGATATGATCAACCTCAACATTGCTTCTTTCATCTATCGTTTCATGCACAGCCTTTTACCGAAATCATTTTCAGAATTCTTCACCAAAAATTCTTCAGTCCACAACTATTTTACTCGTCAGTCTCTTCTCCTGCATACTATTGTTACCAGTACCTCATCCTCACAGTTGACCCTAAGCTACAAAGCTATAAAACTGTGGAACTCATTACCTAATTCATTAATTAACAGGCCAAGTATAAAATTCTTTTCGAAGAGGTTTCACCCAGTACTACATAGCTTTTTACTAATTCTTTAGTTGTCTTCATCATCATTTTTTATAAGGTTAAAACTTCATGATGGTTGACTTTTCAAACTGTTCAAGTGCATGCATCATACATGTTTTTGTCACTATGCGCATTTAGTTTGTGGGAAGCCTAGGGCTTTCATGGGTGGGAGGGGGGGCTGGGGGAGGGGGGCGGGTTGCTAAGAGGGGTTTTTGTAAGGGTTAGTTCTGGTCTTTTATTCTTATTCATTACCTTTCCCTTTAGTTTTTTTTTTAATTTTCTGTCTTTTTTTCTTTTTCTTTAAGTTGCTTATTTGTGTTTGCTACACAACTACTTAAGGTAACTTTCTTTTGTTGTTTTGGGGAGTAGAACTCTCGACAAGCCCCTCAGGGTTTTTTAGTTTTACTTCCATCTACTTCAGTGTTATGTATGTACTGTATTCATTACGTTTGTGTATCCATACATTTTGATGATGTAGAAAAACAAATAAACGAAACGAAACGAAACAAAACGAAACGAAACATTAACGAACACCTTACTCGCCAGAATGCAGCTATTGAAAAAACAGCTATGTTTTTTAAAAAGCCTAATAGAATCCAAAATACATGGACAAGGCATTGTAAGGTTTCATAAAAATTTTATGAGCTCCTGATGTTTCTAAAACATTATGTTTTCGTGATGAAACTTGGAAGTGATCTTCAGACAGTCAGAGGTTTTCGGAAGATGTATGAATAGCTGTGTCTTATCATATTTACTTTTGAAATTTGAATTTTACATCTATTATGAATCAAAGCACTATATGCAGGGAGTTGTCAGGGAAAGAGATCCAACGTTTAAATCTACGAGACAATGTGTACTTGGAACTCTTTATTCCCTTTTCGGGTTACAAAATTTGATTGACAGGAGCTTTCGTTCCCATTGGTTTGCCCTTTCTGACTTTCACATTGTAATGATGTCCTACTCCTTTCAAACCGAGTTAATCCAGAAACAAAGGTCATCGCTAACTGTTTCTTTGAAGTACAGCGTGTTTACCAACAAGTTCTAAGCTTCAATAAAAAAAATTAAACAAAACGGCTGCCTGTAAACTTTTAACTGCTGTACGTTTTTATCTGTCTAAGGTTGTAATGAGTTGCCACCAAGTTGACACATTTTTCAAGCTTAAAACAACCACAATTTTGAAAATTTTCCGCATTAGAATCAAGTATTTTCGGAGAATAAGAATTTTAAAAAATCTTCGTAACGCCGAGTAATGCATTCTTAAAATTTACATTTTTTTTCCTCGACGACTGTCAGTGAAATGGCAATGGACGGATTCATCAAGATAGGTCTTTGAGATGTAGCAGACGACAAAGATCATTGTCTTCAGTACCAAATTTCTTTCAAGAGCAAGACAATAAGCAGCTCAATGTCGGCAACTACCTTGGATCAAATGACCATTAAATGTTGGATCTCCTGCCCTTACAGCTCCCTGGTGTATGTTACTTTTGTTATCCGAAGCCCCAGATGACACGTTATCGAATTTCAGTCTTGTGGTACGCAAGTTCACCTTCATTGTGTTTTACTTTAAGGGAATGATGGGCGCACATGTTTGGATCCATAGATCAAATACGTGATTTTGATATGGCTTTCGCAATATCTCCCGACGGCACGTCATAGATGGTGTTCCATATGTCAACGTGACAGGAACATCTACAGACCCAACGGAAAATAAATCTGAATCGAGAGGTATTCACTCTGACTTAAATCTCTTTTAAATACACAAAAGTTTCAAATTTAGATTTGAAGATGTATTAGTTCCTGATAATAAGTTTTACCATCGCGTTATTTGTCACTGTCAATATTAAAGTTTTATCACCGCATCATTTATGGCTATAACAAGGACATGTATAGGCCTACATGGACAGAGCATGTAACGAGCACGTCCTATCCGTAGATGGTCGCCACCGACTGGGACAAAAAAGGCGCACCAAGATGGCCGCCGTAAAGCTATAAATCGTCTGATTTGACGACGACTCTCTAATATTTTAAACCAAAGTTAAACTCCGATGGGAAACAATATCATATTCCTGAAATACGTGTAGTGATTTTGAACTCTGACCTTTCTGATTAATTCTTTTTAGAGTAAAAAATTAATCAGAAAGAAAAGCCAAAATCAGGAACACTCTCATGACTTTTCATATAATGGTTATACGATTAATGATAAAAAGATATCGCAAATGGTTTCAATATTTTTTTTGAGAATAGGCCTATAGGTTTAGATCTTTCAAAATGTAACCGTGGAATCCTTTGCTGAGTATCTGAATTTGGGAAATGATCATTTGATGTTTCTTGATAGTGTTGATGACAATGCAGCTAGTGTTGTGTCTCAGTTTTAGTGCAAAAACGTCGAAAAATTACAACGATTTAAGTATGTTCTGTATAAAATATGTCATTGATGTAATAGTCAAACGTCTGTCTTATATTTGTAACCAATCATTTCTGTCCGGTGTATTTCCAGAAAAAATGGAAGCAGCAAAGGTAATACCTCTTTTAAATCAGGGGACGGAGACAAATTCAGTAACATTTATTGACCGTTAACAAAATTTTAGAAAAAGTGTTTGAGGAAAGGCCATGTAAATTTTGCAAAAAAAATGGAATTTATCAGTTGATAGTATGTTTTCGATCCGGTCGCTCAACGGCTATGACACTCACTGACCTTATAGATGATGGTACGACGTCCACCGAGAAAAGATTGCATGCTGCTATCGGTGTATTTATTGATCTCAAAAAGAAATAACTAATGATAGCAGAAAACTTCTGGAAAATTAATTCTAGAGCTTTCTGTACTCTTTTTTGTTTCTCTTTACATTTTTTCTGTAAATTTACAAGGATTTTTAGCCGCCATGTTTTACAGTGTAAATGTGGTGTCCCTGAAGCAGCAGATAAGTTCAAGTTTAAGTAAGTTGGGTAAATTGAGGGGGTCTGGTTCGTGGTTAACAAATTATCACTAAATGTTAGTAACACCAATTTCATGTTGTTTACGAATTAAGCGTAAGTGTGACAAGAATATTACTATTGAAATTGATAATTGCATCATAGAAAAAAATCTTGGGGTACGGTGGTCATTGTGGGTAATTTAAATTGGAAGGAAGTTCAAGGAACACATCAAGAGATTAAACTCAAAAGTAGCTGAGAGCCTTGCAATTATATCAGTACAATTAACGAGACATATTGACTGCTACGGCATTGAAGATTCTTTACAACTCCCTAGTCTTCGCTTATATCAACTACGTTTATAAGTTTTGGGTAATACATACAAAAGTAATATTTACTCTGTTCTAATGAATCAGAAGAAAGCTCTCCGACCGTGTTAATAAAGCCAAATTTACTGAGCAAACAAACCCCTTCTTTATGAAAATATTAAAGTTTGAAGATCTTGTTAGCTTTAAGACAGCTCTTTTATCACACAAAGCCAAACATGGCACATTTCTTCCATGTATTCAAAAGTTATTTATTAAAAAGGAAACTTACAAAGAACTTACAAAGAAACGTTCTTAATGAAAGGTATAACATACGTAAAACGTTGTTTAATGTTCCATCTACACAAAGGTACCCGGTACAAGTGGAGGATATTCATGAAATATACTTGAAATATGTCAGACATTGGAACCATCTTTCATCTATATACCTTCAAACATTTAACTTGATTACTTTCCTATCATTGTTGGTACGATTGCTGAAACGGTAATTATAACTCAAAAGCTATTACGATATGGCGCCCTCTACCTCTAACTTACAGGTTGCAATTTAAAGTTTTTAAAATTTTGTGTGAAGAGTCGGTATCATAATACGTCCGGACAAACTTTCCGCACTGACGTCTGCTACGTCTATACGTATCTTTTACAAAATCAAAACTGTTTGTTATTTGATAAGACAGGTGAGGGAAACTTTGTTTTCCTTTGCTTTGATGAAATTTTGTGTTGTCCTGTCAATCATATCGTTGGACCCCGCTGACAAAGCCACCACAGACTTCAAGTTGACACATCAGCTAGCTACACATGATTGTCATACTAACTACGTTGGTACGGTACATGTAGTTAATCCTGCTCTAGAGAGCATCACTCTGCGATTACTTTCTCATGAGGACGCGGAAGACCATGACGACCAGGTTGTTACTTTGGCTCCACTGAAAGGAAGTCAAATAAATCCCGGTAGACATACCTGTCAGTGACCTTCCGCATATCTATATCATTCGTTGAATGAGTAGTACAGCCGTTAGCTCCATGCCTGGAGGTAATGGAAGGATAATCCCTAAACAGAAGTGTGCATGGAACGACGCTTCGTCACCAGGAAAGCAGCAGATGACACCGTTTACTGCTGGAAGCTGCATTGACGGTGGATTCGTCCTGGGCGGGTAGCTGAGTTTAATTCAAACGGAAGACAACTTTTACATCTCGGATGTTGCGTTAGCTTGCTACTGTTACTGTTAAGAAAGTGTCGTTATGTATCATATCCAAGTTGCTACAGGATCGGTTTGAGTGTTATTGTCGCGGTGTATGTAGGTCACACGCTTGTTACTCAAAAACTCAACTAGTGCGGAAGCGCTTACAAAACCAGTCGGATTGGAGATTCTGACATACCGCCAAATCAGTACATTGTTACTGACCGACGTTAGTGGAGTTTATTTCATCGAGTCCAACAATAGCAAACCAGGAGTTATCAAGGTTTTTCCGGTGCCACTGTGTGGTTTTGGTCCAGTGCAATGAGATCCGCTAATCGTTTAAGGTTGAGAATTATTCGATAACAGGATCACACGTAAATTCTAGTAAGAGTAAGACATGGCCTCCTTCACCGGCTACAGAATATTGCGACTCCTTTCGTCATTTGTCAGGACAGACGAACTCTGCAGGTGTCCACCCAACGCCATGTGGTTTCTGTTAGTTTTTTCCGTTATTTTATCATCTAGTCTCCCATCACAAGGCTTCAATCTAGATGTGGCAGCACCTAAGCAATTTTCGATGCCTTCATCAACATATTTCGGCTATTCTGTTCTTTTACACGAAAATCGACGGGAAAAATGGTGAGTGGCTGAAAATTGCGATTATGCAACATGCTGGGTGTTTACGCATAGTAGGACCTTATAATTATATTATTGAAAGTTTTGAATAAGTTACTCGTCAAATAAGCTATGGGCCGCTGCCATGTGATGAAACCCAGTCGCGGCAGAACGAAAACAAAATGATGGTGCTTGTCAATTGTTCTAATTAAGATGCACGTACTTAATGTATCAATCAATACTTTATACGCACCATCTTTCTTCGAAATTCTACATCGGTCCTCACTTTCTTAGAGACTGGTATGGGCGTCCGAAGAATTTTTTACAAGGGGGGGGGGGGCAAGGTCATTCATGGATGATTGAATTGTGTACACTATCTAAGCGGAGCGCCACCATCGGTTGGGGCGGAGCGTACAAGAAAATTTTGGGTCAAACCCTCCAGATGGCCGGAAACGACACTTGGCGAGTGTTATAAGCTGCATGTACCCAGCCCTGAAACAGGAATTTCATGTCTGTAATTTTTAGGTTTTTAGAATTTTCAATCTAAAAAAATTGTTGAAGGTAAATCTGCCTCTCGGTCACGGCCTCGCACGCCTGAGCACGATAAACTTACAACTGTCAAACAGCCAATATCCGTTACCCAATTATGAATCATCCCCCCCCCCATATTCACCTTGTATATCCCAGTTACATCCGCGCGTCGCCACTTGAGATCAGCACGGGACCAAACCAAGACCAACGCATTCATCAATAGTCGGATGCCATATGCACACTACATACTTGACAACTAGTACAATTTTGGCATAGTTTTTACAATTACAAATTTCCAATAGATTTCATGAATGATGGTCCCCAAATTACGATTTCACTATTCAGCATACCATCTTCTCTTTTGCTATTCCTGGTCAAATGTCCGCATATTTCAGTACAAACTGACGCTGTGAGTGGAGATATTTTGATGATTTATTTTCATTTTTTTTTATTTTAATTTTTAATTAATTCTCAAGTTTGATTTTCCAGGGGGTGGGGGCAAGTGCCCCCCCCTTCCGGACGCCCATTGAGACTGGTTCTAGATTTTGTGGGGAAGGAGGGGCTTAAAGTAGTCTCCTACTTTTTCATTGAGACGAAATCCCAGGCCCCCGCGGTTCCGTCACCACTGATGAATCCAAGGTGCAGTGTCGTGTGCGCAGTATTGGGTCGGTTGCAGTGTCACTGTCAGAATGAAATTTTCTTTGGACATCGTCGTCGTAAATAACGTTCTCATAAAACCCCAGGGTACTGGTGTAGAAGGACTTACGGTCATCAGGTTAAGTTCATGGGTGCAACACCAAGTCACTCTTGGTACAAAGCTCTTTACACTTGGCCACAGGCTATAACGGAATCCTGTTTTATCAGGGAGCTTCCATTGTGGCAGCTCCCTGGTATTATACTCCATCATAGCTTCCTAATTCTTATGTGCCGTAGAAGGCTAGAAGCAGGGAGCTCCCTGCTAGAAGCATGTCGGAGGTAGTAATTCCATGACAGAAGTATCTAGAGTAGGAACGAGTAAATGTGAAGTCGGCTGCAATTCCCCAAACTTGATTTGAAGCAACAGCTAAATCTCAAAATATCACAATTTCCCTGATATTTCTCTTGTATCTTTTGTAATATTTTACGTCTGGAATATTGCATATTCAATGTAAACCAAGCAGCTTCTTCTTGCAAATTTTATATTTTGAGGAGAAAAACATTGTCAAGTGACTCTCAACTGCCAATCAAGAAACAGGGCAGTCTACTACATTACTTCAAATTGGGGTGACTGCTCTTGCCCTTTACGTTTTTTATACATTTCTGCATCAGCTGGGTCGCCCGCACCAATCACGCTGATCAACGGGAATACCATCACTGTCAGCGTACTAGCAGTTCTAGTATAACGTCACCTGAAAGCCGCTGTAATGCAGAGTTGCACCAGCACACAGGAAAAAATCTTGACCATTAACTGATTAAAGTCCAAAATCCGTCCATTAACGGTTAACACTTGGTTACTTTCATTGGTATTTGTTGAGATCCTCTTCACTTCAACAAAATTATATCCATGGGTGAAGTCAGTGAAATCCGGGGGCCAGTGCCATGACTCTTTCTTGGGAAGGGGTGCAATTTTCCGACTTCTGTACAGGGTTCTAGCCAGGAAAAATGTCAAGCCGGGTGGGAGTTAATCGACATTGCATCATTCTCACATGATGCTGGCCATATCTCAAGATCTAAATGACATTGTCAGTGGTAAGTTGCTTGATATTTGGTTATTTCCAATATCAGTACAATCATTCAATTGAATGTTTATGTGTCTGATACTGTGCAGTGAAGCCTATGTTTAGATTATGCATATAATAAAATTCAAATTGGGCAAGATTCAGGCTGGGTGGTGAAATTTCAAACTGGGTGCTGACTAAAAAATGTAAACTCAAACTGGGTGCAGCACCCAGTTTGAATGACCTGGCTAGAACCCTGCTGTAGAGAGTCAAAAAATAAATTACCTGAAAGGCAATCAGTCGCCCCGTTGATACGCTTGCTGCATTTTGCTTCCCAAAACACTTTGACAGATTGAATATTAAAAACCAAAATAAACTCCAGACCCCCTTACCATCCTCCACAATGAACATCACAAGATGCCCCCTGGAAAAAAAAAAAAAAACAAGATAAAGTTCTTGAAATAAGGGATAGAAGTAGACCGAACTGCCCCAACATGCCACCACAACTAAACCCTCGAGTCTAATTCTGTCAAAGTCGCTCATTTCTCACCATTTTGTATTTTGGCTCCTTTAACTGTAGGTAAACATTTCGCAAAGGGTCCAGGGGTAGGTGAACCCCTCCCAAAGCCGGTAAAACTTTCACCTTTTTGTGCCACAAATTCGTAAGTCTCGCTTAGGACCTGATCAAGTCACTCAAGTACGTACTAACTGAAATTTTTCTGAGTATCTTGCCTTATGAGTATAGGCAAAAAAGAACACAACGGTGTCCATCCAGGGAGCCGTACCTAACTTAGCCTTCACCTCCCTGATGTATTTATCGATGCAATGTTGACATTTCATCTCAGAAATCTTACTACCTGTTGAGATTGTCGAAAACAATATATCCGAGTACGCCCACCGAGCTAAATGGTACGTCCGATCGGTCATCAGGAGTCTCCGTTGGTTTGGAGTATTTTGCGTGATTAGCCTCAGGCGATAACAGATAAGGTTAAACACGATGATATTTTGACTTAAAAAGACTTCAATAATTTTGTTTTAAGAATAACCACGTTAAAATAGCGCAACCCCAGTCGCTAACACTGAACACTGAATGATTGTATTCCAAGGAAATGAACAGATGATCAGAAAATTTGGTCTGCAGTCACGGTAGCTGCTTACCTCAAGAGTACTAGTGCACTAATGTTGTCTGTTAACTTCGTAGCAGGTGTCGAAAAAGTTATACCTTTTCGATGTAAATACTGTAATACAGGTGCATGCCACCAATATAGGTGCAGGGATAATAATACACGTCAAACAAGCGGGCAGTGTTACCTGCCTCTTCGGTATACATCCACCAAAAACTTATTGACTATGATCATTGTGAGATTGGGGAGAAAGGAAAGTGACTTTTCCGTTTACAATTTTCTATTCCCTTTAGCTGTTTAGCCTGTTTCAGTCGCACCTTCAGTCGCACTCTCATAGCAGTTACTAATACTAAATAAAATGGAATAAACAGCCTTCCCAAACTACTTAACAGATCAAAGTTTCACTTAGCAGAAACATGCAGTGGTTCACGAGAATGTTAAAATTGAGGGGGAGGGGGAAAACTAGGGGCAAAGGTTAATGTTGAAGGCAAAACATTTCGGACGCAGCGAGAAACCAAGCTCAAAGCGGGGGGGGGGGGGGCTGGGGTTCCAAGGAGCGAAGCCCTCGGAAGCTCTGAGGTTTTAGCATATCTCTTGATGAAAAAATACGTCCCTGGAGAGATATTTTATTTATTTATTTAATTTATTTATTTATTGGTTAACCCAACTCCTAACTGACCTAAATTGGGGAGGGGGAGTGGAGGGAAAGGCGAAAATCTGGAGGACAAATTCCCCTGGCCTCTTGCCTCCTCCCGAGCGCGTCCACTGCAAATAGGAGAAATACAATTCAGAAAAATGTGTTGCCTGCGAATATAGTATAATTATTTCAAGGTAAGGTTGCGGTTCTCAGTGGTAATAGAACCCACCCACCCCCCGCCGTAACCCGTGCAATAATAATTTCTGGCACTACCCAGTGCTGCCGCAAACAGACGCAAATTATCGTTCATCCCCAGGTGCAGAAACTCTTTAATGATGATTTGACATTCCCATTTGATACTTTATGAAACTGAATTTAACTTGAACTTAACAGGCTTTTCTGTGTTTAGTCGTATCCCTGTTCAGGGAACCCTTAACAAACAAAATTCATAGGATAAGAAATGGACAGATTCACGCATTTCCCCAGGAAAGCACCAGGGTTCTGCTCCCTATCTTACAAGCTGACCTCGGGACTTTCTATACCATTAGGCCCTTTACATTTCTTCACGACCCCAAATCGTAGTGATCCAAATATGGTCATCATTCCGATAGCTTTGGTCTCACTTTTCAACAAATAAACAACAGTCATCATGGCAGTATGTACCGAATATGCAAGCCTTCTGGTAGCAGAAGGTAAGGGCCAATTCGCAGTCACAATAAGTGCCGCAGAAAAGGATGTCCGGGAGGACAAAGCCCAACGGATATGGGTGTTTTCACCAACTAAAAGAAACATGCAGAACACCTTTTACTAGGAAAGTCAATGCCCAACGAATTTATTGCCGTTGTGCCTCAATAAGGTGGACTTTATTGAAAACCGCTCATCAGTTGAAAAACCACACAAGTGGAGCCCTTTTACTGAGGAAAGATATTGTCGTTTCTTTTGTAGTACAATTCGAAATTCCCGAATCTGGAATGCATCTGGTATAAGGAAAGAAGTAAGAAGTTTATTTCAGTCATAGCATCACTTACGTGACATACCCGTGACAGATACTCTCTTGTAAATAAAGGTTTCATCCTTAATGTCCTTTGACGAGTAAATCTGTCCTTTTCAGTGAAGCCAACCACTGCTGTAGTAAATGGTCTTGACTATTTACAGCAAGCTTGGAAAAATGCTGGCATTGGAAAAATTCTTTCCTGTGTGTCCACCCACGGTCAGTGAGCCAAAACTGTATGAGCCTTGCACAAAAGGTCTCAGTCTGTTTCTGCATGGAATGGTTTCTGTTATGTCCATCTTACGTTTGTGAAAATCGTTTCCTGATACTTGATCATGTGGTCATAGTATCAGCACTGAGGAAGTGCCCATGCACTTTAGCCTGCCCAACGGATGCATTTTGGTTCCCTTCTAGCTACATTAACTCTGTTTTAATGCAAGAAACGATATAAAGGGTACCAGCTGCGTTGGTTATTTGGTTACCCTCTGACCTCTCCCTAGCCCATGGCATGTAGGGGCCTAAGTCCATGTCCCCTAGTGCCTACGGAAAATCAATGGAGGTATCTCATTGAAGAGAAAGCCCTTGTGTATTGCAGAACAAGTTATTTCGCCGGATCCTCTTTGTTTCTCTCTCTTCGGCAATGAACAGTTTGTTGTATGATGTTTTACGGCTCGATATAACCAACTGGACACTGACTTAGCTTCCGAACCCGAGAGTGTCACACCTATGCATAGGTATGTACAAATTGTGGGTACGTTAATCCAATTAGAGCCACCAATTGTTTTTCGGGCCCGCCACAGCCTTTTTGCAGTTGTGACCTTTTCAGAGCCACGACACACCATTACTTGGTCGTGTTAACTACACAGACTTGATTACTGCGTAACGCTACCAATACCTGTTGCATTATTTACTGCCGACAGAATATTACCCCATTTGAAAGCAAACAAGTGTATTAAGTCAAAAGGATAGGATGTTAAAAACATTGACACGTCGGTAATATTACAAACAGATTGTCAAATCTTCTTTCTGTTTCTCTCACGTTCTTACAGAGAGGTCTCGGAAGGAAGTTGCATCTAGTGAAACATGTCCTACAAAACTACTAGTCCCTCATTTTGACAATGAAAACAGGCACAGGAACCAATTGAATGCATGTTTATCTGATATATGCGCATACAGCAAACCTTTTCATGTGGATTCGGGTTCGTCGGGGACGATGTGTCCTTTTTTCGACTAGAAAAACAAAAACGTCATCGGTTAAGAGTGAAATATTGTATAAAAATCGACCCTACTTGATGATCTTAAGATAAGAGTATCTTATGAAATTTGTTTGAGAGGAGGGAATAACAAATACACAAGAAATATTCAGTGCCTGTCGAGCCCTGTAAAAAAGTTTTCCTATATACCTGCCGTACGGATGCAGCCATAGTCTGAAATCTGTGTGTGGTAAGGTATCATGAACAGCGTTAAGCGGTATGGCGCGCGGGCTGCGCATAGTCCAAATGATATAAGGGCATGCTTGCTCGCTTGGTTGAAGTGTATCCTACGTGTATTTCTTCACCTATATTTTGGATCAGAGTGGCGGCACTAGTTAATTACAACTTTAGATTATGTACTTCTAAAGAGGAGTACATTTTTGACACCTGTTATGGTAACGTGGGGGTTTAACGACGGCATTAAAGGGTTCTAGCTGCCGGAAGTGAGGCGTTGGCCGGAGATGCGAGAGACAGGGAAGAGAAGACATGATAGTTTGCGTGCTTAGCGTGCTGTGTATTTCACGGTGAATGCTTCTCGGTCGAAGCCCGGCAGAGGAGTGCCAGCAACATCAAGACCATTCAAACTCAATAATCACAGTGTCACATGTACTAATACAAGGAACATAAATTACTGAAATAACATTTACATACACAGCTGTCAACACAATAAATTATGCAAATTAAGTAACTACGAACACACATGCTATCACTGACACATTCTTACATTATGCAGGTTAACAAATGGACTTGACGATGTTGCATTGCATTTTGCATACAGGCGGGGAGGTACGCGGTGTAGTTTAGCTGCCTGTCAGTCTTTCTGTTTAACTTCGTCTTGATCCACCATTTCCTAAAGAGACTTTGCAGTTTTGTCACGGATTCATCATGTTCCATGACGATCATGTCAAATACACATGGTTTCATGCTTAACGCACTGCACAGTGTACAATTTGATATAAACGAATCCGATTATCGCTTGCTTTTAGTGACTGTAGGCAGCCATAAGTGGGGTGAATTTCAAATCCTCATATTCAGTGTAGTTAAGAAAATTAAGATACACTTCAGTGTGCAACCATCCATGGAACAGGTAGGGAAGGAAATTTAAAGATTAAAGGTGATGGACCCCAGTAATGGCCGACTAAAAACCAGACTATCACCTGCTGTCCGGATTCGTCTCTGCGGGGTGTGTACACGAGCAAGCGTATCGGGTGTTGGTCTACTACGTACTAACATGCACCCCAACATTGCCACTCGGAGTATTATGACGCCATACGAAAAACCTCCATAGCCAACTCTACATAGAAAATTGTCCACTTGCTCTTAACTAACAAGTCAATGGGCAGTTTCATTAATTGATCGACGCGGAGTCGTTGGATATTTCTTACAATTTTTCTTGGCACCGTTACGCCTGCACACCCACCAGCAGTGTTTGGTGCCTGGTGTTATACCTAGGCCAGTGCACCAGGACAGTTCGAAATTGGTACACAACTAGAGACAAGGTTAGCCAAGTAATTTTATGCCATGTCACTGGTCGATTCTTACAACATATCTTCCCAACTTCTACAAACTTGTTATATATGAATCAGCGTGATCACTTATACCATGGATCAACAGATCAAAGGGTTCTTGCCCCAAGTCCAGACATTAAACCAGAGACCGCGCGTAGTATAGGGCCCATTATTGTAACTTTAAATTAAAGAGCTGTCCCTCAAAGACTTATTTTGAAGAAAAAGCTAAATAACTCAATTTTCATGTTATTTCTCTTCAAAGTATCTTTAATTACATTTTATGATTTTACTATTGTATATTGAAGGTAAACCAAGCAGTTATTTCTGGTAAAATTTCACATTTGAAGAGAAAAAACATTGTCACATGACTCCCAACAGCCAATCATGAAATTGGACAGTCTACTACTCTTCTTCAATTTGGGATGACTGCTTCTGCCCTTTAAGTATCGATATGATCATTTTTTGATAGATGGTACAAACAGGGCATGTTGGGTCATTAGGACGGTTCACCACTTAAGTAGGCTTTGGAGGGTTGTACAGTGCATTGAATCAGTCCGGAATCGAACTTCAGACAAAGAGGTTCTGTGACGTCATTCAGAACCTTGCATAGTTTTGTAACATTTTAAATGAGACGACAGGTCATCTTTCATTTGTTATTTTCCTGTTTGCCAGTTCGAGTGCTTTTCCGAGTATGGGCAATAAGTTGTACACCCTAGCCCCTTATATTGATTTCTTTTATCATTTCCGACGTTATGTTAAATTAATGATAGCTGTCATTGGCAAGGATTCATTCACGTATTCCACAAGAGTCATAAAACTGGCATTTATTTTTAGCAATCTTTCAGTGTTGTGTGGAATGACCCTTACATATGTGAGCAGACTCATGGGTATAACCTATGCAACAAAATTGCTGCCAATATAAAACACAAAAATGTAATTTTTGATTATTTGAAATTGGGCTTTCCCGGTGAGAATTCCTTTTGTCCTCGTGTGATACAACAGTTCTTTACGTAGATATGCCGAGATTTTGTAGGCCTGCTTAAAGGCCTAGTTCTCTCACCCCAAACAGTTCCAATTCTCCTAACCTTCTTACCCCTCACACAATTGTCTGAAATTCATTCTTATCCAGTCACAATCTCAGTTTATTGCTTCAGTGTCAGTAAAGAAAAGCTCTATGTGTATAATCAAAATACTGTCACTACATTTCATTCTGTGTAATATGAGCTTCGGTAATCTGCATTGTTTGAATTAATAGTCAATAAGAAAGTTAGGACAATAGAAAGTTTCTGTACCCCCCCCCCCCCCCCTACAAGAAGTGTAGTTTAGGGTGAGATGATTGGCCCTTTAACTAATGTAGTTTGGTTAATTGTTTAATTTTTAGTTTGCAGCACACGGCAACAATACCAGTATCTATCAAATACAGCAGAAAAAAATTAAAAGTCTTTCTTCCTACCAGATTGACGAACGAGACATTATATTCTCTATTCACTTATTTAGACAGGTATTTACTGTTTGAAGTGGAAAATATTGACCTTGCGATAATCCAAAATTTCAACACACCGTGGATCAGTTGTAAACTTATGGGTACACGGGATCAATTTGAAGTCAATGGAGTGCAAATTAGTTTAGAGTGCTTAATATGATCGTCTCTCCATGAAATCAATTTCACTATGAATTTTTCAACAACTTAAGCACTATTTGAAAAAATTTCTTGAATTCGAAAGAGTATCATCGGGCACCGCGTGAACCATTTTACGGACAGTATGTTTTCGCCTGCCGCATGGTTGATGGTACCACGGTCATAAATTCAGGTGCCACCCCTTACGTTACCAGTTTATGCAGAACTTAATGCGCAGCAGGCTTCACCCCATATTCCTTGTTCAGTCATATCCCTGACTGGGTTTGGAAGTTGAGGTGCTGAGACAGACAGAATCCGCTCAGCGGGTCAATTCGGAACCAGCTACTGTATTGAATTCATCTAACGTTTATTAATCCTCGTGGCCATTAACCAAGATCAATCAAATGAATGATAATTCTAATGGCAGTCTTCTACTATCGGCAGAGTAAAAATCTCCCATGCTCTTATACAACGAGGTCTTCAATACAAAGATCTTTACCAGGATCTGATCAAAGGGCTTTTTCTTCTTCTACAGTCCAAATTTATTCATCATTTTTCTCAATAGACAGTTACATGTAGATTACGAGCAATGCTACCTGTGTTTTCAAGTTTCTCTCTCGTCGAACATGTGTTCAGCCTATCAAAATTCCCCTCTTTCCCCGTAGCGCAACAACTACTTTTAGGGCGCGGGTGCATCCTTACTTATTGACCACTTCACTTCATATATCAATGGTAGTGTTGGCGCCAGAATGTCAAAATTGTGAGGGAGGCAAACTAAGCAAAGGTAAATTAATTTCTGGGCAAAAATATTTGAGCGAAGCTCCAAAAGGAATTCAAATCCCCCGATCCTGCGAATGGGGTCCATGAGCGCGACGCCTTCGAAAGCTCTTAGATCTTAACATGTCTTCTGCATGAAAAGTCATGTCTCAGGAGAGGTTCTTTATTCATTTATCATTTTTTCAGTCAACCTAACTCCTAACTGACCTAACTACGTAGGGGAGCAGGTGGGGAGGGGGAGTGCTGCCGGGGCAAGGACAAAATTTGAGGTGTCAAATGTCCCCTCCTTTCCTGTAGCGCCGCAACTGCTTTCAGGGCACAGGCAGAGTGCATCCTGACTTACTAGTCACTTCAGTTCAATCCCACTATTATCCTCTTATATTTGATTCCGGTATTTTAAAACAAATATGCATACTGAATATAAACTAGTGTAGGTACTCTGCGTGAAGGTTACAATGGGGTTAGAGAAGTATCACTATGATTATCAAGAACAATCCAATATAAAGGATACCGGATTGTCCAGACAGTTTTATCCACTTTTCGGATGACTTCGCATTACCATCTACATTGGCTGCATTCGCTGTAGGATGTGTACGTTTTGAAGAGTTAGCCTTGATGCTCGGCAACAACAGCGAAGTTCAGTTGTCAATAATATTGTGTGCACTCAAAAAACATCTCTTGTGTCCAAATCCCATAAAATGAACAGCGTGAGAAATTCCACCTGCAAGACGCAAGACCACCTAGAGATAAAAATCACCGGGGCCAAAAGAGGTCAGGGACACAGTGAACCGCTATCCTTTCCATGTACTTGAACGTAGGTACTCGGAAATTCTGTTCCCGTACTCATCTTTGCCTTCGGCGTTGAGGAATTTTTTTCCTTTCAAATCGTTCATTAAGTGAAGACGTATCTATCGTGTGCAGTCTGTACAAGTAAATGGAACCCGAGATGGTGTATATTAATCCGCTTGTGGTGCTGTTTGTGGGTAATTCCAGGAAAAGGAAAGGGGGGGGGGTAATGGTTAATACATTTCGCCGAAATGGTCTTACACCCACTCTGCCATGATCAGATGATATATACACTGAAGTAAAATGAAATACATTATTGTGGGCTACTTAGACACCCTCTCTTGAGGGTCATTATTGTTCGTCCTGCTTGGCTACTGACATTTTGTGCTCTTACTTGGTGCTTATGAAGGTACAGCGGTGTATATACTCTTACAATACCTACAATGCCAGTAAAGAACTTGTGCATTACTTAAAACGAGAGGAATTCCTACTCGCATATTCTTGGCTCAGTGGTTAGAGCGTCCGCACTAGAAAGCGGGAGGTCCCGAGTTCGAATCCCGTTTTTTCACCTCAGCCAGATTTTCCAGCTATATATATATATATATATATATATATATATATATATATATATATATATATATATATATATATATATATATATATATATATATATATATATATATATATATATATATATATATATATATATATATATATATATATATATATATATATATATATATATATATATATATATATATATATATATTATATTATATTATATTATATTATATTATATTTACTGCGAAATGCGGGCTAAGGTGGACATCCTTTTAAAAGGGTAATTTGGTGGACATATTATTATGGTACTATGGTAGATGTATTATGCACCATTCAAGCATGTAAGATACTGCATGGTGTTTAGTACCACTATGGCATGTCTCCAGTACTCCAGTGAGGCTGCTTTTTAAGTCCCATGTTGTATTTGAGATGTAATGTTGGCTTCACATAAAATTGTGTCCACTTAGGCTGTGTCACCTTCACATGAAGTCCACAGATTGACCCAATTTGAGACAGGCAACATATATATCATGCTGATTTCAACCACTGATGTCTACTGAGGGAGTGATTGAATCGGGTTCATTTGTTGACATAAAATAGATGGCGCTCTGTATTATCAGATGTCATGCTTTTGAGATACTCACTCTCCAGAAAATACTCTTCCGAGAGGCTTGAACAATACGTGGATACGAAAATGTTCACTTAATGTCAAAGTCTACGATTTGACTCAATTTTACATGCGCAATGTCCACGATAGCCCGCATTTAGATAAATATATATTTCTTTTTTTTTTTTACTCAAGGTACTCTTTAAAAAGCTCGCTGACCTGAATTCATTTTCAGGCTCGCCAGTCTTTTTTCATTTTCAATTCTCAAGGACCTTTTCTCCTTTTAGGAAATTATCGGTCTCGCCAACCTCTCGACCCTTTCGGTCTCGCGAACCCTTTCACATTTCCTCTCTCGCCAACCTTTTTCTTTTTTTTAATTTTGGTCTTGCGGACCCTTTCTCGTTGAAATTTTCGGTCTCGTGAACCTTGTGTCTTATGGGATGCGCCCGTATGAAATGTCGCATACAACTATCTTTTGACTAAGATCATAGTTAGTGGTCTTTTCATCCAGTCTAGAATGGAGCTTTACTTGACAGACCAATAATGTAAATGGTCCGAAGGCCGTGAGGTTAGTCACGTTTCTTCCTTCAGTGGTCGTAATAGCTTCTTTGGGAAGCATTGAGAGTTGTGATTTCTCCGAACAGCCCTTTGCCAAAGTGTCGAGAGGACTACAGAAAAAAGAACAAACAACATACTTGAAGATAACAGTACAAGGGGCATGATGTAGACGTATAGCATGGGAAAGGGTAATACTTTCATGCGTATAGGATGTCTGACCAGGAAAGTGTGATTAGACCACTAACACCTCCGTGGTCTGACACATGACAGATGTACTTCGCTATTCACCCGTAAAAAAAGGGGTAGATTCTTGACACGTGCTGTTAACTGGGAACGGTGAGATGTTTTATGATTGTTTTCCTTGGACTATTTATAACTCGGTCGTCTGGTAAACAAGCAGTTTCTATAAAATAGTAAGGTTGTTTTCTTAAAATAGCGGTGGTTTTTTACGTTGGAATTAAGAAATAAATTTTATTATGGAGTTAAAGATGATGTGTAGCCTAAACACTACAAACTTTACAACTGTATGAAACGACTAGCGGTACTTGTCCTTTTTTCATTGATTCGTGCCTTTTTTTCTATGTCCTTGTAAACCTAGTAAACGGTTATCAATAGTTGAGTGTCACTATGCTCCAGTCTTGGAATTTTCTGGAACTTGACATCTGGGCAAGTTATAGAAGGTCTCGATGGGACGGGGGGGGGGGGGATGTGGGAGGTGGTGGGCGGGATGGTGCGGGATATTTTAAGGTCATACCAACAAACCTGGTGTGAGCTATTGTTTCCACAGGGTCCCTCTGTCTGTCTATCTGTCAGTCTGTTAACAACTGTTCAATACGCCTCTTCTCCCACATGCTTGCATAGATTTTTTTTCAAATTTGAAAGCTTTGTTCCTTTGGTAATGGGCAATACAGTGAGCTCGGGAACTTTTGGTCCACGGTCTCATATGGGCCCTATGGTCCATTTCATGAAATTCTGCAAAATGATCCTTTTCCTACAGATTCTGTTGTTCTGTGTGATGGCTTGATCATAATCATATTCTGGTGGTGGTTCTTTCGGTGATGTTCAGGATTTTAGGGTTCAAGGCCCAAGGTGGGTCGTATGGTCCATTTTGTGGAATATTGCAGAATACATAAAGCAATTTTACTGAAGGAATACTTAGTGGTGCCCTCATCGGGGTATTCAGGAATTTTGGATCAAAGATAGTCACTGGCGTCCATTTTGTGAAAATTGCAAAATATGTAACACTTTCCTTCAATCAATGTCAGCAGAGTTGACAGTAAAGTTAACATACTTGGTTAGGGATATGAGCGTGGTGTTCCTTAAAGTTTTCTTCAAAAGCCCCATGTGGGACGTATGACTCATTACAGTTTATGAAAGTCGACAAATGCATTTCTCTTTACCAGGCGTTTTGTAAAATGTTCATGGCTTGTCAAAATTATAGTGTGATCATTGAAGTGGTCAGGAATATTGGAACCAAGGTCCAATATGGGCTCTAGGGTCCATTTGGTGAAGTTTTGAAAAATTTTTAACACCTTTCTTCAGTTAATACCTATGAAAAATTGTTAATGAAAAATTTGCAACCTGATGTAATGATATTGGTTAGTGTGGTATGTTTATAATGGTATTCTGGAAGTCTTTAAAAGGTCCTATCAGGACCCTGTCGTATGGCTCATTTTATGATATCCTCAAAATTACGAAAACCTCCTACAGATTTCCTTGTGCAATGCTGATGTTTTGCAATAATGATCCTCAGTGGTACCTTTTGGATGTGCACAAATTAAACTAAAATATAGCGCATCCTTATATCATTGTAATGTTCTAAATGCTACCTTCGGGATTTTCTAGGTTTGAAGTCATTTAACTCATTGGATTTAATGTCAGATGTAATGATAGGAGGTCGGAATGCAAGAGTCCTACTTAAGCATCACTTTACTTGAGACTAAGCAAAGGCGGTTCTACAAACAAATGATCCAGAGAGGGAGTTTCGTTAAATGTTCTAGGTGCTGCAGCCTGCATGAGTATACTTATGCAGACTTCACTGGATTTTTTTCAAGTGATACATTATTATAGCATTGATGACGTGCCTGTACTTGTCGCCCAAAACCAAGGGGATTGTCTATGAGTCTATGAATCGCACCTTTACATGGGATCACACCGTTTTCAAGAGACAATGTTTTTGTTGACGTAATTACATATTTGTGTTCTAATTCACACGTGTCACAACTTTTTTCACCCATTTTTTGATTCCATGCAAAATATTTTAAATTTAAAAAGCTTAAAAGCAAGTGTTTGAAAATTTGGTGTGGCCTGTTTACCTCTGCTCTGTATTTCTTAAAGTGCTTCTATTTGTTCCCAAAACGGCAATCATCCACAGCATTTTATGTCGACAGACTGTTGCTTGACTAACCGCTTTGGTGTGTATACTCTAAAACAAGCGAGTAAACTTAGTAACTCTCTAACCCAGCCAACATGCCCAGCTGGGCCCCAACTGGGTTTCAGCTGGTCTACTTGCTGGGCCCCAGCTGGGGCCCATTTGTGTTTGTCAGGTGTTCCCATGTGGGGCCCAACTGGGCTAGCCTTTCCCATCATCTGAAGCCCAGCTGAAGCCCAGCTAGGCTTCAGTTATTGAAGCGGGGCCCAGCTGGGCTTCATCTGGGTTTCAGCTGGGAAACGCTAGCCCAGTTGGGCCCCACGTGGGAACACCTGACAAACACAAATGGTCCCAGCTGGGGCCCAGCTGAAACCCAGTTTGGGCCCAGCTGGGCATGTTGGCTGGGAATACAGTGAAAAGTACGCTTTAGCTCCATTAGAGGGCTACTTCACTCCGAGAATCTCACTCTTCAACGTGTGCCTGCAGGGATCCCTTTTTGAAAGAGTTGTCCCTCGAACTCGTGTTCGCTCCATCAAGAGTGAAATTTCGCTCTTTTGGAGTGAAGATCACTCTTTTTGGAGTGAATTTACAACTTTCACTCTTCTGACGAGTGAAAGTTCACTCTGTTTATTTTTAGAGTGTACTTACGCTCCTTATTTCTTTTCAGGTTACTTGTAGGGGCTCCTCGATCTAATTCAGAAGTTCAAGCTGGATTAACCAGACCCGGGGCTTTGTACAAGTGTAATCTTATTCCACCTACTAGACAGCAGTGTTCTCAAGTGATACTTGACAGAATGGGTGAGTAGCCAATTGCTTCCCTTGTATAAAATTGCGTGGTTTTGCGACCCCGTTTGATATCACTTGTTTACACTACACTTCTTGAATGCCCGCACGCAGTTACAGTCCAGACACGACCCATAAACTGAGTCGAGTTTGATTTTTACATGTCTGTATTAAAGGCCCAATTCTCTTATCCCAAACAGTACCAATCCTCCTAACCTGCGTAATTAAGCCCTCCCACAATTGTCTTAAATTCACCCTCATCCAGACACAATCTTAGTTTATTGCTTCAGGGTGAGTATAGAAAAGCTCAATGTGTATAATCAAAACACTCTCGGAACAGTTCATGTTGTGTAATAATATTTGCTTTGGTACTCTGCATTGTATGAATAAGCAGTCAATCAAAAAGCTGAGCCAATTGAGAGTTTCTGTTTCCCTGTACTAGAAGTGCATTTTTGGGGTGAGAGGATAGGCCCTTTAAATTTCCGGTGTCCATTGTTAAAAAATATGTAAGTTCCATGGGATCTGGCAATCGATAAGTTCGTTGTGGTAGGGTCCACCTGTCCAACCTTCTCGTAAGTGTTGAGTCCTGTGGTGAATACCTCCAAAGCATTGTAATCATATACACTTTCATCTGATAAAATGGACGAATCAAAAAAAAGAAAGAGAAGTGATTCAACTAGTTTTTATAAGTTCGTAAGTGTATGGCAGTTGTGAAGGGTTATGGCATGGAAATTCATTAACCATGTATTACCGATTCAATATTTGACAGAGGCAACATTTTGGGAGTATGAATTTGCGTCTCCTAGCTATATTACTGCAATCGTCCACACAATGTTTCACCTTCTTCAATGCCTCTTCATCTGACTCTCACCAGCCCCCACTCCCAGAAAAAAATGAGCGGAATAGGAAGAAAATAGGAGGAAGAATTAGGGGCTATTCTCTGTTGATTAACCCACGGCAGTGGGGCAGCTACCATTGCGATACATTAGCTCAACTATTTCTTCAACTTATTAAATGGAATAATGTGCTATCTTTCAATTCATGAAATTATTCATACTTGATTGAAGCATTACTGAAAGAAGTATAAATCATTTACATGTCCTAATACCGCAGTAGCAGAATACAAGGAACTTTTGACCAATAGCAAATGTGCATGCGTAGCCAGAGGATTAATGCCGTGAGTGCATTGCAAAGGAACTTGCGAACGAGTGTGATACAGCAATAACACTGTAAAATGTGGGTATCTCATACTGAGCTGGCTCACATCGCCTAGGCGCACCCGCACAACTCATCGTACGTACGCGCTGCTTACGTACGTAACCTATATATACGCATACACACGCGCGGAGACCGGGTTTATTAAAGGGCGAGCCATCAAGTTTCAAGCTGTGAACTGCTTTCTTAAGTTGCTTTGATTAACAATTACACTTACAGTAACATTAGTTCAACAGTGTGGTTATTTAGTTCATCGGTAGCGGAATGTGAGCGCAAGCAAGGTGATAAGAATGTAACCGCCTTCAAATAATGTGGATGTCAAACTCAAAGATAGTCAGGTGTGTTAGGCAGATACCACACTTACTTATACTACAGTCCTAGCGTTATAAACTTAGGTCTAGCCTAGGTTAGGCTAACCTATTTGTTACTTTATAATGTTAGAATTGGCATACAGGTAGCGGGCCACTAATTATAAGTCCCATTGACTTACACACTAAATTAGGCTACTTCCGTGCCCCCTAGCTCCCAGTAGAAGTTTTCAACCAGGATATGCTACCCCTCTGATCGAAGCCCACAATCTTGGCTTCCATGGCACTTTCAAATTTCCATACCATGACCATTGAAATTTTTAGCTAGAGAGCCTTGAATGACAGGGATGTGTTTCCCGCCATAATAGCTACTCAAAAACGGCATTTCACAGAGCGGAGTAATACAATAAAAAAATGGCACTAAAATTGGTCAGATTGCCTTGAATTTTGCACAGTATGTATTTCAACTCATTGTCTACAAAATCCAAATGCAAAAATGATCATATTTTGAAAGTAACACAGTCAGAAACAACATCCCATAAATTTTTTATGGCGCTTTGTCTGTCAGTAAACATTTTCCCGGACATGAGTATTGGAGTTAGTGGTCCGCTACCTTAAGGCAGTGGCCAAGTTGGATTTTTCCATCAAAAATTTGCACAGATAATCCCTAGAGTATCCTCACAAAGAATATAAACCCATCATTTCATTTGACAGTCTTCTCTGGGCAGTAAGTCTTAGCGAAAAAATATACCCCTGATAGGGCAAAATTTGCCCGCAACCTAAAATGCACTTTAATGTACTTGTTAATCCTCTACTGAGTTGCTTACTCATCATTTCTGATCTGCACCAAGACAGTATTGTAATCTCAGCATCTCTGCATATGAGGGTACTCTCAACTTCACTTTTTGGTACTTCTCACACTTTCACAGACTTGTTTCTGTATGCTGATGTACTGTACATGCTTGCACCATCAACTCTGTGGATAAGAAAATAAGTTGGATTTAGCAGCTTAATTTTCACACTCTTAACACATTAACATAAACATCTGCTTGATTTAACAACAGGCCATGTGGTTTCTTATAAATTCTGAAGAAATTTAGGTTATAAATGTGCAACATCTTAATCAATCCAAACAAGCACATGGGAACTGGTGGCATAGAACACCTCGGTACAAAAACACAAAATTTTGAATCTACAGGACTGTATGGTTGCTACATATGACTACAGTGAAAGGGGTTTCTATGCAGCCATCATGCTTTAAAAAGCCAGCTTAGAAGGTCTCTACCTCCTCTTGCATTTAACAAAACAGGGAGCAGGTATCAATGGAGTAGAATTTATTCCATGTGGGTTTAAGAGTCAACAGTTTGCAATATGCCTACCTTGGCAAACTTCCTCCACCCCTAGCATGAAGACATCAGGTATTTCAGTTGTCTAACTGTTGCTCACCCTGCTTCCACTGTGATCTAGTTAGGCTGCCCTGTCTACAGTGGGCCTTTATACCAAGCCCTAAAGGCCTTAAATGAAAGAACAAAATAAAAGAGACATGGCATTAAAAATAAAAGAAGTTAGGAAAGTTCCTAAATTTAAGGGTATAGGGCTAACAATTCACTCTGATCTGTGCTGAATATTACAGGCAAAACACCTTCCCTCCCCCCCCCCCCCCCACCACCATAGGTCCTAATAGTAGTAGGCCTCGACCTAGGCTACTCATATACAGCCAAGGCTACTCTGGCACCAATTTGTAGCTCCCTAATCCTACCTCTTTTGATGCAGGCATCTTTTTTATTCTTCAAGTTATCCTGTTTTGCCACAGGTCCTAGTATAAATTTCAGTTAGTTGCCGGTAATAATAATTAACTCACTGTTTTAAGTTTATGGCACACCTACACTGTAACGCAACATTCCTGGACACTTCGCTCAACAGGTGCACACAGTTTAACTGCTTTGGGTCCAGTCATTTCACAACCCAGCATGTGTTTTATATACAGAACCACTGTACAAAGTCCACTGTACAAAAACTGCTTGTGGCTGGCTGTTGCTTAGGTACATACCAAATGCACTGAGGCAAGCTACGGATCCCTCAGGATGACATAAATACTTCACTTTTATCATGCTATGATCTACCCAGAGGATCATGAGCTTGCTAAGTTTTCTATTTGGACGAAATTTTAATGAATTCTTCTTTAATTGTTAACTTTAACAAGAAAACTGACAATTTTGGCCAAAAATGCCACTTTTGGCCCTAAAAATCACTCAAGCATGAAATTGTTCCTCGTCAGCATGTATTTCCATTTTGGAGACCACAAGCAAACATTTAAGACCAATTTTGGGTCTCTAGCTATAAAATTTGAAAATTTCATAACTTGCCTTAAGGTAGCGGGCCACTAATTATAAGTCCCATTGACTTACACACTAAATTAGGCTACTTCCATGCCCCCTAGCTCCCAGTAGAAGTTTTCAACCAGGACATGCCGCCCCTCTGATCGAAACTCACAATCTCGGCTTTCATGGCGATTTCTTTACCATGACCATTGATATTTTTTGCTAGAGAGCCTTGAATGATAGCGATGTGCTTCCTGCCATAATAGCTACTCAAAACGGCATTTCGCAGAGCGGAATAATACAATAAAAATGGCACTAAAATTAGTTAGATTGCCTTGAATTTTGCACAGTCTGAATTTCAACTCATTGTTTACAAAATCCAAATGCAAAAATGATCATATTTTGTAAGTAACACAGTAGAAACAACATCCCATAAATTTTTTATGGCGCTTTGTCTGTCAGTAAACATTTTCCCGGACGTGAGTATTGGAGTTAGTGGTCCGCTACCTACATATTCTTAAGTATTTAATTTTAACGCTAGGACAGTAGTGTAACACTTCACTCAGTATCATGTCATAGGCTGATACCCGTGCTACTTGTGGTCCGTATGGTAACCAGGTAGTCCTTTAACACAACTGTTTAGGATGCTAGAACGTACTCCATACACAGTGTGTGGCCAGCTGCCTGAATCATGATGCTTTGCAGGATGGGGACCCTGGTAGCATTCCCATATGGGCCCCATATCAACAAACATTTGGGGCCCATATTACCTTTGCTCCCAAGATCTATACGGGGTCAATATGGGACAGCCCAGATAACCCATATGATGCATATGGGATAGTGCTGGGACCCATTTGGGCAATTGCCCAATATGGGCCCCAGTACTATTAGGGTTGTCGCACGCACACAGAATTTTTCTCCAAAATTCTCGCGGAACTACTCACACCCAAACACGAAGTCGCTAAAACAGTGTGTTTAAAAACTGAATTTACGACACTCAAAATTGTCAAAATTTTGCCTGCACTGTAAAATTAGTACACTAAAGACATATTTCTACTATAATATTTCACCAAATAAGCTTAAAAACAAAAAGAAGAAAAAATATGTTACAGTTTCTAACGATCCCTTTGAAGCATCGTTGCAACGGTGACAGTCAAAAGTGTGTTTTGGTCACACGTAAAATGCCACACACAGCCATCTTTGACTTGATCGTGCATTGGGGCTGAGCCTTTGACCCCTACAACCCATATATCATTAGAAAGAAGAAAAGGAACTCTACCTTTTTAAGGAGGGAAGCGATCGCCAAAAATAATATTTCTTTACCATTTTTTGGCTTAAAACATTGGTGACATGGTTACAATGGGTTCCAGAAAAATCCGCAATTGCTTCCAGGTATCATTTTGTAGCGTTTTTTATGATCTTTCCATTTCCGAAGAAAAAAAAATGAATTTTTGCTCAGCCCCGATGCACGCTCGATTTAAATGAAACAGCCCATTGATCCTCGCCTACATCTTTTGTACTGAGCCAACATTGATATGTTTATGTATGAACCCATTGTTCAACTTAGCAACAAGGGATTTCCCACCAATATGCTTACATACAGTACTGCATTGTATATACCTGTACGTGCAATACCGAAGTACGGTTAGTAAATTACGTACTTGTTTACGTGTGCGTTAGCACGTGTACGGATTGCTATAGCATAGACTGTGTGTAAGCAGGCTATGTGCGACTTGTTAATGCATGTTACGTACACAGAACGCAAGCTATCATGACACGGACGCGTGATCACTGAGTGTCTTGCCCAGTAACGTTGCATATTCACGCCGGCACATCTGGTGTACGTAACACAGTGATGAATAATCAAAGCGTCTGAGTGAGCAGTTACAATGTTGTTTTTGACCAACTTTTGCAGGCAGATCGTAACACTGAAGCATACGGTGATTTGGAGAAATCGTAAGGATTATGGAGACATAAAATCGGCTATATTTTGAAAAGTACTGGTCGGATTTTGATAAAATTTGGCATGGTTGCTTAGAAAAGGGTACCTAACAATGTAAATCAGTCAAATTCTTCAAGTTTGATATTTTTCGTGTAGTCTTATTTTTAGTGCGACAACCCTAGTACTATCCCATATGGACATACTGGGCTGGCCCATATGGGCCCCATGTGGGTCTTGGGTGCAAAATAATATGGGACCCATATGGTTTGACATAGGCCTGTATGGGGCCCATATGGGAATGCTACCTGGGGACAACCAGCAACTCCTCACAGCTTCAAAAAATCACCTAAGAATGATAATACAGCATTCAGCTTTCTTGACCTGTCTTTCTTCAAATGGAGGGGAGCAAGAAGGTGAAATCTAGAGGGGAGCATGATAATATTTAAACAATGAACTATGAACAAATTTATTCATTATTGGAACAAAGGCTATATGAAGTATTTTCAGGTTTTTATGAAAAATCCTCATTTAAAAAGTTTGTTACAATACCAAACTTTCAGGAAGTAATCTTTAGTATACTGCATACACTCATAGAGCAGTAAAGTTACAGCTCCATGTTTTAGACTGCCTTTAATGGTCTTACTCTTTATGCAGTAGAGACAGGGCATTCTGCAAATTTTACTTCAGAAATTATAGCTAATGTACAATCCTCAACAAAAAGGATGGGACAAAACAAGCAAAAAAATTATATTTATTGGTTTCAATGAAAAGAGAAACCTATGCATTCATGATGGTGTGTGTGTGTATGTATGTGTGTGTGTGTTTGTGACACTTTGCTTGTTTACACGATATCTTGAGAAGGGAAGATCTGACAGTTCTCAAACTTGGTACACGGATACCCCATACTAAGAGGAAGAACTCTATTTATTTGGGTTGAGGTCAAAGGTCATATGGGGTCACAGGGGGTCAAAAACCGAAATCCTTGTTTACACAATATCTCAAGATAGAAAACTTGGATTAATTTCAAACTTGATGTGTAGATGCATTATGATGTAAGGAAGAACCTTATTGACTTTGGTTGAGGTCAAAGGTCATTTGGGGTCACATGGGGTCAAACCCCAAAATCCTTGTTTACATGATATCTCATGGTAGGAAACTTGGATTAATTTCAAACTTGATATGTTGATGCATTATGATGTAAGGAAGAACTGTATTGATTTTGGTGGAAGTCAAAGGTCATTTGGGGTCATGTGGGGTCAAACCCCCAAATCCTTTTTTTTTACTATATCTCATGGTGGGGAACTTGGATTAATTTCAAACTTGATATGTTGATGCATTATGATGTAAGGAAGAACCCAATATATTTTTGTGGAGGTCAAAGGTCATTTGGGGTCACATGGGGTCAAACCCAGAAATCCTCGATTACATGATATCATGGTAGGAAAGTTGGATTCATTTCAGTCTTGATAGGTTGATGCCTTATGATGTAAGAAAGAATCCTATTATTTTTGGTGGAGGTCAAAGGCCATTTGGGGTCACATGGGGTCAAACCCCAAAATCCTGGTTTAAACTATATCTCAAGGTAGGAAACTTTGATTCATTTCAAACTTAATATGTTGATGCATTTTGATGTAAGGAAAAACCCAATAAATTTTTGTGGAGGTCAAAGGTCATTTGGGGTTATGGGGTCCAACCCTGAAATCCTTGTTTACATGATAAATCATGGTAGGAAAGTTGGATTCATTTCAGACTTGATATGTTGATGCATTATGATGTAAGGAAGAACCTTATTGACTTTGGTGGAGGTCAAAGGTCATTTGGGGTCACATGGGGTCAAACCCCCCAAATCCTTGTTTACATGATATCTCATGGTAGGAAACTTGGATTAATTTCAAAGTTGATATGTTGATGCATTATGATGTAAGGAAGAACTGTATTGATTTTGGTGGAAGTCAAAGGTCATTTGGGGTCACGTGGGGTCAAACCCCCAAATCCTTTTTTTTCACTATATCTCATGGTAGGGAACTTGGATTAATTTCAAACTTGATATGTTGATGCGTTATGATGTAAGGAAGAACCCAATATATTTTTGTGGAGGTCAAAGGTCATTTGGGGTCACATGGGGTCAAACCCAGAAATCCTCGATTACATGATATCATGGTAGGAAAGTTGGATTCATTTCAATCTTGATAGGTTGATGCCTTATGGTGTAAGAAAGAATCCTATTATTTTTGGTGGAGGTCAAAGGTCATTTGGGGTCACATGGGGTCAAACCCTAAAATCCTGGTTTAAACTATATCTCAAGGTAGGAAACTTTGATTCATTTCAAACTTGATATGTTGATGCATTTTGATGTAAGGAAAAACTCAATAAATTTTTGTGGAGGTCAAAGGTCATTTGGGGTTATGGGGTCCAACCCTGAAATCCTTGTTTACATGATACATCATGGTAGGAAAGTTGGATTCATTTCAGACTTGATATGTTGATGCATTATGATATAAAGAATAATCCTATATATTTTGGTGGAGGTCAAAGGTCATTTGGGGTCAGAAGGGGACAAATCCTGAAAAACTTTTTAACACAATTTCTCAAGGTAGGAAGCTTGGATTGATTTCAAACTTGATGTGTTGATGCATTATGATGTAAGGAAGAACCCTTTTGATTTTGGTAGAGGTTAAAGGTCATTTGGGGTCATAGGGGGTCAAACTCACAGAACCTTGTTTACACTATATCTCAAGGTAGGAAACTTGGATTCATTTCAAACTTGATATGTTGATGCAGTATGATGTAAGCAGCTTGTTTGCAGAATAACTTAAGGCACAGTATGAAATTTGGCTTTTTGAATGTAGAAATGTTTTGGTTAAAAGAAAAACCAGTTACATAGAGGTGGAGTCAAAGGTCACTTTGGGTCACCAGTTGTTACAAGAAATGTAGCATTTCATTGAAAAGAGCATGTATATATCGTTGAAACCTCAATGCATTTTTGCATTCTGGTTTTTCAAGCTAAAGGAAAGTAGTAACTGTTGAATTTGTCCAACCAGTATACTGGCTTGTCAGATTAGCGCTGGAAAGATTTGTCTTTCTCAAGTAGCTAATATGAGGGAGGGGGAGGGGTAAATAGTACTCTGGGTGGTGAGAGATTTAATTTACTTCAAAAATTTCATGCACTTTAATGGGGAAAAAAAGGAAAGATTTTTTTACATCTTGTTTTTCGTGTGAGGGATTGGGGGTAACATATTTTCAGGATAAACCCAACTGTTAACCACAAAATTATCTTTTTTCACATAAATAAACATTGAATGATGATTCAAACTACAATCTGGTTAAAGACAAAATTATGTGTATAAGCCTAGGGGTAGTGAACGTGACAATTTAAGTAAAGATTTCTCGAAATCGAAACGGTTAACCATTTTTGCACAATGAAAGTTTCCTATAAGTAGAGAGATCTTCTATTTGCGCGATTAACCCTCGACAGACATTGAAATAGTGTGGAGGTCAACGGTTAATGGTGGTGAGGTCAATGTCAAACCGTGGCGCTAATTAAATATTCTTAGTAATAGGGAGCAATAATGAGTTCTACATTGGGCTAATGAATAAATTAAGCGTTATAAAGCCCACTTTCTTTCTGTAGCAGTTCGGTTTCAAAAATTTAAAACGCAGTGTTTGGCCTGTAATTCACCTGGTATATCTGTTTTCCCCCTCCCCTGAAGGTTGTTTTGATCTGTCCCCTCCCCAAGAAATATTTCTCACTTGAAAGCGACTCCTCCCCCTTTGGTGTCCTGCGACAACGGGTCTTCTGAATAGGTTAATGACAAAATTAAAAACGTTTAACCACCCATAAGTACTGTATTTTGATCACTTTCCTGTTCTAATTAGAAAGACGGAATATGGACAAAAGTCCATAATGCGTAATAAGTTACATTTCTTAACCATGGAATATTTAAAAGCCGTTTTTATTCTTTTGTCATGAAGCAATTGTTCTTCTTAATGCTTACACAGTGACATTTGTCATCAGATCACTCCTTTCAAAGTACACAACTTTTATTCACCAACTGTCATCACGTTCCCCAGGACAGAAAACTTCTTCATATGCATTTCTAAAGGCTTTCAACAATCCTCGACAAAAATGATGGGACAAAACAAGTAAAGGAAGCAATGAACAGATCACCATCCCCCACTCCCCAATTCAATGTTGCAGCAGCCCAAATCGTCCTGAAACTTCAACATTGATACAGGGAGCGGGGTTTGTCTCATGTATTTTTGGCG
Source organism: Holothuria scabra (assembly GCA_037179385.1). Classification (NCBI taxonomy): domain Eukaryota; kingdom Metazoa; phylum Echinodermata; class Holothuroidea; order Aspidochirotida; family Holothuriidae; genus Holothuria; species Holothuria scabra. The sequence goes on along the minus strand of CM074196.1, from coordinate 43,075,032 downwards.
AGGATTGTAGCTTTTATCATTGCATTGGAAGTTGTCATAAACATGCTTGGCCTAGCTTAGTCACAACACAAGTGTCATCAGCACAATTTGAACTGAAATGTTGACTGTTTTATGTTTTGATTGTTTAATCCCAGGGTTACAGGTTTGGAATTGAGTGTACTCACTTCTGTGTCCTGCAGAACTTTTGACAATCTTAATGTAGCATGGTGGGTCGCTGAATGACGCCCCGACCTTTTCAAAATGGTTATACAGAATGAAACAAACCTTAACACTGTCCTGCTTGCCATTTTCAAATGGTTAGTAACCCACTGATGTATTTATACCCACAGTTCTCAATCCCCAATCTAAACTTTAGATAAAGAGAGATCGATTTAATTCGAAATTTTCTCCATCGTCAGCCTTGAAATAGCACCGATAGTGACGAATTTTCCATATATGTAGTGTGTAACCATTTACATTGACTTTGTACAGTTACGTATAGGTACCTACGTAGCAAGCCGTATGGTTTAGTCCTTGACGCGAATCAGCAGTGTAGCACAGAAGTGTTGAGCAACGGAGTCTGCTCAGTAGTAAGGCGTTTTGGAGTCTTACACACACTACCGTGCAAAATTTATTTCCGTTGTTGACCTAACCTGCCTAAGAAAGACGTTAAGTTTGGTCAAGTTATTAACACAGTAAAATAACCTAATAACTTAGTTTATGCACTCATCACATTAAAGACGAGTAACTAAGTCAGATGAAGGAGTACTTCGAGCAGTGTACACCAGAACGAGGTAATTTTCGTTTCTTTGGTGGAGTAGTATTTCCAAATGTTAAAAATAAACATAAATGTAGGAAGTAGTTGGGAAAAGCTTGAAAATTAAACACATTTAGATACAAACCTACCTGAAATGGATTTATCATCGTGTAAAAAGAACCACTGGATAGTTCCAACAGGGTTAGGCTCATATTACTTATGGTACTAATGTGCTGCTGGGTAATTTTTGAGGATGCGTCATTCCCGGGCCCGCGTCACTTTCGGTGCCTTTAATATATATCATGGGAGAAAAATGTTGACCTGAAATAACCTGGTGCAATCTCAATTTAAAATGTGGAATACAGTAATCCCTAGGCATGTGCTATACTACTGTAGGGACCTAGTATGGCTTAGTAGGCCTGGTAGGGACTTTTTGATGCCTGTTTAGAGTTTATTGATCAGTCTGGCCTTGACTTTGAAAAATTTTCCAACAAAGAATGAATGTTTCATGTACTTGGGTAACATGTCATTTGGTAATGCTGCAGTTTATTCTTCAGACTATTTCTAGATGACAGAAATCATAGGTATTGTTCATAACATGTCAGTCTCCTGTAAAAGCCTGTAGTTCTCTACACCTTGTGGTTAAGTTCAATCTTATGTCTCAACTAAGTGCAATATTGGCAGTGTAATTAAGTCTTTTGAAGTATTCACTTTTTAGTGCTTCTGAAGAAATTCTAAGGATGGCTCTTGTTAAAGGAGAAATGGCTTCCAGTTTTTGTTGGTCGTTTAGTATGGCTACATGTTTTTCAAGGCATGTTAAGGGAGAGAATCTACACTACCTACTACTTAAAAGCAATAGGCAGCTGCCTTAATTTACAGCCATTCCTTAGGAAAAAATGGTCAAATTTTGGCATTTCCCCAAAGTCGCTTTCAAATACCTTTGAATAATTATGTTTGTGAACAAAACATAACAGGTCACAAGTTTTTCAGTTAAAGGGCCAAACCTCTGCAATTTTGGCCCAGGGTGCCAAAATTCTCAATTGGCTCAGCTCTTTGATTGACAGCTAATTCTAGCAATGCAGAGTACCAAAGCATACATTACACAGCATGAACAGTACTGAGAGTGTTTTGATTAGTTTTTCTATACTCACCTTGAAGCAATAAACTGAGATTGTATCTGGATGAAGATGAATTTCAGACAATTGTGGGAGGAGCTTAAGTAAGAAGGTAAGGAGAATTGGTACTGTTTGATGAGAAGGAGAATTTTGATAACCCCATACCAAAATTGTATTTTGGGGTGAGAGGTTTGGCCCTTGAAGCAAGTCCAACTTTCACACACAACACCCATAGCAATTAGCCATCTTGCTATGCCTATATACTCATATGTATGGTGACGACAATCAACTGTACAGTAGGCTATGTCCTTTTAGGAAATCCATGATGTTATCCTACATTTGGAAAGTTGATAATATTGGATAGAATTAATGACAATCAACTGTGCAGTATGCCCTGTCCCTGTAGGAAGTCTGTGTTGTGATCCTACATTTGGAAAGTTTATAATACTGGATAGAATTTTTATGCTGTATGACAAAAAAAGTTTTGTGGAAGTTTGCAGATGCTGTTATTACTACTGTAGTGCAGCCAGTATTTTGTACACCTGTGCAGAAGTAATTATGTATGTGCCTTCCAAGTGGGAAGCAGCTCTGCGGCAAAGAATACAAAACACCATGCCATGGACTTCATCAGATCATCTCTTGCTTGTTTTTCTCCTTAGTTATTATACTGTAGCACTCATTTTTCCTTCTCTTTATTTTGGTAACTTTTCTTTTACTCTCTGCAAAATTTGAAATGAAATTATCACCAAGGTCACCACAACCTTGTTCATTTTGTCACTTAGGAAATGAGAGAAGTGCTCCAGGGGAACGTCCACTTGTGCTGGATGCAAAGAGTGACCAGTGGTTAGGGGTCTCCTTGACACGGCTACCTGGAGTCAACGGCAAAGTGGCTGTAAGTTTTCTTCAAAATCATATTGAGTACAGGGTTTTTCTACCATTGTTTTAAAAATGTCATATTCATAACTTCATCAATTTTTTGTATCGTGTGTCCATTCACATAGAAGTAATCTCTCCAGGGAATTAGCCTGACACTGAGAAGAAGTCATTGAACTGAAATACAGTAGCTCTTTATTAATGAGAGTGCCTTTTGGGGAGGAAGTAATAGGATAATTGGGAGAAAGCAAAAAGGCACTTCAGTACTGTACTAGCTTAGTCCTAGTTTTGCCCTCGAAACTTTATAAATGTAGGACAGTTTTGGAACAAAATATGATTGAATTATATTGTACTGTATGTCATTTTGAAACTTGAAGGCGAAATTATGCTTTCTTGAACTAATAATGAAATTGTATGCATAAAATTACATTGAAAACACTAAATTTATCAAATATTTGGTGTTTTCTGTCCTGACCTAAACCTCCCCTTTTTGTGGTAGTACTTAACCATTAAAATAAAAATATGTAGCAGCACTACTATTTATTGTATGTAATTTCAAGGGACAAAATGGTGGTAGTGAATTGATAAGCAAAGAAAAAGCATATGTCTTTAGTCTTAGTAAGTAATATTGCAAATTTTACTAGTCAATATTAGAATTGATTAGCAACTGGCAATTTTTGGGTAGCAAATTGCTGGCAGCTATTTTGCCCTTGAATAACAAAGTCTCTCAGAGTAAAACGTTCAATTCCTATCCTTCAGTTAAATAACAGTACTTGAATATAAATTCATGACAAGAAGGTACTTGATTTCCCTTGAATATGCAATATTTTTGTCATGAAAAAAAATTACAGATGTCGAGGACAGATATGAAGGGAAGTATGTGAGACTATTTGTTTTTTTTTTTCAGGATAAGCTTGGGGTAACTGCTTGCTCTTGCCCAAGTTTTTAAATTATATTGTTCTGAATTCTAAACTTTCTTTCTGAAATGAGTGCTTCATTTTTTCTTTCTCTCAGTCTCTCAGTGAAAGCATGCAAGTGTTTTGTATTATGAGTTGCTTAGTGCTCCCATGTTTGGTTTTGGAATCAAGTTGTAATAAAGGAGTATTAGTCCAGAATGACAAAAATTACTCATCTTATGTAAGACATGTTTGTCAGTTAGTTTCATGAGGTCTTACAGCTCAGTATCTTAGACAGCCTTTTTAGCAGAACTATGTCTCACTGGCTTTTTTTTCCTTATATCATTGCTTATGATGATCACCAAGTGCAATTGCAGTAGATTCCATTTTTTAAAGTCTTCACTAAAACTTGGCCAAGAACAGAACCCCAAACCTTCTGGCTGCAAGTCAGATGCTCTAACCACTTGACCATGCAGTCAGTGTTGCAAAGTGTATACTTGTCTTACGTTTTACATGCAAGTAAATGAATGAGAGGAAACAAAGAGGAAGTTAAATTTCAAACTGTTTTCTTTTGTACTTCCTTGTACAAAATGGGTAAATTCCCAACCAATTGCTGGTATTTTCCCCTACATACAGGTACTTTTGCAATCTTTTCCATTCATGTTAACTAAACAAATTAAACAAAGAATTTAATCACCTAAATACTCTATCAGAGGTGTAGGAACTTTTACAAATGGTATAGATGCCAAGGAGGAGGGAAGCCCACCTGGCAGAGGGATGTCTATAATGTGCACAGTTTCCAGATCCAATGAGACATGTTCTGTAAAAGTTGTAACTTCCCATAATATGAAAAAAAAGGAGGTACACATTATGCCATTGCATGGTTCAAGATGTTAAGTTGTCAGATGGGGGTAAAAACATTGGTGGATCATGTCTCAGGACTCTTCAATTCGTAGTCTGATGAGTGAGTGAAAGAGCGAAATTGACAAGATACGCTACAACCAAAAAATTGCCAAATATTGAGTGTAGTTATTGATATAACATTAAACCATTTAAATTTTGAAAGCAACGAACATGGGAACAGACCCAGATATCTTCAAAACCAGCCAATAATGGTCCTTATCTGTTGGTTTCTGGGCCCTGTTAAAAGTATCACAGCTTAACAGTATGATATGACATTGTTACTGGCTGCCCTGTATAGGCTTGTGCATTTCAAATGCGTTCATGGTCTAGTGTAATATGTCTGGGGTCTACCTAAAAGTTTGAGTTAGTTGTCTGTCAGCTGAAAAAAAAAAAGGGAAGGGATACTCTTGCATTTGGTCATTTATGCCTTTTCTGGAATGGAGTTTTACCTTTTCAGACTTGAGCAATGGAAATGGATGGGGAAATTGCTAGAATTTTTTTTTTTTAATTTTATTAATTTTGCAACTCACAACTATATATAAAAAAATTGTTTTCAGTTCTAATGCACAACAAGGTATGTGAGCTGCATTGCATTTAAATGAATAGGCTATTAACTGGCATTCAAGAATATTTAAGTTACATCAACATTTTACAGATAAAGAACATACCCTCTTTCATTATTAAACCATTGAACGCCTCACAAAAAGATTTGCAAAACATTTTAATCACGAAGTTGTGATGTATGCATAGAGGTATAAATATTGTAATGTGTTAAAATTTATAGTTTTAATGAACATGGTCATTTCATGTTACTGTATTAATTACTATCTCTGAGAATGTTATTCCTTGAAAGTGAAATTACCAAGCCCCCAAATATCAATGTTTGTATGGATTTAAATTATCTGAGGGATCTGTTTGCATAGGAGTTTTCTGTGTACATCACAAATGCCTTATTTCCCAGATCTGATTGTAACAAATCTATGAATCTGGCTGATTACATAGTATCTGAGAGTAAATTAATTTTTTCCTTTTAGTCCAGATGTATATATTATTCTGTTGTTCAATATTAAACTCACCATGTTTGCTTTTGTTCTCTCAGGTAATTATTTTGTTCTTTTTTAATGTGGATTGTTTGTTATGTATTTTATGTACTGTCCTTTTGACAAATTTATTTATATGCTTTGCTGTCTAGATGTATTGTCTCCCCCCCCCCCCTTATATCCTTTGGCTGTATTAATAATTGCCTTGTTGTGTTGGTACCCATACACAAGTGATGGTATAAACAGTTTTTCTCAGCAAAAGAAGCATAAAATGCACTGGTCTATTCTTACTCGACAAATACTAAATTCACCATCTAAATTTCAGTATACAGATCGTGAGAGGAAAGTTTGATCATCCTATGTGGATCTTCTGCTTTTAAAATTTATCTCAGAAGATCATTTGATGAGCATTTGTTTGTTTTAAGAACTAGGCATTATTCAGTCACTACTCCTGCCAACCCCACCCCCAAAATGGCTACCTCCCAAAATGGCTACCTCCCAAAGTGGCTACCCCCCAAAATGGCTACCTCCTAAAGTGGCTATCCCCCAAAGTGGCAATGCTATAGGGATAATTAAATAAAAGGGATGCAAAACTCTCTATATTTTTACATTTAAGCACATTGTACTAAAAACAGGAATAGCTGATTATATTGAGAACTGCAAAATATGTTTCCTCTGTTTATAAGTTTTACATCATTCTTTCAAATCAGAGATGTAGATGTAACCTTTTTCTCGCAAAGGGTATAAGCCGCACTTCTGAATAATACTAATTATGACATTATTAAATTTAGAAGTCTTGCATACAAACTCTAGAAGACTTCATATACCTGTTGTAGTAACCAACAAAATTCCTAATTTACCTATTTTTTTACTGACATGCAAAAAAGTATTTATTTCCCCCCCTATTTACCTCAGTTTCTACCAAATCTCAAAATTCCTCATCAAGATTTTCTTTGCAAATGTTCAAGGTGTCGCTTTGTCACTTGATTTATTGATAATTGACAGTGTACTTTCCCTTCGAACTGTAGCGAAATTATTTGCTGCAGTCGTCTGGTATTTTATTTTTTGCTCCGTGTATGGGACAAAGAAATCACACACACCCCCCTTGTCTTCTGTGTCGTAGACCTGCGGCCATCTTTGGGCTAACGATTATTACAGTGATGCTATCCTTCCTAATGGGGTCTGCTACACCATCAACAGCAACCTTGATTACTCATCAGTAATAAAAGACAGACCGTGTTTGGATGGTGAGTCTGTAGATAGCAAAGTGGTCACTGCATTGGTCAAGCTAAGGAGCAAAAGAAGGTAACCTGAAATTCTTTACCTTAATGAACCTAAAATGACCCCAGCAAAAAACTTTCAGATGGTCTCAAGATTGAAATAATGGACAAGCACCCGTTTTAGGCACTCATCATGGACACTTTCATTATCAGCAACAATTAGAGAGATGAGGGCCAAAGTTGGTGCTGTTCTAAATTTATGGGCAAAAAAATAAAAAAAGGGCAAGTGTACCGAAAAGTGGGGAACATATTTTATTGCAAAGGAATGAATTATTTATCATGAATTATTCATGAGGAAGAATTTCATACCCATATTTTGCTTCGGATGGTAATGTCTGCTTTGTGAGCCAACACGAGTGGAGAAGTTGCTTGCAGCCTAACACTGACCGCATTATGCTAGCATGGAAGCATTGCATTATACAGCTTGTTACTAATACTGTCCATCTTTGTGTTGTCATACTACTGTGCAACCATTCCCATTACTAATCCATAGCTTATTACTAATAAAAGCTTCTTGTACAGATTAACAAAATCAGATTTATCTGCCCTGATGTTATAGCCCCAGAGAAATCACACCAAAGTTTCTTAATTAAAGGTTTTGTCTCAAACAGTCATCAGTTTAAGTGATTTCATTACTGGCCACAGTACAAGGTCAGGTGATGTGTACTCTGCTGGTGTCAACTAAGTTTATAGGCTGAACTTTTTACTGAAATGGAATAGTGTATGGGATTTGGTTTGGATGCTGAAATATGATTGAGTGGTTTCACATCAAAATTCAAGATCTTACATTTCTCATAGAAATGTAAAGCTAAAGGGGTCCTCACGTCTAACAGAAGAACCAAAAGAAAAAAGGGAATTCAAACAATCATTTCAATCATTGGGAATTGCTTTTCTAGTTTTTGGAAAATGGGACAGGCTAGCTTTTTTCTACTTTAGATAAATGCTGTGTAGTGATCTGTGGAGAGTATTTAGCCTGTATCCAAGTGTGATTTATGCTCAACAGCAACATAAATTTAATAGCTTTCCATATCTTCTTCTAATGTTAGAAACTACCGTAGTTGTTTCGTTCCTTTTGTAAAAGTAGTGTTCTTTTGTAGTAGCCATCTGTGCTTGTCTTTTTATCCTTTTGTTTCAGTCCAACTGAATTTTGAGGGGTCATGTTGTGGCCCTGTATCTCAGTTTACATTATTCCTTTGCCTCTTTTTTTGCTTGCATGGCAATACACTTTAGACATGTGCACATCGCTGGTCAAATGAATACTTCAAAGACACGGTGAAGGTCATTCTACCAAACGGAGCATGTTTTGAAATTAACGCTGACTTGGAATATGAGAGTGTGAACAAAAGTAGGCCCTGTCTTCATGGTGAGTTTCTCCAGGTTCAGCTTGTAGTTTTCAAAATTTGACACATTTGGTAATAAAGACCATTAACTCTAGAGGTTCATGTTTCTTTCAATAATCTGTCAATCATCATTTGTGTGAGCATGGCAATTTAAGTTTGTCAATGAGGAATGTTGTTAAAAAAAGACAAAATTCTGTGAATGTGAGATATCTACCAAATGAGAAAGCAAAACTTTAGGGTGATAACATGTGACGTTTTATTGCAGACCCTTGGGTTAACATTTGAACTTGTGAGTGTACAGGTATGTTGATCCCATCCTGTAGTCACAACAACAGTTTCGTTCAGGTAGCAGTCACAACAACAGTTACATTCAGGTAGCAATAAATGAGAGCTTTGATGGGTACAGTGGGGTATTGTATTGACACTTCAATGTTGCTGTGTGATTCTTCAAGTAGCAATAAAATCCCCCTTCCCCCCCACCTTCCTCCAGTTGTGAAGTACAGAAAGATATACGTGTGTTATAAAAATTGCATTTAAATGAAAGAGACCGGAGCAGTGTATGTTAAAAATAGTAACAGATTCAGAAGTTGTATTCAAAATGAATGTTTCTGGCAGTTTTATCAAGGGAAGCCAATAGGCTTTTTAAATTATTAAATCTCTGTCATGTTAAAATATACATTGAAGCTTCAAGTTATAACCTTCCCATTTCATTGTGTTACATTATAAAAATAACAATTGTCTTTTTTAGCATATTTAATTTTTTGTGTTTTCCTTCCATATTTTCATTTCAATCATGAAAAAGTTTTTCCATGTCAAGATCTTTCAGTTTGATCCAGGACACAGTTACCCCAATTGGAACCTTAGTGCTTGTCTTAAGATGTGCAGTCATGGAATTTCTTAATATTTGCTTACCAATGTAGCAGAATTCTATCCTTACGCAGGATTTGGAATGTTCCATCCCTTTATGATCTAAGCTACTGTATATCATTTAGTTTGACTTAACAGTACAGTAGATCCTGTAATAGTGAAGAAAATAATTTACACCATTCACAAATTACATATTTTTGCTCATTTGTTGGGAAATTGGGGTGGGGGATTTTTCTCATGTGAAATAGTCAAGAGGTGGAGGGGATTTTTTTTTTCAAAATGAAACACTGGTCAAATCAACACACAACAAAGACTAACACCACTGTTAACTTTAGATGTTTTCTCATTTTTGTTTGTTTTTGTTTTCCTTTCTCTCATCATTTGCACGGGATTTTCATTTCTAGAAAGTAAGTACTCACATGTGCTGACATGCCAAGTAGTGTTAGAAAAAAATCTTAATATTTGGAAAACATACAAAAAAGCTTAAAGCTGGAATTTTAATTTAATATTACCTCAGTGTAAACATTGTTAAGAATAGTGTTGTACCAATATTGCAAGCCATAGCTGCTGATGTTACAGATGGTGATGACATCTGGGTTGGCAGTATTGGTCAATACTAATGAGATACCTTATCAGAAAATAATCTTTACCTAATTAGGACATAATCATTCTGCATGTTAATTATAGGCTACAATGCACTGTAAATATGTTGCATTTCGTTTTGATGAGGTAAGGTATCAGAACTTCAATTGGAATACATCCAATGTTACTGTTCTATTGTCATCACTTTGAATGATAAACCAGTGAGGCATAAATATTGAATATCAGTTAGGGACACAGAAATTTGAATATGAATTTGATTTGAATTTAGAATTGCATATATATAGACATTAAAATTAGAACAATTAAAGTCTGATGGATTCCACTGTTGGCTGCCCTCAATAGCTGTTGAGATTTGTCTATACATTTTACCAGTTCCAATATCGAAAGAAAACAGGGAAATATTTGTTGACATACTAAACAAATTTCTGAAAATAGGTTCAACATTTTCGGTTTAGCAGCCACTAGTATGCCATGGGAGGGGTTTTGGGAGTGTCACATGGTGATCTAAGAGGAGGGATATTTTTCATCATTCCTTTGGAGAAGAACACCTCTTTTAAGTCTTGGGTTGCAAAGTGGTGCAATGTTTGTGCCTGTAACAAAGTTTGTAGTGGTAAACTTTTGCCATTACTTTGTTGGTTTCTCCCAGGCAAACCCCTCCCTTGGCCAAGTGCCTGACACTAGCTTTAAGTCATTTTTCATGTATAGACCTGTATTTTCAGTTTTTGTTGATAAAATTATTTTGCAATGTTTGAGAAGTAGGCTTAAACAAATGTTGGAATGAGACGGACTCAACTCAGTAAAGTCATTAAATGACATGATCATTGTCAATATTGCAAACTGGTAAATCTCATTTTGACTCTATTCCTTTAGTATAGTAGGTTAGTGGCATGGGGGTTGTAGGGTAGGAAATGAAAAGGAAGAGGGTAGTTCAGGGGATTAGAAGTGTATGAGTGAGGGTTGCCTGGGAGAGGTTGACAGTTTTATTGTGAGATCTTATTTTAGAAAATGAGATGGATTGTCAAAGAGTTCAGAAAATTTATTTGCTGATAATTGATACTTGAGGTATTGCGCTTCCCCCTCTCATCTTCCTTGATTATTATAAACTACTAAAAACTCAATCAAAAAAATTGGGTGGGGTTATTAATTTTGAATGTACCATTATTTTAGTCTTGAATCTACCGTTGGCATTTAATTACAGGTATTTGAATTGATGCCACTCTTCCCCCACCCCCCCTTAAAAAAAAAAATTAAAATTAAAGTAAGATTTTTAATAACTTGTGCTGTGTTTGCATTCTCCCTAATTCAGTAAGGTGCAATCTATGAAGTAGCAATTAGTGCATAGAAATCCTGTATGTGTTAAAAAAGCATAGATTCCATGTGTAGAGCAGGAAACTTTCAAAAAAAATAAATGCTTAAAGGTAGCAACATAATGTGCTTGCAATGATTCTGATTTTTTTTCATTAAGTGAAATGTTTAAGATTCCATGTGTAAGTTTCCCCTATATATATTTTGAGCATCCTGCTTTGAAAATTTGCCTTCGTTTCCCTATGCATTGGTTGCATTTTGTCTGAAGCATGAAAGTATAACTGTACCTATATCCACTGAATGTTGCATTATGGGTAAATTTCTGGGCACTCAGGATGTGCAAAAACTACTTTAAAGTATGTCTTCTCATAGGTATGATGAATGACAGAGTCAGCTTTGCCACCTGGAATTTCAGGTAACTTTTGGCAGAGAAAAAAATGTTTTTTTTTTTATTGCCCAAAAGGAGGTAGGAAATATATTGAATGTATAAAATAGTAGCAGTTGAAAGGAAATCTTTTGACTTATGGGAGATTACCATTGAAGTTGGAGAACAGCAAAAAGCTTTGTATAACATCATGGAAGGTAGCACGAAGGTCATATAAAATGTCAACCAGGCAATGGGTTGTGTGTTTGTTATGAAAATAAATTTTATACAACAGAGACATCAGAATTGAAAAGGCAAAAGATCAACATCCTGAAATGGGAGAATTGCCACATAAGCATTGTTTCAGTTTCATAAGAATGCCTGGGTTATTAGGATGGATTTCGGAATGTTATCCATGTCTTCATTGTACTTCTTGGAGAGAAGCCTGGGTAGATTTTGTAAGGTGTAATCCAGTTGATATAACTTGCAGATATATGTGAAATCCAAAACAATGACAAAATTTCCTCAGCATGCAGTCAGTGAGGCATCTTCTGGAAATGCATCTTCTCAGCTGAAGGGAGTTGACTACCTTTATCAGCTTAACAAGGTGAGGCAGTCCAAAAAAATTGACCTATACTGTCAAAAATGACTGATTTAGAGTGATGGACCCATCACCTCTTTCAGTTTCATTCAGTCCTGGAACAGTGTGCCATTAATTTAAAAAAAGAAAATTACTCTGAGTATTAGAGTTATTAGAGAGAAAAATAATTTTCACAGGAGTTTTGAAACATTTACTAGCCATTTCATAAATTTATAACCCTAAAAACCTGGAGGAAAGTTATCAGAAATTATCAGAGTATGTTGTTAGTTTGTTACTTCCATGTTCTTCAAAGTGTGGTAAATAGTAGGAAACGGGGTTGTACATTTTTTGCAGAACATGAAAGAGTCATGAAAATTGTAATCTTTCAATTGTTTGCATTAAAATGAATGGCAAAGAAAGATACAGTGGAGAGCTGTGATTTGATTTTTTTAAGTATCCTTGAAGCTTTACTACCCAGAAACTTGAAGTTGTATTTTGTGCAGTACACTCTAAAAATAAAAGGAGTGAAATGTCAACCGTAAGAAGAGTGAAAGTCAAACAGTTCACTCCAAAAGAGCAAAGGTTCATTCTAAAATTCACTCCAAAAGATCATCATATTTCACTCTTGATGAAGTGTCTGTAGGGGCCACTCTTAAAAAAAAAATGAGGAGTTACCCTGCACTCAGTTGTTAAAGAATGAATTTTCACTTTCGTAGAGAGTTGAACACTCTTAATTGGGTGAATTCACACTTTTCTCTCCACTAGAGAGTGACTTAGTTTACTCTTTTGTTAAATGCAGTAATTAGGAAAACTAATGGTTGAAGGTTGTGCTACTTTTTTTTTTTTAAGTAGTTGCCAGAAATTAATTTTGGAAGACAACCTGTTTCTACCTTAAAATTCATCCTCAGAGATACAGATTAAAGCTGATAGCAATGGTAAAGGCATTGCTTGGCATGGATGGTGTCAAGCAGGTTTCAGTGCTGAATATGCCATGGATGGTAGCACTCTGCTACTGGGTGCAGTGGGATCTATTGCATGGAGAGGTGAGCATAGCTTTCAATTTTGGGTTTGCTTAATCTTTTTTATGTTTGATTTAGAATGTTTGAGACATTTTAAGATTGACCCATAGAAAAATGATTTTGAATGTATATTTTTTGAATATGTATATTTCATTTTACTCACTTCTCTCTCATAGAAGTGAAGCTTGCACAGTTTAAGCTTGTGTTGTATTTCAAATTTTAAGAACTCTTTCAGTGTGTTTGCAAAACTTCCAGAATTGTGAATTGGGGGACTTTGATACATAAGTATGGGAATTGTGCCAACCTGGGGGAGGGACCTCCAGTGATATTGACCTGTTGTTTTACAGGTTGAAAAATTGACTCTTATTTTGCTTCCTCTATGTCTGGACCTTTTTTCAATATGATGGACTATAAAGGAGACAGGACTAGGGACGTGGGATGGAAGAGTGAGGAGTTGAAGGTAGGCGCATTATGGGGCCCTTACTTCCTGCATTATTCTTCTTTGGGCATTTTGGACCTCATTAACTGGGAACTGGTGCTTTAATTTCATGGACCTATTGGACTTGGCCCACTTGGGACTGCTTTAAATGATTACTCTGTCCACTTCAGAATTGGCTCTGTGGTCCCTTTGTGGAAACTTCTTGACCAATCAATTTCCATTATGGATATCTGTCTCACTGCTGTTTTTAGGTGAAGACTGCAGTTTACAAAGTACCAGACCCCGCTGATTCACTAATCCAGTTATCTATTTCATTAAAGTGCAGCTTTGATAACCATTTCTGCAGGGTTGGTTCATTTCCTGGAAACCATGGAAAATAAAGGAAAAACTTAAATATTAATTTCTGAGCCTGGAAAGTCAGAGAAAAGGAGAATTTTTATCAGGTCCTGGAAAAGTAAGGGAATGTTAGAAAAGTGGACTTATTGTTCTGATTTTCTGAATGTTCAGATATATTATTTGGTGGAACATAGAAATTTGTGACCTCATTGTTTTAAAGGTCATGAAATAATCGTTCAAAGTCCTCGAAAGTCATGGAAAAGGAAAGGGATTTTGTCATTTTTTGATTGTGAGCAAACCCTGCTGCAGTATACAACTACACCATAGAATATTTGAGATGGCAGATGACATTTCTCACTACTTCAGGAAAGAAGTTGGAACAAGAAGTTGGAACTAGAAGTAGTTCATAGCTGTTTGTATTAAACTGGTGTAAAAGTTAGCCAATATTATTTCCTCTTTCATAATTTTTCAGGTACTGTGATTTCTATGACTGATACTGATAGTCTAGTGGCTGATACAAGCACTTGGTTTCCAGTTGGAGATGAAGATGAAAGTTATGTTGGTAAGTGCAATACATCTTCTTCATCTGAAACTGAAAGGTCCATGCAGTTGCTAGTTTAGGAGTGTAGGAAGTTGCTGGGAGGTCCCTCAATCACCATTACCAGTCACCTTCCCAATCCCCGTCCCCAATTCTTGTCCCCAATCCCCATGCCCCAATTCAAATCCCCAATTTAAAAGAACTTGACCTTTCTGGATTGGGATTTTGTATTTTGTTGAGCAATGTACAATATATTGAACACCATTTGTTAAATCTCAAGTTATGTTGCATGAGTCAGTGAGAAAGATCAATGTATTAAAATTGTCCAGTTGGAAGCCTCAAAAAAGTGTTTTTCTGCTTGGTTGTTAGCATTGAATCACTGCTCACATACTTGCCAACCATTCTGTTTGAAGCAGAATGATTCAGTTTTCTGAGCTTTAAAACCCATATAAATCAGAATGCCTCATTTTTCTGACTTTTATATTAAAAATATACTGGACTTAAAAATGATCACAAAAAATTCAAGGCAAAAACTTGGCAATATAGAGATCATTGCATACACCTAAATATTTTCCACATAAAGTTCTGTGAACATCTAGAGAGGAAGAGTGTCCCCAAATCTCACTCACTGACATTATTGGTTTAATGCTCGCCCTGCACAATGAATCCTTTACTACAAATGTTCCCTTTTCCGTGATGACAATGTCGGCAATACATGCTTAGTGTGTATGAACCTATGAAGGGAATAATGAAAAATAACTAAGGGCATATTTTAGAAAATTCCCATGAGGAGGGAGGGGGGGGGGGCAGTGCAGGAAATAGATCATTTACTGCAGTGCTAATAGTATGTCCTGCATTCACTGGCGAGGGGTGCAAGCATCCGTAAACCCTTTATGTCATCCTTCATTGATGTATCCAGCAATCTGAAAACTGGGCTGAATTGGGTTGTTGCTTTCCAAAATCTTTCAGTACAGAGATTTAGAACTTTACTGTTTCATCTCCTAAACTCATTGCACCCAATTGTTATTCATAAAGTGTTCTTTAATTCAGTCTTTGCAAATATAAATCCAGTACTTTCAGTAGTACAAACCACCTTTTATATCCCTTTATACTGTAAAAAGGTGGATGCAATGGACTTGAATTTTTCACTTTTTTTAATTTAATATTTTGTGAACATAAAAATTAATCATCATTAGTTTGTGTATTACTTTCTAGAGCTTAAAGCAGCTCATTGAGTTGGTTTAGGAAATTCCACAAATTTTTCCAAACCCCCTAAGTTTTCTTCACATACCAATGACAAATGGTCAATCTTAGATGATCCCCATATCCTAAGTACAAATAACTGTTTTATGAGTGAGTACTTAACATTTCAATTTGTTTTCAAATATTCGTGACCAGACACTTTTTCAAATTGTGCACAAAACCATTACAAGGCAGGACATTACAAAATTCAAAATGTTAAGCTTTTTCCATAACTATTAGATGTGAAACTTGACTTAATATGCTCTCTATAAGCATTGTCATGTTGCAGTGAACCTTTAACACTCTCATTTAGTTATCAACATCAACTCAATGATCCCCTTTAAACCATTTCCAGTAAATGGAGAAAAGTTTGGCTGAGAGCATGCTTTTACATTTTGTACTTAACATCATTAGCATTAATGTTTTGTTCCACAATAAAAATGTTCTGATCTTGTGATTCACATGCACTGTTAACTTCACAATGATTACTCAGACACAGAGGAAGGAAAAACAAGATCAGCTAATACAGGTCTGGTTGATATTTAGCATGTCAGTGACCCTCCTTGAGGCTGATGATGAGTAACATTCTATATTGGGCAGACTCATCAGTGATGTTTGCTTGACTAGTGGTTCTCTTTCAAATATGATATTGCAACTTAAAGACTTGACAAATTGATAATATACCCTGGAGAACTGACCACAAGCAGGTTTACTTTGTATTGTTTGGTTGTCATGGTGACGGAAAACTCTTTAGATGCTCTTCCCCTCAGATGCTCATCCCCAGGATATTTCTTTCTATTCTCTTGCTAATTCTTTTCTACTGACAAAGTTCTGTGGTTTTGATACTATTAATCTCCACAGAAGTTGCATAGATGAAGAAAGTCATGCAGTTTTGACATCTTCACTTGAATCACGAAAACTATTTAGCATTTAGGGATTAATAAAATATGAACTGATGCAATCACAGTTAAGATGTCAAATCACATAAAATGATAAAATTAAAAGAAGTGAAATGTTAAGGGGAAGGAACAGATTGAGGGAGCCCCCTCTACAAGAAAAGTGATTTGGGGGTTTGCTGAAGTTACAGATGCAATTATTCACCAGTGTGGCAGTGATATAATACAGATGAAATGTAGTACAACAGTTAGTGGTCTGTAAAATGGATATACATGTTAGGTCAGATATCTAACATTGCCAGCTGGAATCCATATGGCTCCTCATCATCTATATTTACATTGTGAAACTCTACTTTACCTGTGGTAAACTTTTGGCAAGGTATCAGTGTGATGGGATGGACATAGGGAGGGCGGGAAAAGTGCCCCCTTCATTCTTGAATGCGTTAATGTTGGCTCTCCAAATTTTTACTGATATTTCAATTGTATTTGGGATCATTATGCAAAGGAGTTAAGGAGAATATGTAACTAAGCCTAAGAGACACATTAATTACTGTTATCTTGCTCTGTAACAAAGTTTCTCATTTGAAATTTTTGGCAATATTGTAGTGAATGGGCAAAATTTGGAAATGTTTGAAAGGTGTGTTTGAAGCTGTGAATCCTTCAGAAAAAGCAGTATACTATAGGGTACAGTACTACTTTGTTTCAATTACTGCATCAAAGGTTGGAAGTGTGGACTTACAGTTAGTTCCAGTGATGTGTGATTAATATTATTATTGCAATTTTTGTACTATGTAGGCCAGACTGAAAGTGCATGCTAATATAAAAAACCCCTCCCCTAAAAGTTCTCTGCCTGGCACAAAGGAAGTGCAAAATGGTAGAAAAATGTATGAGTTCTGACTATTTCAGACTTTGCATAGCCAGTGACTTTCAAATTGTTTTAATTTTCCAGAGGAGGATTTAAAGTTGGAAATGTATTAAGACCAAACTAGAGTAAAAATGCAGTTTTACACAATTTTAGAGTGTATTATTTTCAAGTAATAAAAACAGAATGACCCATTAGCAAATCTGGGGCGGACTGTCCAAGTTGGAGTGGCAGCTAATTTTGTGTGATGGGTTGGATGGGTCCAGCCAAGGACTTTGTTCCCTTGAGTAAGGAGCTCTATCTCAAGTGGCCTGGTCTAAATGGGTAGCTGGGTGTATAAATTAAAGCTGTGACCATTTACCCATAAATTTCTAAACAACCACAAGTGGATAAATTGTTGAACAAGGAGAACAACCACAAATAGATTTAACTTAAGTGAAAAGCTACTTGTGATTTTAACTGCCAATCCTGTTTTTTTATCTATCTGAATACATGAGGTGGACAAGTGCTTTGAAGTTTACAAACCATGATTAGAATAGTCCCCAATAATCCTCTGCTTTCTCCCATCAGTGAGCAAGAAGGTTGCTTGAGCTAGCAGAACAATTGATTTCCTAACCTATGTTTTTGCTTGGGTGACTTCCAACTGTATTTTGCAATTGATACCAATCCAGAGTCCCTGTCCAAATACCTAATTTGCCAGGTATGGAGTTAATAGAGTGCTAAAGCAACTAGTTGTCTTTGTAAAGTCTGTAAATTTTCCTGGTCTGCATTGTTGATTTTCCATCTATTAGTAAAACCCTTTTCTTTCTTCACTTGACTGTGGTTGAATCACTGTCTGTCATGTCAATTTTTCTCAGTCATATTCACAACATAAGGAATGGCTGGAAATATGCAGTATGTTGAAAAATTGCAATATGCCTAGTGCATGCAGCAGGGCTGGAAAAAAATGGTTATTTCCTAGGAAGGGGGTGAAATTATTTTCCTGGAAGGGAGTTAAATTTCCCACAATTCCCCCATGTTTTCATGTGCAGAAATGGGAAATTTCCCTCCAATTGCCTAACTTCCCCTCCAGATGGCAAAATTTGCAGGGAAGGAGCCTCCCAGCTTCCCAACTTTTTCCACCCAAGTGCATGCTGCTGCAAGCCGAGAAGTCTGGTAATTTGCATTTATTAAAGGCAGTATGTTGCCCTAATGGCAATTCTCAACGTTTGCACTATTTAAAATTAGCCATACATAACTACTGTAGTCGTGAGTTAGAAACCCCTACAAATGATTGCAAAGTTACGCAATTAAATATTTCGTAATTTTTTTACACGTTCACAGCCCTAGTATAAAATATTATCGGGCATGCCATTAGAGAATAGGTTCACTGAAGGTATTGTCTCCGGGGTTATTTATCTTTGAGTGTGGGTAATAACATGCTGGTCCTTTTATTCAAATTGCCATTGATATGTTGGCCCTTGAAAAACACAAATTATTGTATCTATGGTTAAATGTTTTCCTAGTTCTAGACAAAGTTTCAGGATTCACCCACTGCTGCAGTATCCTAACAAAATAAATATGGGACACTTTGTTCACACAGATATCTTGACCAATATCTGAAAAGGAAGTCGTTGCAACCGTGAAAGGTTGAGTCATCTTGGTTATCATTACTATTGTCGTCATGGGTGGAATGTAGTCAAGGTTGCTGATATGATGAATAAATGAAGTAATGTCGAGAAGCCATATGTAGACCCTTCCCAAAGAGCGATTGCAAAGGATTGTTGGATTGAGTGTTTAGTGTGTGTTGTATTTAGCCACAGTAAAATCACATTGACAAAAACTTTGCATACCAAAAATCTATCCCACAATGCTTTGTAGTTGCTGTCATGGCAAAATATTAACCTTAAGGATATCCATCATGAATATCGCAGTTTTGGAGATAAAAACTGCGGTTCCCAATTATAGTGCCCGACCACTAGTTCATTTTACCGATTAGCTGCTTCAATAAACAACAGTTTGGTTACTATTGTTGTTCAATATAAGCCCAGCAGGGTTCAAATTAGTGCTGGCCAGCATAAGTGCTGGCGAAAATGGGATCAAATTACTTATGGTGCATTGAAGGGTTAGATACCCTTTCAGTTTCATCTGAGATAAACTGAGTGTCAATTAACATTCAGGGCTATTGTCAAATGCTTGAACACGCATCTAATTGTTATTGATAACAGTTCTTGACAAGATTAAGTAAAGGAGTGATTTTCCAAGATGGTTTTGAAAATGGTCTCTGCTATGGTTGTACAGTATTTCAGAAAGGGTTCGAGAAGCTTTCACTTGGGTCAAAGTTTCCCTGTAATGCATGTTTGAATGTGCACATGTGTCATTCATCTTTTAGACCTAGAAACGGTACCAACTGCTGTTGTGTGGTGCTCTGCATGTAGCAATGGAAAAGGGAAAATAATCCAATGCCACTAAACTGGGAGAAAGGGCCTGTAAGGCTCTGCAAGAAGTTACTGCAGACTAGAATGTCATAAGTTGAAGGGTAAACCCATGTCTTACTCTTTTTTAAAGCTCCCTGTTCCCCAGCCTTTCCTTTTCCTTATGTCATGGGTTGATGACTTGTAAAAACATTGTGTTTGGTTCTGCACATATTGATTAGTTTGTTATCAGATCATCAGATAAGGGTTAGGGTAGTATATGTAGCTGGCTGATGAACAAGTTTTTAAAGAAAGAACTGTTGGAAATCTGCATGGGTAGGGACCCAGAAAGAACAGGTTTTATGCTCTAAAATACACCCAGTTGGAAGGAATCGTCACCATGTGGCTATTGGTATTTTCTACCAAAATTGTTACTATCGGTCTATTTTGCTCTGCCTTTCCAGAGAATAATTAAATTATCTGGTTATCATATTGCCACACAAAATGGACAAATTGCTATACAAATGTGCAATATTTGTGTAGCAGGTTTCATTGTGTAGCCAGTTTTATGAGTAAATATGTTGGTTTTTAAATGATTTTCTGATAGAGGAACTCAGAAACAGCAAAAATGCTATGCAAATTTTGAACACTAAATTACTGTAGTCCCTGCTTTTAATATTTGGAATGTGTAATCAAGTTTCTCATTGTGCAAATAAATTTACAAATGAGAATTTAAGGAACAGGTAAAGGTCCTGGCAGGTTCAGCTCTGGAATACCCAAGCTATTCTTGGCTAAAAAGTGGAAGCCCAGTCATCAGTCCAAACCGTTTCCCTGGGCATATTACCAAGTAGGTTATCATGCACTAAGGAGTACTTCCTTACCCAGGAAGGAAACTACATCCAGGGCCACGAAACCTCAATGAAATCAGTTGTAAACCCCAGTGAGCCTCAATTCTCGGATATCCTGTCATTGTTTGTAGTGAAAATTTCCCTGCCTTTGTTGGCCAGAACTGTCATTTCCAGCAATAAGAGAGGGTAAAGACATCTATTATGAAATGAAAATCAAACAAATGTTTCTCTCAATGTCAGGAGTTGTCAAAATGCCAGAAATGTGAATGTTAGCCCTGTGGTGCAGTGTTTGTTTAAGGCCCTATTCAAGGATGTACGCGCTGTTATTATGTCACTTCCTAAATTAAGTTTTACTGGATTTGCTGTGGTGAGATCATGCTGAGTACAGTCACTTCCAGTGGTTTCATATGCAAGGCCAAACCTGAACCAGTTTAATTGTGTCAGACTGATGCAATTTTGCAATGGCATTTTCAGTGTCACATATGAGATGGGGAGTGGGTCAGTTGGGTGGTGGTGGGGTGGTGAGTTGAGGTGTTGCCAGGGTTCTAGAACTTAAACACACCTAACTGCTCTTAGCAACTAGCAATACTTTGGTTGAGGCCTAGGTTTAAAAATATTTACCATACTGCCATACTGCTTTGCTTAGCAGAGGACATCCCTATGTTCCAACATTTCTTGGTTCCGACAATAATGTACTTTGGTACGGTACAGGCAAAGCGTACTTTGGCGCAGAGAAAAATGAACTGTGGCGCCGACAATAATGTGCTTAGGCGCCGATAGAAATGTACTTAGGCGCCAATAAAAATGTACTTAGGTGCAGATTAAGATGTACTTAGGTGCTGATAAAAATGTACTTTGGTATCGACAAAGTGTATGACGCTGTTTTATCAGAACATAGAGATGTCGGAACATAGAGATGTGGAAACATAGAGTTGTAACCTACTTAGCAAAGTTCTTTTTGTTACTGAGATTGAGGGCCTGGAACTCCTTCCTAGACACTACTCTGTCTCAGCCAAGCTTACACTCCTTCATAAAAACAACAAATAGTGTTACATATTATACATCAGCATGCATAAGTTTAAGGGCAGGAGCAGTCATCCCAAATTGAAGAAGTTTAGTAGACTGTCCAGTTTCATGATTGACTGTTGGGAGTCATGTGACAATGTTTTTTCTCTTCAAATGCGAAATTTACCAGAAATAATTGCTTGGTTTACCTTGAATATGCAATAGTAAAGTTATGAAAGATATACTTAGAAGACAAATAAGATGAAAATTGTGTTATTTAGCTTTTTTTCAAAATGAGTTTGGGGGGTCTGCTGACCTTACCTTTAAAGTTACATTGTCATGATCAAATTTTCCTACATTTTTTTTTTCTAGTTCAAGTACAGTACTGAAAAATAATTTATAAAGTTTTGTGAGATTGGGATGAGGGCCAGGTGAGGTAAGTTAGGCTGGGTTGGGGGAGAATAGGTAGACTAATTGGGTGTTTGCTGATCTAAGGATTATGTGAAACAACTTTTGTCTTTTTAGTAATATTGTGTACAGTACAGTATTTGCCTTCTGTCCCTTTTTGCTTCTTTAAGAAATCATCCAGAGACAATCTCTTTAAAGTTTTTTTTTTAATTTTTCTTACTTCCTTCACATGTTTGTGGATTTTTGGAATTGGATATTATACTGTATATATAAGTACATGTTGTACAAACATGTATACATGAAATGAGATGAAAACGGAACGCAAGGAAATGAAACTATAAAGTATTTATACAAGTGTGGCGTAAAGTTTCTTTGAGGGAGACTGAATTATCTTTTTCAGTGAATTGGAACAGATCAAATAAAGATCATTTGCTTTTCTTCCTGTCAGAAGCATAACGCTTGCCAGGTGTGGTTCTTGTTGTCAAAGGGAACAGGTTGTATGACATCAAGGGATGAAAGTTATGGAGTCATATTTGAAATTATTTATATAAGAAGAACCTTTAGAGCATGTAGATGAGCTAGCAAAGGACCAAACTGAATTAATAAAAAAAAGAAAAAGGCTGTGGAAAAGAAAAGTCAGTTACAGGAACATATAGTCTATCCCCAGGGTTCAGAGATATGCACCTAGGAAAACTTTAGGACCACATCTTTCAAAATGTACATGTATCTATGTCTATTGTCAAAGTAAATTTATGTAAATGCAAGCTTTAATTATTTGTGTAAGTATTTGTGTGTGATAGGATGAAACATTTTGAAACTTTGTCCTGTAACAGGCACAAAAAGGCAGAAGGTATAGAAAGGGGAAGGGGGATACCCTTAAAACATATTGCATATTCATTAGCTTGACAAATCATATTGTTTGCTCTTTAGGCTTTCACAAATTTACTAACCTAGTATTGCATTAATGCATTACATTGCATTGTAGCTCATTTCAAATGCATTCAAATGCAGTGAGCAATATGTACAGTCAATGGCGCAGCTACGGGGAGGGTTTGGGGGGTTAGACCCCCCCCCCATGACTCAACCTTGCAATGCAAAAACACCTTTAATAGCGGATTTTTCTCGTTATCCTTATAGACTTTTCCCTCAAAGTGTGCCCAACCCACCCATGACACCAAAACCCTCCCCATGACACAATCCTGGCTATATGCCCCTGTGTACAGTGTATACAACCCTTACATCACTGCATTTCACTAAAACACATCAGAGTCGACACATGGGTTACAGCAGTCACTCTACACACCTACATGCTCAGGCAAAGTTCTTTATACTACCATATGTACACACTCTGTAAGGGTAAAGATTGAACTCTATTATGTAGGGTGCCTGACATAGTAGTGCCCCTAGGGCCTAGAATCAGGCCTGTCTGAATTGACTGTAAGCTTGACCTCTCAGGCTCTGAGTACACTGTACAAGACTTTCTCTGTTCTCACAAGAACTAAACATTCTAGCAGTGTTTTTGGACTGCTGTTGGGTATATTTATGCTAATTAGACACTGTCAAAGAATCTTGGTCATGGGCAGGAACTACTTAATTAAAAGCCAGGAAAAGTAAGATTAACGATTCTATCATCAACTTTAAGTCCAGGCAGCCAAGAGTGGACCTTGACAGGAAATCACTGTTGAATTAATTCAAACCAGTGCAGTACGTTCACTGAATGCACTTCAAGTACATGAAACTGAAGGCAGTTTTGTGAATCATATTTTTTTTTTGAATTAACCACATGCTTTTTCTGTTGTGTACCCCAAGGGGGCCAGTTAACTTGACACACAAGGCTACTGCATTAATATTTGAAAGATGGGATCATAGGATTTGCTGTGGAAAGTGACTGTTAAAATTTTATAGTTTGTGAAGTTTAAAGGGAAATTGTATTCCTTAATCTGAATAAATACTAAATACCTGGTATTCCAATCCTTAAAGGGCAGGAGTAGTCATCCTGAATTGAAGTAGTGAAATAGACTGTCCAGTTTCATGATTGGCTGTTGGGAGTCATGTGACAACATTTTTTCTCTTCAAATTTGAAATCTACGGGAAATAACTGCTTGGTTTACCTTGAATTTGCAATGGTATAATCATAAAATGTAATAAATGATGCTTTGAAGAGAAATAAGATAGAAATTGTGCTATTTAGCTGTTTCTTCAAAATAAGTTTGGGTGGACTGCTCTTTACCTTCAAATGGCTCTCATTAATTATGTGATAGTTTTAGTTTTCACTGAACCATGGTTTTTGCTGAAAAACCCATTATTTGCCCTGGTTCCTATGTGCAATATTTATGTTCTGAATCTCTGTGAAAGTTTCCCTTTAGGTAAAGGAAGAGACATTTTTAAGGGTTAAAATCTTAACTGATATTTGAAAAGGACTTCTTGGAGCAGCTGTGAATTTTTTTTTATTAGAGGGAAAAACTTCCACTTCTGACTTGAAGTGTAACTTTCTACCTTATTTTGTGTGACTCTTTTAAATTGTGTGACAATGTTTTCTTCACTGAATTTTGAAAGTTATGAGGAATTAATAAATATGTAACATTTCATTGCTGAATTGTCAAGAAAGAGTCAAAGAGAGGTTAAACAGCAGATATTTTCACCTAATGAGCAGGAGCAAATTCTTCAACATTTGCTGATTCATGTGTATTAAACTATGTGGGTTGTTGGGTTCTAGTTTAAGTTGTGTCAGCAGTTATGTTTGACACTACTTTTTTTTCAAATTCTTGCAAGATATTTAAAGGGCCAAACCTCTCACCCCAAACTACAGTTTTGGTACCCAGGTACCAAACTTCTCAATTGGCTCATCTCTTTGATTGACAGCTAATTCAAACAATGCAGAGTACCAAAGCTAATATTACACAGCATGAACGGTACTTAGAGTGTTTTGATTATATAAATTGAGTTTTTCTATACTCACCCTGAAGCAATAAGCTGAGATTGTGTCTGGATGAGGATGAATTTCAGACAATTGTGGGAGGGGCTTCAGCAAGAATGTTAGGAGAATTGGTACTGTTTGGGGTGAGAGAAGTGGGTCTTTAATTTCCTGGTTTGTAAATGTATCTTTCACTTTTTTTTATTATTTCATAAACCGTTGGTATTTCCTTAAAGGAAATATCACAGTGATATGGAAAAAATTAGCTGATTTAGCTAATTTAGAGAAGCTGGGTTCAGTGTTTTGTCCTGAAAATAGAATTAAGTCAAATGTCAATAGGTGATGGGGTTACTTAGCGAAGTCACGCTAAGTTAATTTGAGACATCACATCATCAGCTAATGTGATAAAATTCCCACCTACTTCTCCCACCTATATCTGTCATCATGTTTACTGAATGTAAAGTTACCTTGATAAGGAAGCACTGTCTTAAATATTTGTACCAGGTTGAGACATGCACATTATTTTTACTGGGTTATGTCATGGTCAAGAATATGTTTATTGGGTGTAAAATAATTTTTAGAAAAAGGAGGGTTAATTATGATTTTAAATAGAACAGTATGAAACCATTATGTGAACATGAATTAAATCAGGGAGTTTTAGAATATTAAAAGAAGAAAAAAGTTTAAACTGCTTGTGACTATTGAAAGAAGCAAAACAAATGTGATGGACTGCTCTTCTTTGAAGAGTAAAATTTTTTTTCATTATAAGATGATCATGAACCAGACCAGTCCCAAAAGTTAGATGGGGGTGAACAAAAGTAAAGTACAAGGAACAAGAATATTTGTTTAAGGAGAAAATGCTTCAACATAGACAGAATGCCAACACTGCTGGAAATTTTAATTGAGATATCTTTGACATAATATTCTATGTAAACCCATAGTCAAAAATTATTCCTAGAGAAGTTGTACCATGAACCTGTGTGAGAGAATTAGGGTAAACTGGGGTAAAAAGGCCCATGGGGTAAAAACACCGGTCGACTTGTCTCCATTACTAGTGAAAACTGAAAACTATGGTAATGTGTACAGTCAGATCAATAAATATTTTTAAAATGGTGCAAAGTTGCTACGGAACAAAAAATGGAAAATTTTGTTTAAGAAAAAAAGGATTGGAGGTTTGGCCCATTTCACTTAAAATTGTTGCATTTTAGAGGGGGAATATTTTTAAAATCTGCAGTTGCTACTTATTTGAAAAAGTCATCATTATAGATAAATAATTAAAATAATTCTGTAAATTTCTATTTTTGCCTGATGAATGTTTTTTATGTGGGTGTTTTTACCCTGAGAAAGTCAAAGGTCGGGGTGTAAAAATGTGCAGTGTAATTTTCTGCATTGCGGCCTTATCCCTAAAATATTTATCCCTAAAACCTCAATGTGGTAACCATATCAGTTACCAACAACCCTACAATACTTTTTAATGTCATAAAGTCTCTGTAAAATTATCCCATTATTGGCCTACTTACAGTTCTTGGTATGTATGTAGGGTGGGTGTACGACATTTAGGCCCACTGGATTGTTATGCCAATATATGTCAAACATATAGGTCCGTAATGTTTGATTTAATAATATTCAGGTAAATATTGATAGACAGGTATTGGTTGGGCCTTATTCCATCATTCTGTCCCACTCTTCATCGGAATTATGGTAACATCACAATTCTGTCCACATGTTTCAGATAATAACTGCCATTAGTTGTTTCAATGGTTTAGCTGCTTTTTAGTAGTATGTTTTACTTCTGATGTACACCTACATTCTTGTACTGACAAAACAACAAAGAGCAATCATAACATGGCACATACTATAGCTGGTACAATTTCTTGATAGAACAGCATGTTTTATTTTTGTTTTCAGTGCTACTGTGGCACAGCTATGCCTTCAACTTTGTTGTTGTCGATAAAATAATGTTCCAAATAATTTCAGTTACTTTGCTGTTTTCCAGCTACAGTTTGTACCTGATTCATATCTGAATTCATTGGTGACTCAAAAGAAATGCAAAAATAACCACAGTAATAGCGAATATAGCCTTCATTTTTCTTGGGAGTTTGTGGGTGGGCATTTTTAGCCAGAAACCGGGTTAAAAATGCCCACCATTTTCTCCACTGGAAAGGTCAACAAATTTCCCCACATGAATATGTAACCCATGGATTATTATTTGTTGTTAATAAAGCAGACATGTAGCAGTAAAAAGCACACATTCATTTCCAAATGTTCCCATAGAGTACAAAAATATTTGGGAAAAACTGAAAAAACGGGCGCTTTTACCCCAATTTGACCCTACCATTTACTGATATATCAAAAGGTACATAGCTTGTAGTGCAGTTATTATTAAAAACAATACATTTGGCTTTGTTAACATTGAGAGAAAGTCAGTTGGCTGAGAACCAGGTATAGGAATTAATAAAATTCCTGGCAAATTATGTCTTTCAGTAGATTGACAGATTATGACCAGAGAGGAAATTATTAGTATCCGTGAAAAGTATAGCAGAACATTTCTCTGAAATTTGATAAACATCATAAAACATAGATTATAAAAAGGAGTGGTCCTAAAATGGAACCGTGTTGGATACCACATTACTACAATCAGGGGATTGGAATTTATATTACTAAAAGATGTAGACTGGACCCTATGAGAAAGGTAACTTTTAATCGAGTTCAGGTTGGTGCGTCATATACTTTTAAGGGAAAGATCAGTCTCTCAAACTTGAAGTAGTGTAGTAGACTGGACATCCTGTTTTATGATTGGCTTTTGACAGTCACATTACAATTTTCTTTTGTCCACAAGTGTGAAATGTACAGAAATTACTTGATTTGCTTTGAATGTGCAATATTGAAGTCTTGAAATATTATGACAGATGCTTTGAAGAGAAATAAGAAGAAAATTGTCAGATTTGGCTGCTTCTTCAAAACAAGTTTGGGGTCACTGCTTTTGCCCTTTAAAGGTTAAGTTTTGAAAATAAAATTTGAATGGTCTATACGAGTATAAAAGACTTTCAAGGCATCTAGAAAAACAACCAAGGAAGTCAATTTATTATTGAAAGCAATGTATATGCTTGAAAGCCTATTCTGTCGAGTAGCGTGGTCCAGAACCATCTGATTCCATGAACATTATATTGTGCATTGTGACAAATGCATGGATATGTTTATAAACTGCTGATAAGTAAAAAAATGGTAGAAAAGACCAATAAACAGCTAGCTCAGACAGGTAATGAGAGAATGATTTCATGTTTCTCGTAATGAGCAGAAAGATGCCAAATCTTGCCTTGAATAAATGTAACATTGAATTTTGTGGAGGTAAAAGGTCATCATGGGTCATAGGAATTATAATGTATAGGTCCCAGGGGAAATAACCACTAACTAGCATTTATTAATCTGTACTTGGAATACAACAAAAGACCTCATGATGGAGAATTCTCATTGCTTCAACTAGCACAAAATCTGTCCTAATTCCTGCATGGCATCAGTTTGCTCCTTGGAATAATAAATAATGAGGGACCTCAGGATTTTAAAAACAGTCAATTCCCTCCCCAAACTACAGTTTTTTGAAATAGTCTACAGAAATTCTCAATTGGCACCACTTTTTGATCAACAGCAAAATTTTGAGAAAATGCAGAGTACTGCATGCAGCTGACATTGCCAAGCACGTACTGTACTGAGTGTTCTGATTATGTTGGGTCTTGTTTAGTTGTATACAATGTAGTCACTCAGGACAGTGAGCTTAGTTTGTGCCTGGATGAGGATGAGTTTAAGACGTTTGTGGGAGGGACTTTAGTAAGTTCCTTAGGAGAATTGGAACTGTGTTTGTCAAGAAGATTTGGCCTTCAATACAGATATCAACATTGGCATTGTCCACTGTTGTACACAGGGAGATCAGGAGTCCAAACCAACACTGCAGGAGTGGTCAAAATATGAGCACAAAAGCTGACCTCACTATAAATGTCCATTTTGCATTTTATTACTTTGTTTTGATTTTAAAAAATTAACTTTACTCATTTCAATTCCCAAATCCCTTGAAGGACAAAATATTTGTTGGCATTTCTTATGTGAATGAACATTGTGAAAAGCTACTTCATACTGTATAGTTCCATTGTCAGATACGGTAGATGCTTAATTTCCCGATTATTTTTGTTTTTGAAGGTTTATAGGTTGTTCAGTCAGTTCCTTGATGTGAATAAGTAATAAAACTTAGTGTTTGTATCATCTATGGTCCGACCTGTCTGTTTTTATCAAATTTGGTGAGATTCTACTGGATTTAAAAATTGTTCTTTAGTTTTGGACCTTACACATGATATTTTGGTTTCCGAACCAATTGCCTGTTTGTTTTTATCAAATTTGGTGAGATTCTACTGGATTTAAAAATTGTTCTTTAGTTTTGGACCTTACACATGATATTTTGGTTTCCGAACCAATTGCCTGGTGAGGGAGTTATTCAAGGGGAAGTTGAAACAAAAATGTAGTTTTCATTTGAAAGAGGAATCAAATCTACACAATGTGGTGAAATTTTCATTCAAATCGGACATGTATTTCTTGAGAGATCAGAAAATGAAGTTACTAGATTTGTGTTCAGAAGTGCAGCCTGATGGCAGCAGAGGTTGTATCACTTCCTCACATTGACAAGGAATGCTGCATGTCCCTTTAATTTGTTTTGCTTTTTTTTCAGATTGCTGTGTTGAACTAAGTTAGTAGGAATAGGACTTACATGTGGGGAATGCAAAGTTTGTTAAGTCTTCATGCCACTTATGCAATGACATTCAGATAATATGTGATTTAAAATAGGCTTCTAAGCTTAAAGAAGAACAAAGGACTGAAAATGTGACAACTTTACTTGCACATATCTTGAGAATCAAACATCAAATTTCACGTCAAATTTCATTAAAATACTTAAAATAAGTACCACTCTAATATAACAAAACTTGGTATGACCTTATTAAACCCTTCTTTTAAAGTTTGCAAATTCTGGAACTGTTGTCTCTCCCTTTGAATTACACAGTTTTGCAAAGACTGTCTTTATAGCTGGTATGTACCTTCTCCAGTTTTAATTACATATATGTCAGAGGACACATTTTGGCCATTAAGAGTTAACACAGATGATAGATCTCACAGCAATGACTGTTAGATGACTTGGAAACGTTCACAAGCAATGCCTCTTCAGAATGGGTCAACGCTGAAGTTGTACTGTACCTCTACCTTGGCAGCATTTAAGGCCTAATCCTCTCTCATGGAACGGTCCCACCTCTTCCAACCTTCTAAGGGCAGACTCATCTACTGTGGGTTATGGCCAAGTCACTTATGTTTTTCCTTTGACCACATGCCCATACTGGCCAGGTAAGATAAATGACTCTCCCCTAACTGAAGCCTTCCCAAAACTGTCTGAAATTCATGCTCATCCAGACACAAGCTCAATTTATTCCATCTGGGTCTGTTAAACAACACCCTAATGTGTAATCAAAGCACTGTCATTCCAGTACATGCTGTGTACAATGAGCTTTGGTACTTTGCACTTTTGGAACTAGCTGTCAATCAATCCAACAATAATGTACTTTAGCGAAGATGAAAACATACTTTGGCATGGAAAAAGTATACTTTGGCCAGGAACCGCGGAGACGGGGGGCTAGGGGGCTTTAGCCCCCGCACTTTTTTTGCTATAGGCATTTTGGGCTGCCTTAAACTGCATTTAATTTTATTGGACATATTGGGCCACTTTGATGATTAGCCCCCGCACTGCAAAATTGGCTCCGCCGCCTCTCTTGGCGCTGTTTTGTCGGAACATAGAGACATTGGAACATAGATATTTCGGAACTTAAAGATGTAACCATCACATTTGACCTAATTGTGACACAGCCAGTTGTGTGGACTTGTTCCAACTTGACTTCTATTGTAAAAAATGCTGACAAAAAGTAAGGTAAAACCAGAAGGTTGTATATAAGTTGAGGCCTGAAACCCCATCTAACTACTGTACCTACATCAATGGCTGTAAGTTATAGGCCTAAATGCATAGCCAGTTTATTCCATCATATTACTGTTGCTGACATTTTCGAGTATGGGAAATCATTTAGTCCCTAGTAATCTATTACACAGGCCTAAATTGGGTTTTATCCATGGGACAGTCATCGAGAAAGCCATAATTAGGGCACCTGCTTTTGTTTATGCCAAAATATCATGCAAAATTCACATTTCATTATTTTTTTACATGAAAAACTGATGTTAGTGATGTTGAAGGACTTCCTAAGAATGATAATCAGGAAATTCTGACAGGCATAATTAACCTCTTCCATAATCTCTTGTTGCCTAGGAACTGATGTTGTAGGGTTAATTGTGCGTATGGTTGACACTCATTGCTAGCATAATGTGATGCATATTGTACTGTTGAACACATAAGTATAAGTTCAATTAAGGAACTGAACACTATAAACCATGTCAGCCCATATACTGCCATGAGAGCAGGCTTGAAAACTTGAAAATAAGATTAAAAAGGGGCATAGTAAAGTGAGCCAAATACTCATTATGGAATATTGGCCTTTAAGGAGATCTGTCATGGTTACCACAGTTTTTAGGGAAAAACTGTGGTTCCCAATTGTAGTACCCGACCACTGGTTCATTACTCCAATTGGCTGCTTCAATGAGCATGCAGATTTGATTTACCATTCTGGTACAATAGAAGCCCAACAACTTTGGGGTTCAAACAACAACTTAAAACAAATCGGGAAATAAGTGCTGGCAAAAAGGGAATCCAATTACGTACA
Source organism: Holothuria scabra (assembly GCA_037179385.1). NCBI lineage: Eukaryota > Metazoa > Echinodermata > Holothuroidea > Aspidochirotida > Holothuriidae > Holothuria > Holothuria scabra. The sequence goes on along the minus strand of CM074196.1, from coordinate 43,043,433 downwards.
GTACATTGAAAGGCTACATCCCCTTTAAGCCTATTCTGAGATAAAGTGTCAACCTTCATGGTCATTTTCAAATGCTTTAATGGGCATAAAATTAGTACTGAGAAGAGTTCCTGATGAGATTGTTCTAAGGGTATTTTTTCCGACATGGGAAGCTGGGGAGCTCCTTCTTGGGAAATTTGGACATCTGAAGGGAAATTTTCTTTTTCTGTACACATGAAAATACAAGGGAGAATTGTGGGAAATTTTACTCCCTTCTTGGGAAATAATGCTACTCCTTTCGTGAGAAATCAACATTTTCTTCCAGCTCTGGCCATGGCTATCAGTGCCATGGGTTATTTCAAGCCCCCCTGTGGTTTAGTGTTCTCTTCTCCTGGGTGATTCCAGAGAGTAACACAGCTGGATGGTGACTAGAAAGGAAGGGGGAAGACATATAGAGAAGTAATTGGTCTAGAATTTCTGTTGTGTTTTCAAGTTGTAGAATTGACATCTTCATCAGAAATTTCAATGGTGGTGATTTGTTCTCAACATTCAGTGAAGGGGGGGGGGGAGAGCATATTGTGTACTACAAGTCAAAGTCTTAGTGTAGTTTCTCAAATAAAGTTGGGAGGGGAGGTAAATGCCCCCCTGTCTGCTCCCAGGAGTGCTGCCCATGAGAAATGGATCATTTAGTGCCAGTCTATTATTCACAGTCTGTTTCATTTCACAGTCCTCCAGCATAGCAAATTTTCCTCCCAGTATAGCCCGCTGAGATATATTTCAATATATTTTCTGTATGTATTCTAGTTTTACCAAAGATACTCTCATCTTGGCTTTCTTGACTGACCAGCATACCAGTTCTGTCTGCCAGACACAGGAATTAATCTGTTAGCAGTGAATTGTTTTTTTAAGCATTGATTGAACAGTTCAAACCCTTTTCTCTGCCCATTAAGTTCACAAAGTTTATTATCTCATACCAGCCAAGCTGATGTAAGCTGTTATAATCACAGAGCATCTATCTATTTGACATGCAGTCTGTTAACAATTGTTTAAAATGTCTCTCCTCCCCACATGCACGCTTTCATGGATTTCTTTGAAACTTGAACATAGTGTCCTTTGGGAAAAGGGAGATTCAGGATGTTCAGGAATTTGTAGTTCAAGTTTCCATGTGGTACCTATGGCCCAGTTTATGACATTCTGCAAAAAGCCTCTTTTCCTACAGATTATATTGTACTGTACTAATTGTCTGTCATGATGTACAGAAAGTTTGGGTCCAAGGACCAGGATGTGGCCCTGGGGGTCCATTTTGTTATGTAAAGAGTCAACAACTCCTGGTTCTTCATGAGGTCTACTGCAATCCTTCAAACTGTTATCTCTCAGTGGAAGTAATGTGCAGGCTATGCCTGTGACTGCATTTAGGGAGGGAGCTTTTAGTTTTTATTCTGTTGTCACAGCCCATTTTGTAGCTCATTTTCTGCTTCATTTTATTGTTGACTAAAACTTAATCTTTTGTGAAAACTGTGAACAACACAACTAATGGTTGAAATCGCAGGTCTTCCTTTAGAATCATCTGTAAGCTATATAGTAGGGCTGAGAAAGTTTAGCAAAATAACTAAACGTTTAACCTCAAAAATTTGCCATCGTTTAGCGATTAATCGAGATTACCTGATCACAAAAAAAATATAACTTCAGTATGTAGTGATTGATACTGAATGTAATGCAGAAATAATAATAGTTGTTATCTTGCATGGTAAAATCAAATTATTCTGAAACTTTGAAGCCTACACGGTTCAAAAATACCCAGGATTTCCCATTTAACAAAAACCAAGGATCATCAGAGTATACAAATGGATATAAAAAACTGTCAAAAAACAGGTTTTGCGATTAATTGCTAGTAGTTTTGTACTAAACCTTTATTCCACATGTGATCGTTTAGTGATTAATCGCTACACGTTCACAGCCCTAGTATACAGTTATATCTTCTGGTCAGTGACAAAAAGTTATGAGATGGGTCTTTTATCTCTCTGAGAACATTGTTCGTGTGTGGTTTGTAGATATATACAGTCTGGTCACAAGTTTATTTTAATAGTGGGTTATTACACATCAAATTAGGGAAATGACGAAAATCACCTAAATATTAGACAAATTTAATTCAATAGGCCGTAAGGGTGTCAAAAAGAACCATTCTGTCCTATGTTTGCTTTGGCTAAATGAATACAGTATTATGTATCAAAGTATCACCTTTACCTCTCTTGAGCTAACATTAGGTTGGGAGTGAGAAGTTCAATAGGTTTGCGCTTTGGCTCTCAATGGGGACCAGTATGAAACACTGCAAAATATTTTTTCTATACAGTGTTAATATTTACTATAATGATACTGTACTTGATTCATGCTTCCTTCAGGACTTCCAGGAATTTGGGTCCACATCCTTTCCAGTTGAAGGGCAAAACAGTTGGGATAGAAAAAAACCAGCATGCTGGGAAGCTCCTTGCATAGTATTTTTAGAATTTGGAGGTAAATTACTGTAGACTTGCTATGCATAGAGCATATGGAAAAGTTGCTGGAAATTTGAATTTCTTCCAGGGACACAAGCATATTTTTCAGCCTTGGCAGGTGGTCCAAAAGTATGTTGAACAAGCAAGCTACTACTGTCAAAATGACCAATCTGAAGCTATCCTCGGATTCATCCTCGGATTCGTCCTCAGATTCATCCTCGGATTTGTCCTCGGATTCATCACAGGATTCGTCCTCGGATTCATCCTCGGATTCATCCTCGGATTCATCCTCGGATTCGTCCTCGGATTCATTCTCGGATTCGTCCTCGGATTCATCCTCGGATTCGTCTTCGGATTCATCACAGGATTCGTCCTCGAATTCATCACAGGATTCATCCTCGGGTTTTTTTTTTTTTTTTTTTTTGTATTCATTTGTCTTTTCTACGTCAGTATTTTGATTAGATCGAGAGCAACAGAAGCTATATATTTGTTGGGTTAAAACCGCGTGCACTTTAATTTATTCTTTCATTTTTTGCATTGATAACAAAAGATAAAAAAAAGCAATAATAATGCATTATTTTGTCTATTTTGTAACATATGTTTTTTTAAATCACTCATGTTAGTCGATCTTCATCTTCGACTCCATTGTCAATTCAAGCAACTGCAGAAGACAACTCTTGGATCATACTACATAGGACATCCTATGTAATGTCCATTAGCGGCTCGCCATAGGGGCACGGTGGGGCACTGCCCCCCCTCCCAAACATTTCCAAAGCATGGTCTTCAAACTTCCAAATTTCCAAAAATAACTTTATTCGATATGACATATAGAAAGAAGCCTTTTTCTTAATCTGGGCAAAGCATCCCAGCCTTCTCACTCATACAAATGTCATACATTTTTTTATAAAGTATAAACTAATGCGTTATTCGAGGCATAGCTTACTAGGGAAATTTTTACTCATTTCCCATGTTTGGTTGTCGAGATATTGGAATTGAAGTTGACATATTTTCTACAAAGAGTGAACTTGCAACAAGTAGACGTGGTGCCATGTATTCACATTGATGGAAATGTTAAGTTGTTTTTCTCTTAAATGTAACACCATATTTATACCAGGGAGTTGTCCCTGATAACTCCCTGTTTATACAATTTAACTGGGATATGTTGTAACCATAAGTGCATCCCGAGCAATGGAAGTTTAAAAACCTAATTTGCTTTAAGCTTAGGGCAAGATAGCATCCCCTATCAATTTAAGATCAAACAGCAGGATCAAAAATAAATAAAGAAAAACAAAATAAACCATTGACCATCAATATGAATACATGACAAAGCAATTGCTTGGTTCAAGTTTACCTTTTGTAGAACATGTGTCAACTTCAGTTGCTAATATCTCGAGGACCGAACATGAGAAATGAATGAAAACTCCACCATAGTGCTTAGAATATGTTCCTGTCTGTAACATATTAAACAAAAATTTGGTTCCGGTCTATTGTTTTTAATGGTCATTTCACTTTGCGACAAAAAATGATAAAATGTCACATCGTCCTGTAAAGGAGCCAGTACATTTTATCTGGTAATTTTCCCATCATTTTGCAATTTGATTTTCTTTTTATTAAAATGAAGATTTTATTGCAAAGGAAAAGGGGTGTTGCAGTTTTGTTTTCACCCGCATTAAAGGCAAATATTGCGTTTAAAGTACTCCAACATAGCCATAAAAGTAAATACTGTAGCTCTAGTCACTTTCAGTCTGTACAATAAACCCCCGTAATAGCTTCATCTCCTCAAAACACTATGCACTATTAGAAGAGTTATAGAAGTTGCATCTTTCGAAATGTTGAAAGTTTGGGTGAACAAATTATTCTTGAGCAACAAAAAACTGAATTTCTATCCGAGGGAAACTTATTCCTATCCGAGGGAAACTTATTCCTTGAATAGAGCCTTAATTTTAATTACTTATCATTCTTTGCCAATAAATATTAGCTTTAAAAAAACGAAATTTCCTTGTAAAACAAACGCAATTATTCACTTTAACACATTTTCAAAAATTGGCCCACTTGGTGCATTACTGAAAGCTTCTTAACAGTAGATCAGAACAATGCGAGCATATTGAAATATTCTGGTCTTTAATTAAGTTCAAAAATTTGCTTCACCAAGATTGCGTGACTTTAATAAATCGACGCAAATCTTCATGGACCCAATCTGCTAACAAAAGTACGGTTTCAAACAGTTTTAACCTAGCTTTGGCGACACCATTTACTGTTTCTAGCTGCGGCATTTCTTCATCTGGACAAACATAATGCATAGCAAAACAACAAAAAATACCACAACTTGAACTACCTGTATCTGGTTGCAAAGGTAAAGGTTCTTTACGTCTTTTCCATCACCCTTTACTTAATTCTGTGTCGGGCAACTTTGCAATTAACCCCTTCTTCTAGATGGTGCACTGCCAAATTGTTCCATACGCATTGTGACTTGTAGGAGAAAAATCTTTTTCTTTCGAAATTCGAATACGAGGATGAATCCGAGGACGAATCCGAGGATGAATCCTGTGATGAATCTGAGGATGAATCCGAGGATGAACCCGAGGACGAATCTGAGGACGAATCCGAGGATGAATCCGAGGACGAATCCGAGGATGAACCCCAGGATGAATCCGAGGATGAACCCAAGGACGAATCCGAGGATGAATCCTGTGATAGCTTCAGATTGGTTCAAAATTTTACACCCCAGAGGTACCACAGCACTATTATGACAAACTCCATCATTAAAGCTGCGGTGGAGGATGTCAAACGCTGCTTATCAGCAATCAATATTTTATCAGGCTGAGCACTCAAATGCCAATCAGGAACTGACACAATTCATAAACCTAATAGTGTTGTGATTCATTCTGAACAAGCATTTTTCATGAACATACCTGGTATCACCCATGCTGGGTTATATTAGAAAAGATTTAAAGACACACCAACACGGATGTGGAATAAATATAGGGTAAGTCAACTTGATAAAGTTTAATTTTCAAGCATACTCCAAGTACTTTAGTTGCCCCTATGACAGGCAGGAAATAATTTGGGCATATTCTACAACCCCCAGACCACAGGGGGCCACCCATGCTGGGATTACTGTATTTAATTTTCTGGTCAGGCAAGGAGGACATGGATGACAGTGCTGGGAAGGGGGTGTAACAGGAGGGAATAGGTGGTACCCCCCTCCACTTTGAGGTATACAGTATATGCTACTGCACCCTTGGTGCCCTAGTTTAAAATGACACAAGACTGCTACACCTGAGTGTTATAATCATTCTGAGATCCGTTCACCATTATAAACAAATCTACTTCCTGAAAAATAGTCAAGTATGTTATTGTTGCTGTTTGGGGGGCAAATTTTCAGGTCTGTTTTTTTTTTCTTACTCTAGTACAGGGTAGTTAATATGTATAGTAAGATGCACCCAGTAACCTATTTAATTGCAGTGCTTACTACTATTGTGATCACATTTTTCCACTTCGATATCAAGAAGTAGACTAGATCAAAATAGCTGCACCAGATGGCAAGTTTTGCAGAATATATTTTTGGCTTGCATACCTCATACTTCAAATAAATAACATTTTAAAGGTGTTATGTAGTCCTCTGTCCCGACTGTTGTGTCAGTTGAGACCTATTTCTAGGGAAGAGCTTAATAGTGCCGGCATTTGAAGTTGATACGCTACAAATTATCTTTTGGAGAAATTGAATACTACCTCCAAGTTTACCTTTGCAAATCTGAAAATCACTGGAGTGGGAGGGTGGAGGGATGGATGGTAGAAATTGGGAAATTTTGATCACCAAAACACCCATATGGGACAATTTGAATCTAATACTTGTCAAAATGGCAACCATATTCTAAACAGCACCTTTAAGTGATTCACAACTACCTTATCCTTAATTTACATCTAGCCTAAATTAAAGGCAGTCATTCGTCACCCCAAACTACAGTTTCAGTATGCATATATATCTCAATTGGTACAGCTCTTTTATTGGCATCACATTCAAACAATGCATCATAGCTAAATTACACAGCATGGGCACTGAGAGTGTCTTGATTACACATTATGGACTTTTATGGCCACTGGGACAAGCCATGAAGCAATAAACTAGGATTGTACTGTATCTGGATAAAGATGAGTTTTAGGTAAATGTGGGAGAGGCTAGAAGTAAGTAGGTTGGGAGAATTGGAACTGTTTGGGATGATGAAAATATGCCTTTAAGTATCATCACCATAAATTTAAACCTTCCTTTCAATTTAGACCTGCAATTTAGTCTGCAATTTGAGTAATGGCATGAAAAGAAGGAAAAAATGATTCGTGGATGGAAGAAAAATGAGCTGCAAAAGTTAAGTGCAGATTTCTCCTTCTCTGAGGGGGATTACCTGCTGAATTTTGGAATTGTCATTGGTGTATTTGATCTCTTCTCTCTCTCTCACACACTTATTCCTCCCCTGATCAAGTATGTGGTCAAGTTGATACAACATCCCACTTTTACTATGAACTTCGATGTTTGGGGTTCTTTCCTAAAGCCAAGTCATGCCAAAGACTTGAAAAATGGAATCTACTGTACTGCTGTTGTGTGTCACTGTCCAGCTCTGCATTAGAGAAAAGATACCAATCCAGTGTTCTATAGCTGGTGAAAAGGCCATGGACACCACAAGATTTACCTAGAAGGTTAAAGGTTGAGGCATATAAGTCCCTAGATCTAACACTAACCACTTTTTCCCTACCTTCCTGGATCTCCCTGTAAATATTTCCCTGCTGCTTCTTCCCTCCTCCTCATTCCTCTATTTTCCTTTCTCCCTTCTCCATCTCTCTCTCTCTCTACTGCCCCTCCCTTTCCATATACTCATCTTCCTCTACCCCAGGGCTTCCTTACTGCTCTCCTAAAACAAGGTGTCACAGTAGCCTACATACTGTACATCTATGGATAAACCTAACATTTGTTGAGATGCCAAGTTTCACTATTCCCTTGTCCAGAATCATTAATCTGTGTTTCCTAATACAACCATTTAATGTTAGGTGAAGGAAGAAATAGGCATGTCCTCTTCTTTATACTTAACTTTTCATGAACAAAAAAATTTGCCATGTGGGTATAAAGAAACATGTAGCTGGTTATAGTGTATTCCCTTGTGTCAATTCAAACTCAAATACTGGTGACAGCTTATGCCCTTTGGATGACAGAGGTGAATTCAGTGAAATTCCCCAGCTGTGTATTAACGTACGATATATAATCCACCATTTATGATGCAAATTAGTTCAGTATTTTGAAGACATCCAGGGGAACAATATTTTTATTCCAAGGGGCTTATACCTATTTCTTTCCTTAATAGAAGAGGCATCCCAACTAATATCATAGGGTAGCAGGGAGTGAATGACATATGGTGTGCATATACTGTTTAAAGGGCCAAACCTCTCACCCCAAACTACAGTTTTGGTATTGGGTATCAAAATTCTCAATTGGTTCAGCTCAGCTCTTTGATTGACAGCTAGGTCAAACAATGCAGAGTACCAAAGCTTGTATTACACAGTATGAATGGTACTGAGAGTGTTTTGATTATATAAATCGAGTTCTTCTTTACTCAACTTGAAGCAATAAAATGAGATTGTGTCTGGATGAGGATGAATTTCAGATAATTGTGGGAGGGGCTTAATAAGAAGGGTAGGAGAATTGGTACTGTTTGAGGTGAGAGAACTGGGCCTTTAAAGGGGAAGTTTAGGCAAAAATTTAATTTTCATATGTGAAAGAGGAACAAAATCTACACAGTGTGGCGAAAGTTCTATTCAAATTGGACATGTATTTCTTGAGATACCAGTAACTGAAGTCAGTAGATTTGTGTTCAAAAGTGAGTTCGAGGGCAGCAGAGCTTTTATCACTTCCTCACATTTACAAGGAATGCCCTGTTTCCCTTTGTTTTATGAGGCTGTTGTGCTGACCTTGAAGTTAATAGGAGTATTACCTCCCTGTGGGGGATGCAAAGTTTGTAAAATTCTCATGCCACTTATGCAATCACATTTTAATAGTATGGGATTGTTGAGGAAAAAATCCAGTATAAATTTTAAAGAAAAACAAAAGACTGCCAATTAATGTGGGGATGTGATGTCATATGTGCTTGCTCCAAGTTCACTTTTTTTGTTGAAAATGTGAAAACTTTACATGTTCATATCTTGAGAACCACACGTCGGACTTCAATGCAAATTTCACCAAAATGCTCAGAATAAGTACCCCTCTAACATACCAAAACCTGTTGTGACCTTAAACCCTTCTTTTAAGTCCTTTGTTGTGAAGTAATATAGTTGAATACATATACTGTACCTCAAGGCCTTTTACATTGGAGTTAAAAATTCCGTGATCAGTTCAGTTCAGTTCAATTCTCTTTGTTTATAAACACATCTGCATTCAGCAATTGGTTAGTGATCAATTCAAGAAGGGGTACCCCTCACCTGACCCACACCTTCTGTATTTGGCTTTTTCATGTAGTCGAATAAAATGTTTCAAATTGGACCATTTTTTTGCAGTTGGAAAAGCTACAGAGAAGCAGGAGTGGGATCCAGAATTTATTCCACATGGGCCAACTACTGTAGCAACTTGGTCTGGAGCCTGGAGGAATACCATGGGTTATAGAAAAGTGTCCATGTAGTCTGTAGTTAATTTGTTTGTGCATAAGTATGTTGTTTTATTTAGACAAAATTTTCTTAGAGTTTGGGAGTTTTATTTCAAAAGAAACTTCAGAAAGTTTGTTTTTTAGAGAGTAAATTGGATAAATTTTGGAATATCAAATGTCTAAGGGAAACATTTTATGGTATATCAAGACTCCATAGTGAAAGTGAAATGTATGTCATGCCTTCAACTCCCTTTAATCTGGTTCTACCACTGCAGCAAAGTAATGTTGAGCACAATGCTTTGGAACTGATCTGGTTGTGTATTTGTGCTGTTTTAAACTTAAGGAAATATAATGTACTACCAGTTAATTGTAATGGTCTATATAAAGGCCCGTAGCCAGGGGGTTCGGAGCGTTCGAACGACCCACCCCAACTTGAGGGAGGTCCATTTTTCCAGATAACATGTATGTTTTTTTCCTCAAAAAGTGGTGTACTGTGTGGGATTCCTGGGGAAAAAGGACTTCTGTTGTGTTCAAAAGCCCTCTAAAATGCTCCAGATTGCATGAGATCTGCAGATTTCAAACTTTGCAGGGGAAGCATGCCCCACACACCCAGCAAATGCATGCTTACGGCACGCGCCAGCCGCCTCCGTATTAGGAAAAAGGTCCACATCTTGGAAAAAAGACCCATCCCTCTACATGGGCTGGCTACGGGCCTGATATAGGTATTGTTCACTAGCAGCTCCCCTGATAAACAGTACGCACTGATTGAAGACATTTTGTCACAACACTCTGTTATTGCTTCACCTGTAATCTGGTGTTCTTAATATAGCTAGTATATTTTTATCTTTATCTCAATATATAACATGTCTTGAAATATTGTCACAGTAGCCAATTGCTAGCTTTAGCTAAATATCCTTTTCAGCTTGCCAGGTTTGTTGGGGAGGTTTAGCTTTTTTACAATAAAATCTTGTAGCTCTGTGCTATGGTGTACATGGTAGTATTTGAACTTCAGTAATGTTAGCTGATAAGTGTTGTGGAAAAGAAAAAAAGGTCATTGCAGCCCATTGCTTGTACTCCATTTTTATCACTATGCAATATTGTGTGTAGTATTCTGCTATTATCTTTGGCTTCAAACCCCATTTATTAAATCAAGGACTAAGTACATTTAAAGTATTGAGATTCTATAGCATAGCTGCTCGATAATTTTTGTATTTGGTAAAAAAGTGCCTTGTAATAATTGATTTGCTTGTTTTTTGTCTTATTGTGTGACATTTTGCAAAAATGTATAAATTTTGACATTTTGTTGCTATAAGCATATTCTAGTCAGATTGCAAGAAGATGCAGTCTGTGTGAAGCTCAGCTAAGATGTGACTTTTGAGGTAAGAGGATAACATAACCAATTTTATTTTTCTTTTCTTGCTAACCAGGTTATTCTGTCAGCTCTGGTTACTTTACCTCACCAACTGAGGTCCAGGGAGTCACAGGGGCCCCCCGTGCATATGAACATGGCAGTGTCTACATCTACAATCTGAATGATTTCACTATGTATACAGAAATTCATGGACCTGGGGTAAGGGCTTCTTAAGGTACTGCAGGATGAACAATAGGTGGGGCGTGGGGGGGGGGGGAGTTTTTTATAACTGGAGTCCAAAAAATGTGTCCATCAGTAAAAAGAAATTTTTTTAAATGAGGGATTGAAAATGACAACTCTTTTTCTGTGTGAGGAGCTTCTCTTTGCTTCCTGTTTCTCCTTACCCTAGTATTTGCACCCTTTTGTAAAAAGAGTAGTATACAGTATATTATATGCTTTTCTTTTTATGACTGGTCCTGGGTATGATGTTAAACTGGATCCAGGTGGGCTGAGGAGGTCATGTGTGGCAAAAGGTTTGTCCTGACTATACCCTATAAAATGTGCACATTAGACAGTTATTACTCATCCCATGACTGGCAGGTTGTTCATGCCTCAAAACCAAACAAGGCCCTTCAAGATTGGGCCCCCTGTGGGCAGAGGGTTGTAGAATATGCACATGGTATTTCCCAGGGTTGTTGATTTTTTTTTGATTTTTTTAAAAAAATTATGATTTAAATCGATTTAATTCAGATTTTTTTTTATTAAATCATGATTTTTTCCAATTAAAATAATGATTTTAATCATGATTTTAATCAGCATGATTTAAATCAAACAACCCTGGTATTCCCCCTGTCATAAGAGGGGACTAAATGCAACAGATCTAACACATGAGTGCTGGTGTGTTGTTAAATCTTATTTAATTAACTCTTTTTACTGTATGACTCCAGACAAGTAGACAATCAATTGCGAAAAAAAAAAAACAATCTTTGTCGATAAGAGGATATTTTTGTATCATCTTTGTATAACAGGAAGCCTGAACAGGTACAACATCTAAATGGTAGGAAATTATAATTGCTATCCAGTAATTGCAGTGATGCAATTTTATAATTCTGGAGTAGAATCACTTCCGTTCTGACTGTCAACTTTCTGAGATTCCCCAACTGTTCAGTGCACTTGACCAGAATGATATATGTCACTGTGAAAGTATTGAGCAACCATAATGCCTTGGGGAATATTTGCAGAAAGAAAGGGAGTGGGGTACAAGGGCATAACTGAGGAGAGAAGGGTGCTCATGGTAATTATTACCCCCAACGTGTTGGAGAACATCAAAGTATGACCAGAATTTTTAGGGACATTTGCAAAGTTAGAGAAATGTAGGATTTTTTATAGCATTTACAGAAATTTAACAATTTTGACAAAATTGATACAGGTTTGCAAAATTAAGCATTTCAGCCTACATTTGTCAGAAAAGGCACTCAAATTGGAGGACAAAATCTTATGCAACCAATTAAAATAGTGGAATATGACTGGGGGGGGGATCAAGGTGACAGTCAGTATAAAAGGACCAATTCAATCTATCAACCATATAATTTGAAGTACCAATTATATTAACACCACATTTTCCAAGCTGTTCAAAAGGTAGACAAATGCAAGGTTCTTCAAACAGATGAAATTTAATTCTCCTATAAGTATGAACAGTTTCAAATTTACAGGGCCAGACATTTTGTCTAATTTTTATTTTTTTGTCAGCTTATTTGATGATTGTTTTAAACATATCTGAATAATGCTAGCTTTCTTGAAATTAACCGTTCATTATCGTTTTTTTTGTTAGATGAGTACATACTTTGGAGCAAGGGTTCTGGGCATGAATCTGAATGGGGATGACTGGACAGACCTCCTTGTTGGGGCACCCTTGTATACAGAGGACCAGGATGAGGGTTGTGTTTACATATACAGAAACGAAGGATTTGTAAGTTTTGGTTATATAATTTGTTAAATAGACAGCCACCTTAACATTTGCTCTGAAATGTTAGCCAACTTTTGCAAGCATCCTCTTAGTTGCTTTGTGAATATTTGTGGTCTGCAGTTAGTATACAGGGACAAAAACCATTGATGAAAGGCAAAGAAAGGAGTTATCCTTGATGATTTTACATTGTGAATTTAATGTGAAAGGAACCATTTTGAATTAGTAGGGTATGACAGTTTAAGTTGGGAGGACTGTATTTTCCTTATAGGATAGATGAATTTAATGTTGTATAGTCACAGTAGCAATAGAAACTGAATAAAAGTTTGATAGAGTAGTTTGCTTTAGTTTGCTTTTTTTTTTTAATTTCCACCTTTTTTAAGGAATACTTTTTTTTGGAAAAACTCCAGGGTAGCTGTTCCTGACATCTGTGAAAAACTGTAAATAAGGTCCACCACAAATTACTGGCTGGTTGAATAAAAAGAAACTGCCATATTAACCCTTTACCGTTGTTTGGGTCCTTTTGGACCCAGACGTAGAGCGCTTCTGTCACCCATCTTTACTGTTTCACGTGGGGCTCGAAACTGCGAGTAGCTACCTGAAAATTTGGCCACAACAACGAGAGAGACAATAGTTGAAGGTCACAGGGTCAATAGCCTACGGAAGCTGATGCGGGACGTGCTATGTTCGCTTTTCCATGCACTCCAGAGGTGCGCAAATATGCCCCGATTGGAGCACAACCGTAAAGGGTTAATGGAATTCTGGAAACCTTAGTATTACAGTACTTGAAATGATGTTACTTCATGTGCCTGCAGTTTGCTAATGGTTTAACAGTTTAAGTGGGATTGAGAAAGAGGAGATTTGTGTGCATTGTTAGGTTTGACTTTTACTGTATGTTCTTTAATACTACCACAGTGAGTATTTTGGTGGTTTAATGGTGGTGCGTTTATTAAAAGCAAAGGTGAAAAAAGATAAGCAATGTGGGAAACTTATTGTGAGAAAATGGTGGCATCATTAAAGGGGCTCATTGTGTTGATATTGATAACTTAATGAGAGTGTTTAAAGGTACTAACTCATAAAAATGCATATAACTAATAGCAAGATTACTCAAGATTTATTTCCAGTGACTGCAGAAAAAAGGAACATTTTGAATTTTGCAGTGTCCTGACTTGCAGTTGTTTTTTGCATAATTTATAAAAGTGACTAGTCATTAACTTGTGAATTAACTGAATCAAGCATTTGGGTACTCACTTATAAAACAGTTATTTGTATGCAGGATATGGGGATTGTCTTATTTTGATCATTTGTCTTTGATATGTGAAGAAAACTTGACAGCTTTGGAAAAATCTTTGAATTTCATGAAGCAACTCAATGAGCAGCTATAAAGGGAAATTCCACTTATTTGAGGGTGAATATGACTTTGGTTTCCACATAGAATTTTGTAAATATTGCAAAATATTTGATTTGTTCCCTCTTAAACATTTTTTTTTTTTGCCAAGTGAGATTTAGGACAAACTAAACCCTTCAAAGTTGAGTCCAAAAATTTTGTTTCCCAAAAAAGTCCTGCAAAGTCTTGTAAAATGCCTTGAGACCTTGAAATTCTGTGATAAGACATGGTTCTAAGTTTTGAACACCATATGGGAATCATTTTTTTGGGGGGGGGGGGAGGTTGGGTGGGGAGGTCCGGAGCAGTAGGCAGGTAACTGATGGAATTAAAACAATTTTGTCGTTGACCATTTGAAATGGTATATTCACATTTACATACTGTTAATTACACTTTATGCATTCTTTCCTTGCAGGGTGTCATGATATCTGAAAGTCAGTTGAAAGGTTCAAGAAGTCCCAAATCAAGATTTGGAAGTTCCATTGAGAATGTTGGTGACCTCAACATGGATGGTTTTGAAGGTTAGGAGGAATTTAGAAAGGTTTCAGTAACCATGGTAACTGAGTAAGTGGTCTAGGTGATAAAGCATCTGTCTCTCACTTGGAAGGTCTGGGGTTCGATTCCCATCTCTGAGGTCATTCCAAAGACTTTAAAAACGGAATCTGCTGCGGTTTTATGTTATGCTCATCACATGCAATGCAGTAGGTATGATAAATAATCCAGGCCCCCAACTGGAGGAAAAAGAGCAGTGTGTGAAGCTATTTTAAACCAGAAGGTTGTTCTTTAAGATGTTAACCACATATACCTAACCTAACCCACAAATAAGTCATGTGAGGGAACAGTTCCTTGTGATATGTTCACAAACAGTTTTTAGGTGGTCACTCTTTCCATGGTATCATGTTTTCAAATGTCTATTTTGGGAACAGCAAGCTTCCATGTAAGTCCTTTAATCCATAAAGTATATTGCTGAACGTATCAGTTGTTAGTGGCATGTGGGGATGTCATTAATCAGAGACCATTGTTACCAATCAGGTATGGATTACATTCTGAGTTTACTTCCTGGTTCCGATTCTGATGTTATTTTCCGTTCTGCTTGGTTCAGTAGAATAGTTGCTTCACAGGCAAAAAAACAGAAAAAATTACCTCATTGGGAAGTCTATATGTCTTCTGTGCAGTGGATCAAGAATTTTGATTCCTATCTAAATATTAACTAAGAGAACTAAAATTTGCTAAATAAATCTAATGGTTAAAAGTCCCTCATGAATGCCTGTGGGTATCCAAAGTTTTAATGGGGAAGAAAACATGAACTTCTACATACTCATGAATTTGTTCGAAAAGCTTTGTCAAATCAATGTAAGAATTATTTTTTAAGTCTTGAACAAATTTGCATCATTATGTAAACAGGGTTTAAAGTGGTCAAGTTTGTCTCTTCCAGATGTTGCTGTTGGTGCCCCCTATGAAGAAAATGGAAATGGCAATGGTATATCGGGTGCTGTATACATTTACCATGGTACTGCTAATGGATTGAAGACATCTTTTGCGCAAGTGAGTTTCCATGGTAACTCTCATGTAACTTCATTTGTCTATGCACTTCATCAGTGTTTTTATCTTTCATTGTTAAGCAGTAGCATACTGTAACTGTAGCTCTCTCAGCCAAGCCACAGCTCTGCAGTCATGCTTTTTTGCGGTATGTACACATCATTTTTATCTTGCTATCATACTACGGTATGTGAAAAGTCCTACAGATACAATCTAACAAATTTTCAAAGTTATTTTGTACACCTTATCAACCCAAATGTGCCTCAATACATGATTTGCTAAAATGTTGTACTGGTGTGTCCAAACCCTACTACATCAAAGGGATGACATTTTTAAGGCTACAAATTATGCTGTTAATTGAGACATATTTTTACAAAGGAGTAAGTTTGTAAAATTAATAGTGAACTGTACCATATAGCAGTATAGGCAGCAGGTACCCACATCATTGCCAAAAGAAAATGAAATCAACTCTTTTGTCCCATTTCATTGTTGTACTAACATACTCAAAATTGGTCAGTTTTCCCCAACCAATACTGAACCATAGAGGGGTTTTTGCTGGGAGAGGGATTGGAGAGTTGCTGGCATTAAATGTACCATTTGTTTTGGCAGATATCTGTTCTGCTTATTTTGGCAGCAGTTGTAGTTTGTCATGCTGTGACGTCACTTCTTGAAAAAGCAACATAGACACTCCAGTACAGCAAAGGCGGTGTGGGGTGTAACTAAAATCTGAGTTTGATGATCTGGGAGCTATATGCTTTCATTGTGTTCACACTGTGTGAAAAAGCAATTAACACTTGCTGACTGACCTGTCAGCTAACCCCAAATGTTACGTAACTTTTTGTATATATTGAAACACATCCTTTACTGTCAATCAATAAATCAGATATGAAATGATTTAATCAAGTCTACATGTAGTGGGCTTCTTTTCCTCCCTGAAGTGATATGAGTTAATCAGGCAGAAATGACGGATGTAACAAAAAGTAAGAGAGAAGGTTTCATCATGCAGCTGCATGATTGAAATTAAGCATTTGTTCTGGTTTGCTGGAATGGTTGTGTTTATTTGGAATCCTTGTAGATCAATTCGTGGATATCACTGTCAGCAATGGCCGGATATTCTTCCTAATTAGCATCTTTTATCAACAGGAAAAGTTGGACTGGTGGCACTCGGTCTCAAAGTATGACTGGGAAATTTCTCTCTTCTAGAATGTTCAGGGAGGATTTCATGATTTCAGATAGTACATTGACCTATATATGGCCTGACTAAAATGTGTGCAATAGGAAGAGAATCAGTGGAACGTCCCTTTAGTTGAATATTCCTAAATTTTTGTACAGTAAACACTTCTTCGAGGACTTGTGAACTGAATCTGGAAACAAATAAGCTCACATCATAGGCCAACATTGAAGAAGAGCCTTACAGCAAGAAACATTTGCCCCCATATAATCAATTGCATATCCTGTCATGTCAGTTTGGGACATAAAATGTAGTAGAAGAAAATGTAACATTAGCTGTTATGGAGACAGTAACTCAGGAGTTGGTATTTTTGATGAGATCTCTTAAAAAAAATTGTACGGCTTACATCGCTCACTTCACATTAATTGATATGGAGTCATTCTCTTTCTGTTTTCCATTTTACTTTTTACACAAGTTTTCTTAACCCCTAACCCTCCCTGCCTCCTCCTCCCCCTATCCTTCCCTTCCCCTCCTTATCCGGCCCCCACTCTTACTTGACTCAACTTTACTGCTATTAAAACTGAGAGAGACATGATGGCAGTGTACTTTTGAATTATGTAAGCGCCCTTCTCCTTGGCTCCCACTCCTCCCGGTTTTCCCCTCCTCCCCCCACCTCCCCCTCCTCCGTCCACTCTTACTTGACTCAACTTTACGACCATTTAAAATGAGAGCTACATGGTGGCAATGTACTTTTGAATTATCTAAGCTCCCTTTGCCTCCCCTCCCACTCCTCCCCTTCCCCCTCCTTCCCCCACTTCCCCCTCCTTCCCCCACTTCCCCCTCCTGCCCCCACTCTTACTTGACTCAACTTTACTGCCATTAAAAATGGGAGAGACATGGTGGCAATGTACTTTTGAATAATCTAAGCTGTGTGATTCTACTGGTACTGCAAAGTATCTCCGGGACAAAGATGACATGGCTTAGAAATAAAGTTTTTGCACAATGGTTTAGCAAACATTGCATGTCAACATTTTCACCCTGACCTTGATACTGTATCAAGGCTACAAAGGGTTTGGATGTGTGGCATGCCCTAGCTAGCTCAAATATATTAAGGAATGGTCCATTTAGCTGCTTGTACAATGGCTGATTGCAGACTGCACTTGAGTGACATCCATTCAAACAGTATCTTCACTGTGGTTGTTCAATCATGAGGACTTGCTCAGTCAAGGCTTGGTCTCACATACCCCACGACACTAGCTGTGATCCCAAGTTTACAGTAAAGTAAAACTGCAGGATGACCCTGTGTTTCCTAGTCTGTGTTCTCATGTGTGCTCTGAATTTGGTTGATTGGGTAATGCTACCATAGTAACCATTTCAAATATTTCACATACCTATTACTGTAAAATGATGATGGGTCATCAGCATCATAAACATCTGTTATCTTGATTCAAGCACAGTGTTGAAAAACTACATAACCCTTCCGTATGAAGTGGATCCAAATTTAAACTCCGATCTGAGTAAACCCGTGTTCTCGTGTTACTCGAGCCCAAGGTACGTAACACCTTGTTACTGATCTGATGCGTGGGGTATGTGAGACAACAGTATCCGTTATGTAATGTTAGGTTAGATGAAGTTTTATGGCCCAGTTTTCAAGCAATTGGTTCAAGTTGAGCAGGCCACAACATTTTTTTCCAGTTGTGGTTCTTTGGCTTGTTTTTCCTACTCCACTGCTTATGCTGAGCACCAAGCACAAAGGCAGTAGGTTCCACTTTTTAAAGTTTTCGGTGTTACCTGGCCAGGACTCAAACTCTGGACCGCCTGAGTGCAAGTCTGATGCTGTAACTACTTGACCATGCATTTGGTATCAGTAATGTTACCAATCAAGTTCATATACAGTTGTGACTACTCATATATGTGAATTTTGGCTGGAATTTGAGTACTTTTTCCCTTTCATTTTACTTTGTCTTAGTTTTGCATTGGGGTGTTTTGGAGTGGTAGAGTATCAGCCTCTTATCTGTGAGATCCAGGGAATTCATTCCTAACACTAAAGACTAATAATGGAACCTACCATTGTGTATGATGCTCCACGTAAGGGGTGGAGTAGAGAGAGCAATCCACAAATGAGAAAAATGGCTTTAGGCTCGGCTACTACAAAAAGCTTAGAAGCAGACTGTCAGACTTAACAAATGGAGCCAACCTAGTTTTGGCACTTGTTCGCAAGTTAGGTTAAAAAAAAAAAGAAAGGCAAACACAGGCCTAGTAGCATGAGAGACTGTTTTGTTTATGTAACCAGTATGTCTACACAGTGGTTTTTCCATTCCATTTTTGGTTATTCATTGTGTGGTTTTTGTATTCAGGAGTAATCTTTGTGGTCACAGCAATTAATGTTTTTTTAAGGAAGTGGCTGATTCATTAAACTTTTCAAACATCCCTCACTTCCGTTTGTATACTTATAGGATACAGTAGTTTCAACATATGTTTAAGTATTATGCCAGGTGTGACTAAGGGCAATTAGTAGTTGATTTGTTGGCATAATCACTTTGGTTTTATCATAAAGAGTAGCCAACTAGATGACAAATGTCTTTGATGGTTTCTCTGAAGGGGTTTACTGCCTGCCAGAATTTAGTCAAAAATTTCTGTCACAGAATCCTGAAGATGGTGTTGTACATCATATAATGAGCCAGTATGGTAGAAGTTGGCTACTGCATTTGGGTATAGCCAACTTTTAGACCAGCCATGGTCCCTTTTTACAAAAATATATACCATGCCGTTTCGATTGCGGTAAAAAAGTTGATTTTCTAACCTCAGTAACCTATTGTTCAGCTGAGGTATATCAAGTTTCCACACCTACTGCTGGAGGTCTATTATTACCACTTCACCAAGCTTCTAGTCCTCTTAGGTTGCAAAAAATGACATGGTAATTTGGGTATGATTGTAATCAAAACCCCCTCTGCCTGCTCTGCATACTGTGGCTAGGGTTTCTTGACTTGGATTAAATGTCTTTGCATGAAGTATTACTGTCTGTCAATCATCAAATTGTGTAATTGGGCAAGGAAGGAAATCAAGTGTATCTTTTTACCATAACCATTTCGTTATGACTATATCCATATACACTCAATCCTTAGTTGAGCTGGTTGTATAACTGATTTACTGAAATCAACGAAAAATTGAAAAGAACTTCATGTGAAACATGAGGGTTCCATAATATTTATTATTAGTAATATGTTTTCCTTTCATTTCAACAGAGGATTACTCCTTCATCATTTGGAGCTGTATTCGAATCCTTTGGCCATTCAATCTCAGGGAAACTTGACATCGATGGGAATGGCTATCCAGATCTAGCAGTTGGAGCCTACCAAAGTGGAAAAGCTGTTGTATTTTTGTGAGTTGAATCTTCTTGTTGGTAGTTATTATGGTTTAAGGAAAATTTAAGAATATTAAAGATTGCTTCCTTACCCTGGAATTGTAACAACACAAAAATAAAGAAACAAAAAAAAAAAAAAATGAAAAAAAAAACACTGAGCTTGGTTTAAACAAGTCGATTCAAGAATTTGTTGTGATGACTGTGCACATCCTCGCACATTCTCCAAATCTTTGGGATAAACAAACCATACAGCCCCGCACCTAAAACACCTATTCCAACACTTGAGTTTACATGAAATTTGCATAAAAATATTCCTTTCTTGATCCAAAATTCCACGCATAACATAAGGAGGGATCTTAAAAATGTGGTTTTGTCTTAATTGTCTTTTTGGTGTTGAAATTTGTATCTTAATTTGCGGTTTAGTAAAACACAGCCGCTGTATTTCATGCGAGTTGCCTAGACACTTAATAGTGTTGTATGCTTGTACTGACAAAAACAAGGGAATTTTTTACCCTATGTGCTGAGCTCTGCTTGTGTATCTAATGTTGTGCCACTCAATTCCATGCGGTTATGAATTACCAAACTCTCTTATTGATATTAAAGGACTAAGTTGAGGAGGTAATGTAGTGACCCCAAAGTTAGAATGAGTATCCTGATGTCCTTTTTAATGATTGGTCCTTTGAATTATATCAATTAAAATTTCTTTGAATTTTAAATTTATTAGCAAGATATATATTTGTGATCTTTTGAGCTCATGCATAGTTATCTGCATCAGTTTTGAGAAATCATGACAGATAACATGCAGGAAAAATAATAGGATATTTGGAAAATGGAAACTTAAGATTATATGTCACTTAAGATGATATGTGTCAAGTGACTTCAGTAGACCAACTGCTTAGTCCCTTGCAGGGGATATGTCGTAATCCCAACCTGAATTAGTAAATACTGTTCTGTTCCCAGATTGGCTCTTGAATATCATCTGAGAATATCATTGTTTCTCTGTAATTGTGAAATTTACCCAGAGTAACTGCTTGATTTGCGTTAAACGTGTAATATTTAAGTCTAAAATTTTATGAAAAGACACTTTGAAGGGAAAGTATACGGAAATTGTGAAATAATTACCTGTTGCCTCCAAATAGGTCTAGGGTGACCTGTTTTTACCCTTGAATGGAACTTTATTTTAGACATGTGCAGTTAATTATACTCTCATTGTTGTACAACCAACTGGTTGGCCTAGTTGCTAGAGTATGGGCCTCTCAGCTGGGAGTCTGAGGTTCAATGATGCTGGTTGAGTCATAACAAAGAGTTAAGGAAAGGGATGTGTTGCCTCCTTGCTTGGTGCTTAGCATATGAAAGCAAGGTATTAATACATACTGAGTGGTGAAACCATGATTGCTGAAATGGCAGTCAGGTATGTATGGTCTCCAGGGGCCTGAGAGGGAGTTTTGGAATGAACAGATTTTTAATGATTAATTTACAGTGCCCTGAGCACTATGAATATTTGTGCTCTATAAATTCAAGGTATTATTATTATCGTTATTATTATTATTATTATTACTATATAACAAAATTCATTTGAATCTGAAGTCTTTTTCATCCACTTCAGCGTGTTACATGAGTAGTTACTAGTTAGATTGGGTTTTATGCCTCAACTGTTAAAGGAATTAGCAGAGTAAATACATTAACTCAAATACTTTTTCCCATGCCCAGGAAAGTAATGAGAATGTGTTAACTAGAATGGCCAATATGTTTGACGATTTGTTCGTGTGTTGTGTTGTAATGTGGGACTGTTCCCACCATGTCTGCTTTGATGTTAGTAATTCTATTTTCATTGTTTGCCCCAACAGAAGTCGACCTGTGATCGAAATGGAAACTAGTTTAGATTGCTCCAAGACACCAATAGATATTAAGCAAGCTGACTGTGAAATGGGTGATAAAAAAGTCCCCTGTGTTCAGGTCATTTCTTGTTTCAGATACCGTGGACATGCTGTACCGGCAACTATTGGTAAGTCGTGCCAGTATTAAGTAGTTGGGTATCAAACGGATTTAAGAAGAATGTGATCATTGCACGTTGCTCGCATAAGTTGTTGCCTCCTGCAAAAGCGTTTGGTGTGATAGCTCTCGAAATAGGAGTTTAGAATTCCACAAAGTTCTGTAGATAGCACTTTACTAGCATATGAAAACCTCTTTTCCAAAAATTGGTCCATACAGGAGAAATAAATGCTGCTGCACAAACAGGATGCTTTGTGGTTTTCCCTGTACGAATTTGCTGTGAGAGAAAACAATAGGATTATACGAGGGAACTGCCAGTGTATACACAGTGTATATATGAAGAGAGTGTTACCAAGGCTTAAGACACAGTGCACCTTCAATTTTAGAAAACTAAATTTGATTGGATTGTAGAAGTGACCTTCTTAAATTTAGGCCTGTTGCATTGCTTTTTATGTCAGTTGAAAGAAAATTTTGTTCTCTTTCGTTTTCCGTTCGAAGTAAGTCAATGACATCATGCAAAAAGACGCAACAAGATTTATAAGCTTTTGAAACCGGGATACTTACTTGACATTTTGCGAGAAAAAGTGAAAAATTGCTTTTTTGGAGCAAAAAATGATGGTTCAAAAATTGATTCCCTGCTTCCCTGACATACATTTCTGAAAAGCTCATATGTTATACTTTTTTTGTACCGTTTGTAGTAAATTTGTGTGATCTGTTGTTACAAAGTTATGGCAGTTAAGCACTGAAAATATGGAAAATTTAGCTCCTATTAGGGCCAATTTGTTGTGCAAAACGGAAACATCATAAAGGCTTTAATATGGGTGTAAAAAGAATGCAAATTTGGGACTTCCAATGCATTGTTGATGCAGAAATTGATAAGTTTCTACCTTCTAAAATAAGGGTCTTAGGTAATATCAAGTTAAGATACATTAGAGGGGTACTTTTTATCCTAAGCATTCTTTTGAAATTTGCAATGAAATCTGATTGGTGTTTTTCAAGGTATGGGCTGGTAAAGTTGTCAAATTTTCAACAAAATGTGAATTTGAGGCAAGTACATAAGACATCATATAATCACATTAATGAACGGTATTTTGTTTTATTTTTCTCATCCTCAATCTCATGTTATCAGAATGTGATTGCATGAGAGACATGGGTGAGTAACAATCTTGACACTCCTCATGAAGAGGTCCCAACCCTATTAATTTTTAAGTCAATACAACAGTACAGTCTGAAAAAAAAAAGAAAGAAACGAAGCATTCCTTGCCTTCAAAGTCACTTTGGACATAAATTGAGCAACTTCACTTGCTGATATCTGGAGAAGTACATGTCTGATTTGAATGGAAATTACACCAAATGTGTACATTTCTTTCTTCATTCGCATATGTAAATGGAATTTTTGCTTAAACTTCACCTTTTAAGGAAAATCTTTAGAGTACAAAATATTAAACCACAGAAAAAGATTCAAAAGCATTTACAGTTGTGAAATAATAGAAAGTTAGAACTGAAAAATATTCTTTAAAATTAGATATTGCAGAAATGCAGAGATAGTTAAAAACTTGGAAAATTCTGATTTTGCACAACTGCAGAAAACATGTGAAAATCTAGATATTGTAGGAGTTGCCTGTTAGTAAGAATTCAAGTGGACTAGTCAGCTAAATTATTGGAATCAGATTTCATGTGAATTGACCTTGGTAATTATGTTAGTTACACATCATGCCCCTCCAAATTATCTTGTCCAATACTGGAGCTATATGAGGCTTATTTGTGGTAGGTTGTCCATGGTTTGTTCACACATTTGCAGGCCATGTGAATAACATTCTGGCTTTGGAATATAATGCCATTATGTATCTTAGTATTGGTGCATGTCACCTGACTAAAGATGAAACTGTTTTTTCTGTTTACATTCAGTGATGGTTTTGCCAAGCTAAATTTTTTTAAGCTGATCTATGTTTTTCTTTGTGCATGTCAAACTTATTATGGTTGCCAGGTTTGTAATTTCTAAATCAAAACCAAAAAATTGACATAAGAGTGTTTTCACATGCTACTTATTTTGTTAAAATATATGTCTTATTGATTAGAATGTCTTAGACACTGTGTCCATGCCGGAAAAAATACCCTTAGAACAATATCGTCAGGAACTGTTCTCAGTACTAATTATATGCCCATTTAAGCATTTGAAAATGACCATGAAGGTTGACATTTGATAGCACTTTATCTCAGAATAAACTGAAAGGGGATGTAGCCCTTCAGTGCACTTAAAGTAATTTGATTCTCTTTTTGCCAACACTTATTTCAGGATTTGTTGTAAGTTGTTATTTGAACCCCAAAGTTGTTGGGCTTCTATTGTACCAGAATGGTAATCAAATCTGCTGCTCATTGAAGCAGCTAATAGGAGTAATGAACCAGTGGTCAGCTACAATAATTGGGAACCGCAGTTTTTCCCTAAAAACTGTGGTAGCCATGCTGGATCTCCTTCAAGGCTAATATTCCGTAATGTAATATAAACATCTTTGTATCTTTTGGTGCTGAATTGAGTGAGTGATTGTTGTGGTGTGGTTGGTCATAAGTCCCACGAACAAATCACAACAGTCCTCCATTTACCTGATACTGCTGCCAGTATTGTGCCAAACATATATTATTCATTCAGAGCTCAATGAATTTACCTGTGGCATTTTTAATTAAAAAATTTGACACCAGGTATATCTAAAACACTGGCAACCTTTGAATTTTCTACTCCCCCCCCCCCCCCACATCTTACCTCCTCTGTTTACCAATTTTTGGTATGGCAAATTTGTAGAAAGAGAAGGTGGAATTATCTCAGGGTGCTTTCTTATAACATCCTCCCCCCCTCATCCTTTCTTCTAATTATCTTGAAAATTGTATAAGGGTTTGTACAGGCCCTGAAAATCCTGGGGCTAAAGGGAAAATTGAAATTAAAATTTCCAGGACTGGGAAGTCAGGGAAAAGGGAGTTATTATTGAAAAGGAGCAGGAAAAATCTGGGAATTGTAGGAAGGGAACTTCATATTCTCATTTTCTCAGTATTCAGATACATTACTTTGTGGCAAAAAGACAGAAATTAGTGATCTGACTGTTTTAAAGGTTCTGGAAAAATCATTCAAGGTCTTTCAAAATCATGTATGCAAACCCTGAATTTTAGGAGTGAATACTGGAATGTCATAAAGTAGGTGATTAAGACACACACTGTACAGCCTTTTGAAATAAGATTGCTCACTCCATGTTTGGGTATTACTTGTGAGTATCTCTTGACTGCATTTGTGATACCACCATCCGCAAACTTTCACTAGAAATCTTCATCAAACTGCACAAACTGTATTCAGTTAACTATTCATATATATGATCAAAGCAAATTAAATCGTATATATTTCACAAAAATCAACTAAAGCAAGTCTGATTATGGTGCAACTTAGACAAATATGGTCAGCAGGATTTGGTATGCTCCCACTTCAAGCTCACCAAATAAAGAACTGCCATCTTATTACTGTGTAGAGGCAACTTCAATCACAGAACATGGTTATATGGTTCTTTTTAAACCTATTCTGAGGTAGGTTAGTTAGTAACATAGTGAGATGGAGCTTAACAGCCAAGTTTCCAACCTATTGGAACAAGTCCAGTCTGTCACAGCCTTTTTTCCACTTGCGGCTTACTGGCTTGTTTGATGCATTTTACTTTTCATTTCATTGTTTCTTGTCCATTTTACAGCAATTGATTATACGATTGAGACAGACTGGTATAAGAGAGAAGAGGGTGTTCCTACTCGTCTGCAGTTTGTCGATAAGGGAACCAAATCATCTGTTTATGAAGGTGTCTTACAGCTTGAAGCAACAATCCATAGGTGCATTGTAGCTAAAGCCCATATTGATGTAAGGTTTTTATAATGTTTAAGCTTACTTCAAGTCTAAAATTTCAAAAATATGCTTGATTACAGAACAAGAAAATGGAATTTAAACTGTCCAACACCCATTTTTACAGGGCATCCCTGAGCTAGCTGGGCTATAAAAGTTTATTCATTCAATTAAAAACGGTAGATTTGAGCATTAATTATTTGAATATTTAATATCTCAGAATTAGAAATTCTATAAAAAAAAAATCTATGGAAGGTACACTTATAAAATGTAATATGCAAAAAGCCCATTTAGGAGATTTGCAGTTACTTCTTTGTCTGTCAGTCTGTCCCTCACTCTGTCCATCTACACAATCCCCACAGTGTATCATGTAAAATAATATGTACCATGTAAAGTAATAAGTCTCAAGACAGTCAAACTTAAACCTAACTTCACCTCTTAAAACCTAACCTAACCATAAGAAATGATGACAGGCATGGTATATATTACTGGAGACATGAATGTCCTCTTTTTAAAATCAAAATGTGAGGATTTAAATAGTGATGTCTCTGCATTCATAGATTTATATCCCTCTGTTTATGTAAATTTGAACAGTAAGACTACTGTTTCATTTTACCTGTTATTTCAACCAGGAAACTTCTTATTTTGTCCAACTTCTAGAATGATGTGAAAGATTTCCTGAGTCCAATCCCGTTCAAGGTCAACTATACCCTGCGGACTTCACAGAGTGTCAGCGGACCTCCTCAGTTGCCATGTGATGATCTTTGTCCGGTCTTTGACATGTATTCTAGAAACAATATTGTTGAACTTGTGAGTACTTTTCAAGTTTATTTTATTATTCTTTTTCTTTATGAAGTGTGGACTGGATCAGTTTGGAGAATATATTTCCTCCCTTGTAGAGTGCTGTCCTTTCAGATGGAAGGGAATAGAGGACTAGGATGGATGGGATAAGAGTCAGCTAGAGCACATTAACTAGACTGAGCATAAAATAGATTGGATGCAACTTGTGATTGCCACTGACAAGTTGAAAACATTAAAAGGGAAAGGGGAGAAATATTGGCAAGAGAGACAAAGTCTATTATGACTTAGCCTGTGTGTCGTATAAAGTTATGGGAAGAATGGGTTTTGGTCGACAGCTTATCGAAAGCTATTTTTTTTTTATGTTAGAACCAAGTTGGTTCAAAGATCACATTTCAAGATATTAAAGCAGACTGATTGAGAAATGGAGAAGGGCGGAATATGGCCTGCAGGCTACAATTTACAGTACATGTTTATGAATCTGGAAATAAAAGGGCGCATCTACATTTAAGGCCACCAATAACTTTGAGTGACTATGAATGCTTTGAAAGCACCATCTCAAAAGTTTGCGAACTTTTCTTTAGAGGATTAAATCTTAGAATTAAAACAAAAATTCCATCTGTCTCCTGTAGATCAGCTTTATACACAACTGTGGAAATGATTCCATGTGTGAGACGGATCTTCAACTCAAGGCAGACACCCACATACCAAGGTATATTGAATATTTTGTTGTTGATTTTGCAAAATTTTACCTTGCATGAATGACTTCAGACTATTTGCTTTTCATTTTTCAGCAAATGGAATGCTTGCCGTCATCCCCATTGCTTATATTCTCATACTGATTCCTTGTCTGTTAGTCTTGTCCAATTCACATGTTAATGTATTAAGTTTGATTGAGATATGATGCACTGTAGTTACAGATACGAAATCATGAAGTAGTGCTCTTTGGCATTTGCTCTGATGGTCCCATGTCTTCCCTGCCAGTCTTCCAAGCAACTGAATTATTAAATAAAAATGCAATTGAAGCTTTACCTCCTGCATCACTCCTCCTCCACTGATTAGTGGAAATTTTATATAGAGGAGAAGAGCACCGGACTCTCACGTGGAAGGTCACAGGGTCAGATTTTTAGAACAAGGCATACCAGAAACTTTAAAAATGGAACCTATGGCTGTTCTGCATGATGTGTTGCATGAGTATCAGAGTAGGGATAACAACCGAATGCCTACCCAGCTGAAAATTCTCTTTGGAACCCTTTGGGGTAAAACCCTTTAAGCCCAAAGGGTTCCAAATGGTACCCTTTGGAAAAACCCTTTGCATCCAAAGGGTTCTCTTTGGTTGTTGATGGAAATTGGACAAATCTCAAAGGGAATTTCCAAATTACCCTTTGCACAAACCAAACCATTTTGAAAACCCTTTAGAACCCTTTGAAAACTATCGAAACCCTTTGGTTAATGGAAATTGGACAATGGGTCTCAAAGGGAACTTTCTGCTGGGTAATTTTACTTGGAAAAAAGGCAGTGGGCCCCTGCTATAGATTATTAAACCATAAGGTTATGAGTTGAAGTATAAAACCCTATCTAATCCTAACCTCTACAGAGCTGAGGAATCTGACAGCTTGGTGAATGTTGGCTATTGCTGGGGAACATCAGCCTAATGTTGTGTTATTCTTCTGTTTAATGGAATCCTGGATTTCTGCAAAGGATCTGATATCTCAACATGATAATCAGATTGGGTGCAGATTTGAAATGAATACAACTGTTCAAAAATAGACAAAGGAAATAAAGAGATGGACCCCCGAAAAGATTGTGAAATCACATCAGCGCCTGGCCACAGGATTGGTTGCTGACAAATCTAAGCAGCAAAGCAGTTGTGGGTAGATTTCCAGCTTATGGGAGGGAGGGCGCAGCAGGTACAGCTATCTCTGGTAGTGGCAAACAAAAGAATAAGGAAAGTTAAGACTGATGGCCCTCAGAAACGGCTGGCGTTAATCTTTCCATCATTTGGTTTCGTGTCTGAAACAGCAGAACTCTACATGAGGGACCTTTTATGTCTTTGGCTTTTTGTGATAAGTTTGATTTTCTTGTGCAGGGAGAGTGTTTACCAGAAAACCTTATGATCAGGATTTAAATTTTATTACTTTTTGTCCTTTCAAAATTGGTATGAGAAAGACATGAAAAGGGACACTAATTTTTGTATATGTTAATGATTACATGAGAGGAGAGGCGAGAGGATGGAGTGCTAATTTTGTAGCCGTTACCTGGAAATCTTTAGTTCTCAGGCAGCAGCTGACATTAATTTCAGTCCCAGCTGTTCTTAACAAAATGAAACAATTCCTGGTTGTGGAGTATATTGGAAAACATATTTACCATTTCATGTTTTTTTCCTGATTTTAATATAATATTCAAGTTAAACCAAGCTTATATACCCCTCCCTTGGTACCAGTCACATGTTACTAAAATAATTGAAAAGTACCAGGCAAGGAACTTATTTTGAAGAAGCTACTAAAAGTGAAAAGCTACCAAAGATCTTTCAAACTACTTGAAGAGCAATTAGTTTTCTTCTTTTTTTTTCTACAGGGGGACATCTTATCTCCCAGTAGGTATAGAAGATCACTTTTTCATCAACATTGAAGTCTACAATAATGGTGAAGAAGCACATCAGGCCAAGGTCAAAATAGTTCACTCAGACGAGATTTCGTTTGTCAATGTCCGCAGTGATCCGGTGAGTTACTGGGAATGGAAGGGGGTCATTGGAATAAGTGAGTGCAGTAATTATTTGTGGTGCACATCCTCCAAATTGTTTTAATAAAGAAGTCAATCTTTCACCTATAAGGCATATTCCAAAATTTGAATGCACATGAACATTTTGTGAAATCATTCTTTCTCAATCCATCCCTAAAATAAAAAAAGGGATCTCAAGACTGGTGTAATGCAGTGGATTATATCAAATTGTCCCTTTGGTTTAAAAAAAAAATTGCGTTTTAATATGCTGTAAAGTAGACTGAGGCCCCTGTTTTCGTTTGAGTTGGCTGGATACTTAGATAGTGTTGTATGCACATTCTAACAAAAAAGGGAATTCTGTACACTGTGTCTGCTGAGCTCATGGACTTATATACATGGACAGAGCATGTAATGTATACGGCCTATCCGTAGATGGTCGCCACCCACTGAGACAAAAAAGGTGCACCAAGATGGTCGCTGTGAACCTATAAATTGTCTGATTTAACGACAACTCTTTAATATTTTAAGCAAAAGTTAAACTTGAATGGGAAACGATATCATATTTCTGCAATGTGTGAAGTGATTTTTATCTTACCTTGCCATATTTCAAGAATATTTTAACTTTCTTGCAAAATACGGTGACATACTTGAGCAAGTCCAAACTTCCACACAAAACCATAGCAGACAGCCATCTTGGTGCGCTTTCATGATGAATTGGTCAAATATACACTTATTTCCTTCCTTGCCCAATTAGACAATTTGATGATTGACCGACAGTAATACTCCATGCAAAGACATTTAATCCAAGTCAAGAAACCCTAGCCACAGTATACAGAGCATGCAGAGGGGATTTTGATTACAATCATACCCAAAGTACCATGTAATTTTTTGTAACCTAAGTGGACTAGAAGCTCGGTGAAGTGATAATAATAGACCTCCAGCAGTGGGTTTGGAAACTTGATATACCTCACTTGAAGAATAGATTACTGAGGTTAGAAAATCAACTTTTTTACCGCAATCGAAACAGCATGTTTTCTCACACATACGGTAGCGACAATTTACCGTGCAGTATGCTCTGTCCATGTACAGGAAGTCTGTGGCTGAGCTCCATTTCAATGACCCATATTGTGTCCTACAATTCCATGCAGCAAGGAATTACCAAACTTGCTTTTTGGAAAAAATGCAAAGTTTCGAAAAATGAATATGTGAGACGTGTTTGAACTCTCTGGTTGATAAATTGTGAAGAATATGAATGTGTTAATTTTTCAATAAACTGGTAGTGTATACCACAAGGAGAAGGGTGTGATGGAGAGAAATGGCAGGTTGGAGAAAGAGGATGGGAGAGGATGGAAGAGTTGATCACCTTAGTCGGATTTCCTGTTTGTCTTGTACAATGCCACTACAATGGCATTGTCCTGCTTTGAAAAACTTAAGTACATATTTTTTAATGTAATAATTAAGATAATGAAGTTGTAGTTTCGTTTGGCTTAGTTCAGATTAAAAGACGGGAAGAGCAAGCTCCTTATGTTTAGTAATAAAGAGACATTTTATGGTTACCACTGGGGTAACTGGGTATGAAAGTGACAACATTTTTGAAAAGGACATTAGTTAGTGATATACAGCTCATACTTCCTTGTGTTTCTGTGTTTGCACTTTTTACCAGAGGAATGAAATAGTTCGTTAACATAGGGAGTGGAATATTTTAATAACCTGGTTGAAAATGAATTTACTTTTGTATTTTTCCCCCTGTGTTGTCAGAGTCGAGAAGCTCTTGTCATCTGCAGTCCTGAGAAAAGTGAAAATGAAACCTACATCATGTGTTATGTTGACAATCCCATGCCACCATTCAGTACTGTAAGTCACTCTTTGTTGTGGTCATTTCCACTATATGTGTTAGTCATTTCATTTTTCACCATTTATGGTGTGGTTGTAAAATCACTAGTATGCTTTTTTTTTTCAATAATGTAAGGAATGTAAGAGTTAAAGTGAATATTGTTTGAACAAATGTCAATCAAATGGAGGTTTTGAACTGTGTTCAGAACTACAAGACATAAGTTTTTCCTAAACATTTTTGGGCAGATACTTGTTCGCAACCGTTTGGATTTTTGGAGAGGTGGGAGGGACTTAAATGGTTGAGTGGTCTCATGTGTTTCTACATTGGTCACTCTTGTTTTCATTTGATGTAGGAGAGTGTTAATCTGTATGATGAATATTTTCTCATTAGCTTTAGGTAGCTTCCAAAAACCTGTTATTTGCCTGCTAGGGTGGGTCTTTCTCTTGGTTAGTTTGCTCAACAGTTAAACTTCCTCTCTCTCCCATTGCAGTCATATACATGAGCTCCTTTTCTGTTTGCCCATTACAAAACCAAATGTATCCAGTTTTCCTTGGTTGTTCTTAGCCTGTACATAAAAGTTTGTTTTTGTATTTATGAGCATGTTTGTAAATAAATTGTACATATTTGCAAAAGGGAGAATTTCTTGGCTCAGAATGCTTAGAAAGGAGGCAAGGGGGATAAGGAAACAGTAATATGGTAATAAAAAGAGCTAAAATGTGTTATCTATATTTAATGGATTAAACCTAGTTATGTTTGAAGATACTATCTAACGGCTACAAAATTCCTCCGTATTTGTTGGAACTTGAGTATTAAAAAAAAGAAAATCTGCCAGTGACTGGAATATGACCCTTCCCAACTTCTCCTATCTCTATCAACCCCCCTTCCAACCCAATCCCATTCTAACTAAAAATTTTATCGGTCTTCTGGTCAGCATCATTTGTGGTAGGCCATCATTCTAATGCCAGTGAATCAAGACTGGGGTGCAACAGATCTACACCCCTCCCCCATGCATGTTTAAATTTACTTTAAAATGTGCAAAATGTGTTAAATATAGCACCAATTTGCATCTCAGTGCCCTTTCAAAAGCAGTTAATCAAACCTGTGCACCTTTAAATTGTAAAGTCCTGGAAGTGTCCCTGTGGATTTTTTTACCGTAACTAAATGATGGGTTTTTCTCTGTTTTCTCATGGCATTTAAAAAGCACCTTGAGTCAGACTGCTATCTGTGCTCTTACTTCCTGAGGCTAAATTTGTAGGTGTTTGGAGTAAACAGCAGAAAATTTGGCTGTGGGAAGCAAATTATCTTCACAAATTTCAATTACATCTGCTGGAGTAGTAATTTAATATACTACACTGTGTAGTGTGTCTTTGTGTGGTTTAGTTGTACAGTATCAGTCCGCCTTTCACAAAGAGGTCTAGTAGATCCAGTCATCCCAATGGCAAATGGCTGCTGTGCACAATCCTTAACATATAAGCAATCCTTACTTAGCATAAGCTTCTCAGTGTCCTACAATTTCAACATAGTGTCATACACACCACTAGATAAGGTGAGAGAGAAAGTTAAAAATTGAGGCCAAATATTTTAAGAATAATGAGTATAATTACTAATTATGTGGTGGATTTCTAATGAAAAGTTCAAAGAGAAGACACAAAATTTTATTCTCTTGAAGATATGGGAACCCTGTTGTTTATACTCCCTTCTCTTTTTTTTCAGAGTAAATTTACAGTCAAAGTGGGTATCAGGACGATTCATCCTGATACAGAATTTTTGAGTGTTTTTGTGGAGGCTATGACTTCCAGCATGGAACACAACACCACCCTGAATGATAATACCCATGTACAGATAATTCCAACAAAGATAGAAGCAGATTTATTAGTTAGAGGGTGAGTGAAATATTCTCTTCACCTTCAAACCTTCTCTTTTTACCTTCAAACCTCTTTTTACCTTCAAACCTTCTCTTTTTACCTTCAAACCTTCTCTTTTTACCTTCAAACCTTTGTTTGAAGCAACTGAATAGTCAAGTTGTTAAAGCATCAGACTTTCAGGGAGGTCCAGGGTACGAGTCCTGGCCTTGCCGTACTGAAGACTTTAAAGTGGCTCATTGAGTTCATATCCTTAACTTAATGAGGGTGTTTAAAGGTCACTACTACATGAAAATACTTACAGTTAGCATAATGAGTTAAGTTTATAACCAGTATTAGTAAAGAAAAGACAGTAAAATTTTGAATTTTGTGGTGTCCTGACTTGTAGCCATTTTGTACATAATTTGAAAAAGTGTCTGGTCACAAATTTTCGAAAACCAAATTTACTGAATTATTTAGTTATTTGCAGGTAGGATAAGGGGATCGTCTAAGTTTGATCATTTGTCATTGGTTTGTGAAGAAAACTTAACAGCTTTGGGAAGATTTGTTCAATTTCATGCCTCAACTCAATGAGCCACTTTAAAAACAGAAACTACTGCCATTGTGCTTGTGCTCAGCATAAGTAATGGAGTAGTGAACACAAACCTGTGCGACACAACTGGGAAAAAGGCTGTGGCCAGCTCGACTTAAATCAATTGGTTAGAAACTGGGTCACAAAACTCCATTAAACCTATCCTTCAAACCTTTGTGATTTGATAATTTTTTTAAAGAATAAATTGATTGGGCAGAATGAGAAAACCGTGCCTGTATGTGACAAGTTTGGTACAACTCAATTTAATCTTTCATTCTTTCTGTTAATAAATTGTACTATCACTCCTTGGTCTTCTGTAATGAGCATGCAAACTCATAATGCATATGTGGGGAGTTGAGAAAGCCATAGTAAAAGATATAAGTAGCCATTCAATAGGAAACAGTTTAAAACCCGAAACTTTGAGTGTAATAACATTTTTCTTGTCCATCATTTGGAATACTTCCTAGTTTTGGTATCAAATTTGAGTATGAAATTAAAGGCCCAGTACTCTCACCCCAAACAGTACCAATTCTCCTAACCTTCTTACTTAAGCCCCTCCCACAATTGTCTGAAATTCATGCTCATACAGATACAGTCTCAGTTTATTGTTTCAAGGTGAGTAAAGAAAAACTCAGTCTATTTCGCTCCTCCCTACCTCCTATTGACCTATGTATATCGTTATTGCCCGCAATAACCGTCTGGCAAAAACCTAATAACACCGTGGTAACCCCTACCTAATGAGGGCGCGCTATACCCTAGCTACTTCCTTCTTCATTTTTGCCTTATCGTGTTTACACGTGTGGGAAAATGGTCTGGTAAAATTCCGCTTTTTTTTACGTGCAATCTTCGTGATTCTGACCAGTTCTTTTTGTCTACGCCGTGGGCTGCTCCTTGACGCCTTCTACCGAAACCATGAGTATCCTCTTTCTTTCAGACCTTTTTTTTTCGGGGTTTTTTGCTCTTAGCTTAAGTATCGAGGATTTTCGCCTTGCGCGATCCTCTCGTCTATGTAACTTTGTACAGGGAGCGGTCTCGCGCCGCCATTTTGTTCCCAGTGGGGCTCCAGGAATTGCGGTCCGTGGTGGACCTTCCCCCCTCCCCCTCTTCTCCTCCCGTCCATGTACGTTGTGGTGCGGGTTTCGGGGGTTTTTTCGTCGGCGGGCCGGCTTCCTTTATATCTT
Source organism: Holothuria scabra (assembly GCA_037179385.1). Classification (NCBI taxonomy): domain Eukaryota; kingdom Metazoa; phylum Echinodermata; class Holothuroidea; order Aspidochirotida; family Holothuriidae; genus Holothuria; species Holothuria scabra. Next base: position 43,008,743 of record CM074196.1, on the reverse strand, counting down.
TTTTTTTTAGGTCCTTAGCCGGTTCCCGCCCTCTCGTCTCCTTACATGCATGTTTTGGGTATCGTTGTTTATCGATCTCTATCCTTTGTATGCATGTTTAATATAAGGTTTTCTTGCTGCATTTAATGTCTTTTTGATTGTTGTGTAAGCATAGGCCTTGTCGTTTTGCATCGTCTTTTGACGTCTTCCCTTAGGCCTCGCTAAACTCACCTCACTCTCGTTGCATGCTTTCATCTTATCAGTAATCCTTATCGATTAAATCTGTTTTTGTTGCTGGCCTCCTCGGCCGGCGAGTAAGTCTCTTTTGTTTTCCCTATCGCTTTGTGCACAGCGTCCAACTGGTCTTTCCGAGATTGGAATTCCCTGGAACAACGGGTTGAGGAAAACGAGTTGGCAGGACAAAGGAAAGCCGCTCGAAAGAGGGAAGCCGAGGCTTCCAAGGCAAAGAAAGGCAGTCATCCGACTCCAAGGAAGGATATTCCTCAATCCAAGGATAAGTCCGCCAAGGGGCCTGCTGCGGCAGCTTCCCCGAGGCTTCCAAGGCATAGGAAGGCAGTCATCCGACTCCAAGGAAGGAATTTCCTCAATCCAAGGATAAGTCCGCAAAGGGGCCTGCTGCGGCAGCTTCCCCGAGGACTAGTGAGGTCGGTCCAAGCACTGCGCGGTCAGGCTTGCCGAGTCTCCAAGGAAAACCAAGGAAACCGACACCCCGGCATCTCAGCCTCGGGCGAACCAGGCCAACCGGGAGAGCCAAGGAAAGACCGGTGTCCAAGGACAACCCCGAGGCACTAATGTTCCGGCATCCTCAATCCAAGGATAAGTCCGCAAAGGGGCCTGCTGCGGCAGCTTCCCCGAGGACTAGTGAGGTCAGTCCAAGCACTGCGCGGTCAGGCTTGCCGAGTCTCCAAGGAAAACCAAGGAAACCGACACCCCGGCATCTCAGCCTCGGGCGAACCAGGCCAACCGGGAGAGCCAAGGAAAGACCGGTGTCCAAGGACAACCCCGAGGCACTAATGTTCCGGCATCCTCAATCCAAGGATAAGTCCGCAAAGGGGCCTGCTGCGGCAGCTTCCCCGAGGACTAGTGAGGTCGGTCCAAGCACTGCGCGGTCAGGCTTGCCGAGTCTCCAAAGGAAAACCAAGGAAATCGACACCCCGGCATCTCAGCCTCAGGCGAACCAGGCCAACCGGGAAAGCCAAGGAAAAACCGGTGTCCAAGGACAACCCCGAGACACTAATGTTCCGGCATCCTTCCAGGAATGCTCGCCTACCGATCCGGGAAATTCCTCGGCCCTAGCCACCCAGGTCCTCGGCCCCCGCCGTGCCTTCTACCAGCAACCCTGGTGGCAGCCAGTCAATCCAGGGTGGCCAGGAGTTTCAGGCCTCTTCTGATTCATTTTCCGAGGGCCATCCATCCCAGAGTTCCCCCGCTACCGGTGCCATGGACCTGTCCTTTTCCTCGGGTCTACACTCTGTTGCAACCAGGGATTTTCAGGGCTTTCCGAGCAGAGGCCGCCAGAGTCACAGGTCGAAGTCAAAGATGAAGAGGAGACGCCATTCTTCGTCCTCATCCTCTTCCTCAAGGGACCGCCGGCAGGGTAGAAGACGCCGTGATCCGGAGGCCTCCTTCCCATCCGAGGCCCTTTCCCAGCTGGTATCGCTGCTCACTCAGTCCGTGAACCGCTTTTCAGCCGTTTCCCAACCAGCCCAGGCTCCGGCTCCTTCTCAACCATCTCCGGATCCACCTGCCAGCCAAGGAGCTCCGACGCCAGCCCCCACCCAGCTCCAGGTTTCCAAGATCCCCCAGTCGGACTTTCTGCACTCCCCGGACGACCAGGGGCGGTTGATTGTGCACTTCGAGGAAGTTCTAGACAGCTCCGAGGACGACGCCCCCCTGACTGGAATGTCCTTCTCCAGGGAAGCTTTCGAGAAGGCCGTAGAAGTCCTTAGGAGACAGTTGGGTTTCGACGATCCCTCGCCTCAAGAATCCTCTTCTGCCAGGAAGCCGAGGCTTTCCTTGAACAAGTCGCCGGCACCGGAGAGACCTGATATGTCAGTGGATGCAGAGTGCTTTGACCGCTTTGACGCTCAAGCTAATGCCAAGGTCTGGCGTGCCTTTCCCAAGAAGCAGACCTCAGAGTTCCATGTCAGCGACGAGGACTGGAAGTCCTTGTTTTCACTTTCCCGTCGATTCCGGATTCCTGCCTCGACAAGCTGAAGACTGCTGGTGCAGTGGACCGTAATGGGTCGTTCCGCTCCTCTTCTACTAAGAAAGCCTTTTCGTCCCTCCAGGGCATCGACCTGGCAGCCCGGACCGGCATGAAGTTTACTTCTTCGCTCTTGCTCATTGCAGAAGTTCTCTCCAAGTCTTTCAGACAGTCAGGCACGGAAGAAGTCTCCAGGAAAGACACCGGCGCTTTGGTCAATATCCTGGGCCCTCTGGCCAGACTTGCTTACGACCAGTTTTCTAGGGTGGCGGTGATCCACCAAGGAGAGAAGGGAACTTTTCCTAGACAATATTCAGTGGCCGTCTGCGGACATCAAGCGCCGATTCATGGAACTACCCCTCTCAGGCCCGGACCTCTTCGGAGGGAAGTTCGATGAGCAGCTCCTCACCGAGATCAAGCGGCGAAAGGACATCAATAAGGCAAAGTTTACCTTCTCCAAGCCTTCCACTTCAAGGTCCAGGAGATCCCCAGGCAGAGCTTCATCCCATCAAGCTCCTAGATCTTCAAGCTTCCTTGACCGACGCCCCTTCTCGGCTGCTCGCCAGCAACGTGAGAAGCCTCGTTCCCAGCCCTCCGGAAGGAACTACTGTGGTCCGTCAACTTCGTCTCTACCTAGAATTTTCCAGCCCCCCTCCTCAAGGGGGATGCTTCCCAACAACACCTGTCCCGAAATCCCGAGATCAACGACTTGCTCTAGAAAAGGAAATCTCGGATCTATGCCGCCACAGACCGCGCACAGAGCCTTTACCGGTCCCGCTTTTTCCTGACGCCAAAGAAGCCGGACATGTGGCGCCCTATCATCAATCTCAAGCCTCTGAACTAAGCCTACATTCGTCACAGAAGGTTCAGGATGGAGACTCTTGCCGTCATTCTCCCGTCACTCCTACAGGGATCTTGGGCAACATCCCTGGACCTCAAAGACGCTTACCTGCATGTACCCATCCACCCAGTCCACCACAAGTTCCTGGCATTTCGTTACAAGGGTGTCGACTACTGTTTTCGGGCCCTGCCTTTCGGCCTCTCAACCGCTTTCCGAGTTTTCACAAGGGTAACAAGGACCGTCCTGGCTTTCCTCCGAAGAAGGGGCATCCTAGTGTTCGCTTATCTAGAAGACTGGCTTCTCGTCACCCGATCGGCCCAAGAAGCTCAGGAGATCACGCCCTTCACCATGAACACCCTGGAGGGACTCGGCTGGGTGATCAACATAGAGAAATCCTCCTTAGTTCCGAGCCAGGTAGTCACCTACCCGGGAACAGTGATAGTCTTCCGATCCGGTCTAGCAACTCCGTCGCCAGAACGAGTACTCTCCCTTCTGGAGATGGTCAGTCATCTCAGCTCACTAGGCAAAGCTCCAGCCAGACTCTGGCTTCGTCTGCTGGGCCTCATGGCCAGCATGGTCGACGTCATACCGTATTGCCGCCTCTTCATGAGACCAATCCAGATTCACCTGCTCAAACACTTCTCTCCTTCGACCAGCTCTCTGGCCAAGAAGGTTCCGGTTCCGACGGACGTCCGGCAGCACCTCTCCTGGTGGACGCTTCAACGCAATATCACTTCAGGGAGACCATTCAGGGAGTCAAAGCCCAAGGCAACGATCCTGACCGACGCCTCCCAGTCGGGATGGGGAGCAGTTTGGGAATCACACACCCTGTCAGATCTCTGGAGTGCGGAAGAGCCTCAGTCTCACATCAACCTCCTGGAGCTGAAGGCTGTTCTACTGGCCCTTTCTCAGTGGGGCCCCTCTCTCAGGTCTCACCAGGTTACGGTTCTCTGCGACAACTCTACACCAGTCTGTTATATCAACCGCCAAGGAGGGACGAAGTCACCCACTCTCTGCCAGCTGACATGGGATCTTCCCCACCTTTGCCGCCGGTTCAACATCCTCCTCAGAGCCTCTCACTTAGCCGGAAAGAACAACGTGATGGCGGACGCCCTGTCCAGGGGAACCCTTCAGGAGTCGGAGTGGTCCCTGTCTCAAGCATGGGCCAACCACGTCTTCCAGATCTTCGACAGACCAATGGTGGACCTCTTTGCCTCCCAGGCCAACGCCAAACTTCAAACCTTTTGTTCGAGGTACTTTCACCCAGAAGCTTGGAGGACCGACGCTCTGGCGTTTCCGTGGGACAACCTTTACGGGTATGCCTTCCCCCCGTGGTGCCTGATGCAACGAGTCCTCCTCAAACTCCGGGACTCCAACGCAGTAATCTTGCTAGTAGCCCCCTGCTGGCCCAACCAGCCGTGGTTTCCGCTTCTTCTGGAGATGTTGATAGACCAACCCTTCAGGTTCCCGCTCAGGAGCAGCCTCCTAACCCAGGCCGGAGGAAAAATCTGGCACCAGCGCCTCCAGCACCTCAGGCTGACAGCCTGGAAACTCTCATCGGACGTTTCACTAGTAAGGGCCTTTCGCAGGAGGCTGCGGTCATCGCAGCGGGTTCCCGACGATCCTCAACCCTTTCCGCTTACGACTCGAGACTTGTCAGGTTCAGGGAATGGATGTCGCACCGAGATTTCGATCCCCTGGAAGCTCCTGTAGAGACAGTTGCAGATTTTCTCCTCATGCTGTTCAAGGAAGGGAAACAAGTGAGCACTATCAGGAACTACCATTCAGCGATCGCTTCCGTGCATAAGGGGTTCCAGGACGGCTCGACTATTGGTTCCAACGAGGCCCTTTCTCACCTCTTAACGGGCATGTTCAACCAGAGGCCCCCTAGGAAACGCCTGGTTCCTTCATGATCGATAAACGACGTCCTGTCGGTATTATCTAAGCCGCCTTATGAGCCTCTCCACAACACAACATTGGAACTACTGACCTTCAAGACCCTCTTTCTCATCGCCGCAGCGTCGGCCAGAAGACAAAGCGAACTTCATGCCCTGACCACTCAAGAAGGGTTTATCCGCTTCAGCCAAGACGGCGTCTTCCTCCTACCGGATCCATCCTTCCTGACTAAGAACAAGACGGTTTCCTTCTCCCCAGCGGAGATCTACCTTCCAAACATCGCCTCGTCCTCCTCCGTGGCCGAGGATAGGAAAGTTTGCCCGGTCAGGGCCCTAAAATGGTATTTAGAGAGGACAAAGCCAATTAGGAAGTCGAAGAGCCTGTTTCTGATTCCCAGATCTCCTTACAACCCGGCTTCAAAAGACACCTTGTCAAGGTGGTTAGTCAACCTGGTCCTGCCTCACTCCTCCTCGGAGGACAACGTGCATGCCCACCAACTTCGGGCCCACGCCTCATCAAGAGCTTGGTTTAGAGGGTTTCCATCGGTCAACATCCTCCGGGCAGCAGCTTGGAAAACACCGTCTACCTTCGTCGCCTGCTACCTGACCAACGTGGTCTCTCAAGAAGGGGGCTTCGCTAGAGCTGTCCTAGGGGTTCCAGACCGTCGTCGTCCGGACCTCCCGCCTGCCGCTCGGTGCTAATCTGGATACATAGGTCAATAGGAGGTAGGGAGGAGCGAAATAGACTCACCAAAACTTTCTGGTTTGGGAGTCTATGAGCTCCGATACCTACCTCCTATTCACCTCCCGCCTCCCGACCCCTAGGACTCCGACGGGTCTCTCCTGCGGCCATCTCCAGCACCAATGACGTCGGTACAAGACTTTGCTGGCCCCTGGTCGGCCGCCGAAGGTGAGACTGGGCCTTTCGGTCCTTTTTCTTTTTGTGTAGCTTAAGCTCTTTATGGGGGTAATTCTTTTGTGTGTGTGTGTTTGTCTTTTTCCCGTGGGGCTAGGTCCCACGGGTCGGCCAAAACGTAGAAGGAAGTAGCTAGGGTATAGCGCGCCCTCATTAGGTAGGGGTTACCACGGTGTTATTAGGTTTTTGCCAGACGGTTATTGCGGGCAATAACGATATACATAGGTCAATAGGAGGTAGGTATCTGAGCTCATAGACTCCCAAACCAGGGAGTTTTGGTGAATTTATGTAATGAAAACACTCTCAGTACCGTTAATGCTGTGTAATATAAGCTTTGGTACTCTGCATTGTTTGAATTAGCTGTCAGTCAAAGAGCTGAGCCAATTTAGAAGTTTGGTACCCCTGTACCAAAATTGGAGTTTGCGGTGAGAGGTTTGGCCCTTTAAGTTGAAAGAAAAAGAGGCAAAAAATTGTGTATCGTGTTTATCATGAATTGAAGAGTCTGCTTTCAATGTTGTTGTGACATCAAAGGGAAGTAAGTATGTTAGAGTCATTTTTTGTTACCAAATGCAGTGATCTTTCTAAGTACCATTAGTGATCTAGAAACAAACTATTAATCTACAGAATATCTTAGAGTATTTGTAACGGTCCTAGAACCATTAAACAGAAGCATGAATGGTACTCTTTTAAAGTTCTTTTGGTATAATTTCTGACAAAAAACGAAGAAAAAATACTTGAATCAGAAGTTTGTGTACTTTTGTGGCAGGGTAGTAATTACATACTCGAAATCATTCTTTGTCACATTTTTTTTGAAATATCTGTAGTCTTTATTCAGAATGCCTGCCACTAAACATTCTGTGCAGAGTAATCTCTTAGCAGAATTTCAGGATATAGTTGATATTTACATCTGTCACTTACAGTTTACATAAGCCACCCCAGTGCTTATTGTTTCACATCATATTTTTATTGATTTTACAAAACTGTAAATGTTGAATGGTTATGAATGTAGTTGTGAGTATCAAGTAAAATCCCAAAATTATCCACCCAGAGGATCAGACGTAAAGGGTTGATCCTCTCGACTCAAACAATTTTTGTAGTAAGTCCACGGAAATTCTCATTTAGCTAATCATCTTTTATTGAGTTCAAACAATGCAAAGTACCATAGCCCATATTACAAAGTCCATACTCTACTGAGAGTGTTTTGATTACACTTGGGTTCTTGTATGTACTCACCCTGAAGCAAAAAGCTAAGTTTGTGTCTGGGTGAGGAGGAATTTTAAACAGTTCTGGGAGGGGCTTAATGAAGTAGGTAAGGAGAATTGGTACTGTTTGGGTGGGATAAAATGATCAGACCTTTACCACAGTTTATTAATAGGTGATTTTAGTACTTGGGCTATTTCATGTCATGCCAATTACCCCATGCAAAATGCTGTGTATTGTATTCTTCAAAATAGGGAATACATCTAATGGTACTCAATGATATTGTACTCCAAAAACAAGTTTGGTAGCTTTACTAATCTTCCATTTGTTTTCATTTCTTAGAGTTGCAAGACCAGAAAATATTATATATGATACAACAAAAGGGACAGATTTAACAGATGACAGCCTAGTACCCACAATACCTGGAGTATTAGCTGGAGATACTAGTGTAGGAAACGCTACTTTTCCGATAGCAGAAATGAAAATGGTGGATCCCAGCAAAGTTGGACCAATGTTTCAACATGTATATGATGTGAGTCAATATATTACCATGTTGTATAATGTGTAGCATTAAAGTGTACCTCAAGTCACAAAACAACTTCAGTCCAACTTCTACTTTCATAGGACATTCCTGAGCTGAGATATAAAATGTTGAAGTTTAATCACTTAAAACAAATTTGTCCATTGCACAATAATTTGGGATTCTCTTGTTGCACAACTCACAGAACCTGCTTTGTTTTTCTTTAAAATTAAAAATGTTTTTATGACCTTGAACATTTCCTGTTTGCTTAGACAGCATGCTGCACAGAGAGGGTTCAATTAATTAGTTTAATTAATTAGTTTAATTAATTAGAGTAAGAGTGCTATCACACCCTGGTACAAGATGCACTTTTAGAAAAACAAAGAAATACAAAGATTGTAATTTGAGTAGTACAACAATGACATCACAAATTATTGTGCAATGTACCATTTTAATTTGAGTGAATAAATTTCAACATTTTATATCTTAGCTCAGGAATGTCCTATGAAAATGGGAGTAAGACTGTTAGAGTTCATTTTTCATGCTCTTTAATATATATTTTTGAATTTTTTGACTTGAGGTACACTTTAAGTTTATCAGTTGAAGTAATTTAGGGATCACTGCTTATTCCTTTCAGATGGGGCTGGCAATTGCCAAAGTTTTTAGGTTTCTCACAAGTTCTCTGATCATCCTTGGAATGATCTAATGCCTCAGAACAATTTGAGTAGAGATTTTCATAAAAATGTTACAAAATTTTGACTATAGCAGTAGTTGCTACACTTATTGTGTAAGGTGTGTTCACACAATAGAGATATCATTGTATGTCATAAAGAAATCATAAAATTCTTAAAAAAGTGAACTAATTGGAAAACATGTTTAGATCATTTATTCTATTCGTACCAGCAAATAAGTATCTGTTTTGAAATTATAAAGCTGTCTTCATGTTCAAAAACTTGTTTGGTGCAACGGTAAGAGCATCTGCCTATCATGGAAGGCCCTGGTTCTATTCCCAGGTTGAGTCATACCAAAGACTTTAAAAATGGAACCTACTGCCATTGTGCATGATGCTCTGCATAAGCAATGGAGTAGGGAAAACAAGCCAGTGAGCCACAACTGCAAAAAAGGCCGTGGTCAGCTTGACTTGAACCAGTAGGTTGGAAATTAAGCCGCAGAACTCTAACTTCATGTTCAATTTGATATTTTAATGTGGTAAAATGGTTCTTTTGTATTGGTATACAGCATAAATGCTCTCTCAAAATTATTCAGTACAAATGACCACTATGGAGTCTAGCGATGTTGAGTTTTATTCTTATACATCTTTTGCTTCTTTTGACAGATAAGAAATATTGGACCAAGTGGTCTTCCGTTATTAACAACTGTCAACATTTCATTTCCCTGGAAGACAAAAGAAGGAAAAATGTTAACATATATAGCAAATGTGAGGGTAAGTGTAACACAACTGTTGAATGTTCAGGTATTGCTGAGTGAAAGGGTTGCTCGCATATCAAGCAGTCTGGTCTCCCAATCCTGCTCCACTTACAGTAGAGTGGGGAAAACAGGCTGGTTAGGCACAACTGGAAAAAAGGCTGTGGCAGGCTCAACTTTTAGCTGTTGGTTGGAAACTGAGCTGTAAAAAACTCCATCTAACTAAACAATTCTCCACTTACAAGTTTTGACTGTGGTAAATGTGTTATTTCTCAGTTTGTGCAACTGGCTGGATGTGTGTGCATTAGTACAGTATAGCGCTCTTTGAGGTGTTATAATGCTATTGCTGTTTGCACTCTGCAGGCTGCGCCTTTGGGCAATGCTTGTGTTAACCCATATAGTTTACTATCCTGCGCTGATGTGCATGGTCCATTGTTAATTAACCCCTAATTGTTCCAAAGACTGATAAGACAATATGTGTGGCACTGCCCTAAGTAGACCAAATGCAGCACCATTTGACTTTTGAGTGAGATGGTGTTTGGCAGTGTTTTGCCAAGACAAAGATTTTGTAATGATAGTCCCAAGCCACACAGGAGCTCCTAAAATCAATCATGTTATTTTAATGTATGCTTTATCACTCCATCAGCATACTAGTAAAGACCTTGCGGTGTTTTAAAAGATAGAGCTGAAGACTTGACATACCATACCCCATATCTTCATTTTTTGACAGAAAATGTCTCATCATTCACACAGCTGGATAATCTTATCTATAGAAGGGTACCTGTTGACATTTATGTTCCATTTCCCCTCCAGGGTAAAATTAATTCCTTAAAATGTTTTTTTTTTTGTTATAATGTGGTTTGAGTCATGTCACATAGTTGGTTTTTGGCACTCACCTTCATGTTGCTTTAACACAAAAAGTGTTGAGGAACATTTAGATTGACATGATAGGTACTAGTTTTCAAATTATGCCGAGTTACTAACTTAAAGGGACTATAGCATCATCCACAGCATATTTAGGAATATGAATATATTTATGAATACAATTGGTGATTGCACTTTGATTGCAGTTGTTGTTGGCCAGTGATGGTTTGTGCTGTAAGTTCTTTTCCCAAAGGTTACACATTACTGTGAGGAGATGACTTAAGCTTTGAGCAATTTGAAGGAAAACAGGCAGTCACTTTATTTTGAGTTAGTTTAGTAGCTAGTCAATCTAACTTCATAAATGGCTGTTGAGAACCATTTGGCAATATTTTCCCACAGAGTGGTAAAATTTATGAGGATTAACTTCTTGCTCTGCCTTGAATATTTAACTTCTGAAATATCACACAAAATTATTTGAAGGAGAAATAGTGAGGAATAATGTGAGGTTAAGTTGTTTGAAAATAAATTTGGAGTGACTGCCTATGCTCTTGAAGGCTATTATACATCACCCAAAAAAGACTGCCCTCACGTCTGTCCAAATGCCTGATTTGCACGGTATGTGGTTGATAGAGTTCAAAAGCAACTGCCTTTGTAATGATGACACCCTTTAGGATACCCTTTTGAACATAGAAGCTGCTATAACTGTGTCATAGACTTGAGTGGAAACTGGTAGAAATATCAGTAAAAGACATTTTCTCAGTGGAGGGATGTTTTGAAACTCTTTGTTGCATTCCCATCAATAAAACAGCTTTAGACAATTTATAAATAAAAAAAAACGGAAGGATTTTTCTTGTAGAAAAGGTTATTTGTGGTTTCCTTCATCCAGGCCCAATTAATCAAAGGGAACCTTTTGAGCCAGACATTCCAGTGGATTCCCTGTGTATTATAGTGTTTTAGTTAGATAGGATGTTACTTCTCAACTTATAACCCTCTGGTTAAATCTAGTGGTGCACACAGCCCCTTTTTTCCACTTTGGGGGCATAAGATGGTTTTCCCTACTCCATTGCTTTTGTGGAGCATCATGCACGATGAAAGTAGGTGCCATTTGAAAAGTCTTTAAGTATGACTCAGCCTGGGAATCGATCCCAGGTCCTATGTGTGAAAAGTGGATGCCCTACCATTAAAGACCAAATATGCAGTGGGTTCCCTGTGGCATGTTTGTATATAGCCAGCTTGAGAGAGTTTTTTGCAGAAGTTTAACATGGTGTGAAAATTTACATGTGCCTTGCAACCATTAGCCACTGGATTAGGTTTGCAAGCTCTATTAAGCTTGTACTCATGTAGAACCATACATATATAAAGCTATATAGCTGGGTGGTACTCACCATTTCATTATTAATTCTGGGTGGAAATGTTAAGTGCTAGGCAGAATTACATGGTGATGTGCCTTGGGACCATCTATGGCACAGCCATGTTGATCTCAGCACCATGCAGTACCAAACCAATGACCAATTATCTTTGAGGTTAGTTGACTGTGGTATGACCGACGTCATTTGTAGGTGGTGGATAAAGAGCTAATTCTCTTCTCACTCCAAACTACAACTTTTGTAGTAGTCCACAGAAATTCTCAATTGGCACAGCTCTATGGTTGACTCCTAGTTCAAAACAATGCAGAATACTCATTGAAGCTCATAATACACAGCATGTACTTTACTCAGAGTGTTTTGATTACAAATTGAAGTCTTGTGTATTCACCTTTAGTCAATAAACTGAGGTGGTGTGTGGGTGCAGGTGTATTTTAGACAGTTGTGGGAGGAGCTTACATAAGAAGGAAGGAGAATTGGAACTGATTGGGGTGAGAAGATCAAGGCCTTTAAGTTTGAATAAGATAGCTTAGCCACAACTGCATCCTTTTCTAGTTGTAGCTACAATCTTGGACAAAACTCCTTGGGACACCCCCGCTCCCCTTCGCAATGTTGACCACAGTTAGCCTGTTCATGGCATAAAGTCACTCTTTCGGCGCAACATTGAAAGGGGGAGCGGGGGGATTCATGCAAGCCTTTGAGCTGAAATTCAAGAATATTATGTCAAAGTGTCCCAACAGTTTTGTCCAAGATTGTCTGAGAATTTCGAGAAGTTAGAACTACTCGGGTCACACAGTAGAAAGTGTCACTTTGTTTTGATGGGTCAATTTGCGAAAGGGAATAAGTTTAAGCATCCGATCGTTCTGGTAGCTGTTCTCAACAGTGACCTGTTTTTGGTTTACACTGTCTTTAACAGGTAAAAATAAAAAGAATATTGAAAAGATATTCGTGTTTATGTATTTAAATTTGTTCAAAACAGTGACGTGTTACCTGACAAGTGCATTTTGGAGAACAGAGGCACTGTTTTATCCTGCCTATTACTTCATTTTAAACTAATTTACCGTGTTCTCTCAAGAAAAAAATATGCCATACATGCGAACTTGACGAGACCGGCAGTGAAAGATAAGTTTAACCAAACGGTCTACCATTTATTTTGAAAGCAAATTTGGAAGCAAAATGCAATGAAATTGCTACGGTTTAAAGAGGGAAGAAAGCACGCATAACCAGTTTCATGTAATGTGAAAAATGGAGTCACAGGGGTGCAATTTGCTTCAAAATATGCCAAAAACCAGCCTTAACTAACGATCTACCATCGTTATAAATAAAATCTTGGCTCTCACATGTGCTTTTAACATTTCATGGTAGATCGTGGCTCTCTTTTACTTAATATCTCGTCTCCTTACCACCAGCTTGTAATAGGAGTCAGACTTTTCTATCCATGGAAGAAATTGTTTTGGTTATATGTATATATGTAGTAATCGGAATAGAACGTATCCTGGTGATTACCCGGGTCTGAAAAATATTCAAAAGTCTCCTTCCATATTTCAAATGTTAAATCATTGCCTCCTCCAATTTTAAACATGTTTTTAATTGAGTTTTCATCTGGATTACGAGGTGGAATTGGTAGGTGTCTCCCGGTACCTCCGCCCATGGATTACGAGCTGTAAATTCCCCGCGAATACATGCAAGAGTCTTTTCTTTATTATCGTCCCGACTCTAAATAAATGTAAACAAATGAATCAAACAACACATTAAAACAACTCTTTATGCTACTTTCATCACGCTAAAATCCTCAGACCTATAAGCCTCCGAAAAAAAACTTTTCTGAAAAAGTCGGCCCGAAAAATTAACCATTATCTATTGAATTTGTTCTCCTCAATAATACGCGTGAAGCTCAGACAATCTTGGACAAAACTCCTTGGGACACCCCCGCTCCCCTTCGCAATGTTGACCACAGTTAGCCTGTTCATGGCATAAAGTCACTCTTTCAGCACAACATGGAAAGGGGGAGCGGGGGGATTCATGCAAGCCTTTGAGCTGAAATTCAAGAATATTATGGCAAAGTGTCCCAACAGTTTTGTCCATGATTGTAAGCACAGAATTATTTTCCCCACTCCATTGCTTGTGGGGAACATCTACACCATCAAAGTAGGTTCAGGCATTTTTAAAGCCTTTGGTATGACTCAACCAGTGAATTGAACCTGGGCTCTTGCATGAAAGTTTGTCAGTGGGAGATTCTTAGCAGATATTGAACTGCAGTTCTCACAGTCCCCTTAGTTTGATGAAAAACATTGTCAACAATATATCATGCAGTCAGGTGAAATCTAGCTCGATCATGATTAAATCCTGGATTCTGTTCAGAACCTGGAGATAATCATGATAAATGTTTGCAAGGTCATTCATGAACAGAATAGAGGATGACACAGGACTATAGGGGGTCCATTAAACCGTCAAAGATTACATTCATGTAGGAAAATGTAAACACATTGACTGAGAGCTTGTTTTGCCTTGAGCACATTTTCAACAACAACCATCTTAAAAAAAAAAGGAATTAAAAAAAGGCAAAAAATGGTGTATGTTTTGGAAATCATAAATAGATTTCAACAGATAGCATCAGTCAGTAACAGTTTCCCCATGGGGAAACTGAAGTAAAAAAGTTTTTACAAAGGGCAGGTCATTCCATAATACAAAATAACACTCACTTGATAGATAGTACTTGCTACGGATGTGACATTTAATTTTAGTTGGACTGCCTGCCGATGAAAAATGTCCCAATCCATTTCTTCAAACCATCTGTTTTTCTTTAAGGTTTCCAAATATTGAGCTTAAAAGGGCCATGGCTCTGTTAAAAAGGTATTTGTGTGTTGGCACCAGTGAAGCCTAAGGGCATGGTACTGTTTAAAATATATAACAGACACTAGTAACCTCAGACAGTGGCATTTAAGAGGATTGAGGCTTGTAGTTCCATTGTTAATGTCCTTCATCTTGATATGTTCTACAGATGGGATTCACTTTCCCCAGATAGCTATAAATGCATTGATTATTTTCAAACCAAGAGTAGCCTAAACCTATATAGCTAATACATATGTCCTTGATATGTGGGTAGTAAATGGCTGAGGAAGTTTTCTCAGAGGGTGAAAATTGACTGAGTAGTGCATTACTACTGATTTGGATGTGGGAAAGGGGAGTGGAGAGATGGGCTAGGTGAAGTGGTGTTAATGATATTATCAGAATGTAATGTGATGGTGCCAATATTTCATATTTTCTTGTTTGGAACTTTTCACAAATTATCCTTGATGGAGCATATAAAAGTAGTTCCAAGTTAGTTCATCCATTCTTGAAGTTGTGAATGTGTCAGTCCATTAAGGAAATGAATGGTGGGAATTTTTATAATGAAGTCTCTGTTGCACCCCTTATGGTCTTTCATCATTCATTACAGTGTTTACTGAAGGAAACTTGGATATTACCTGACAAACAGAGTTGGTATTAGTTTTCGTTTATTTTTTTTTCTTGGGGGGGGGGGGAGGGGGGGCATGCATGTTCCAAATATTTGAGGGGAAATTTAGTCCAAAATAGTGTGGGATGGGCATGTTGTTGAACTTCACCAGTGTTTTTCCAAGTTTTCACAGAAAGTATTATGCAATTCCCTCCACCCCACCCCCATTTAATAATATGGGGTTTAACAACAGACCAACACAGATGTGTTTTGTAGTGTCAACTAGGTGAAAAGATAAAGGTTAAATATGGTTTCAAGTGTAGTGCAGGTTCAAGTTCGGTTTCAAATACAGTTGTAAGTCCTTCCCTTTAATTCCCTTTTATGACAGGTGGGAAATACCCAGGACATTAACTACAACCCCCAACTCACAGGGTGAACTCTGAATGTGGGATACAAATTGCATCATCTAACTGTATGGCTTACTATCAACTAGCCTGGAGTATATACACACAAATTTTGGCTTAGCTAGACAAATTGAGAGTTACTGGTTCAGAGATTTGCCTTGGTTTGTCTAAGTTAGCCCTATAGACCTATTTCCAAATAGCAATTACAATGAATTGTGGGATATAGTTTTGGTTGTGCGTCAATTTTCACCACAGAAAAGTGCCATTGACAAAAATTACAAACATCAAAACTCTGTCCCACAATCCTTTGTAATTGCTATTTGGAAATAGGTCTATGGAAAAATTAGGAATTTATAATGTTGGAGGAGCTTCATTGTAGCATTTTAATATGTATGGGTTTGTAAAGACCAGGGCAGGTCAGTACCATCCGTCACTGACCCTTGCAGCTATGGGAAGAGAAACGATGCTATGGAAATAGATGAAGTGCAGTATCGATAGTAAAAAGAACCATTTTTTATTTTAATATTTCCACAGATAAATGGTCTTGGAAGCTGTTATCATAATCACAGTATTGAAGATGAGCAGACTGAGATGTTAGGTTTAGACGTTTGGAATGCTTCAGTGCAAGCTCCTGATCCTCAATCATCACCTCAAAGCAGGAATCCTTACTCTTATTCTCTTGAAAGACTGGTAGGTTTGCATTTTGAAAACCAGATTTCTTGACCATCAGGTAGACAGCCGCTGTAGAACTCTGTTAACCACTTACCTCACTATGAACAAGAGAACCGATAAATTTGCACAAAATCGGTGAAAGGTCGGCTCTTTTCCCTGTCTCCATAAAATCCACCTACACAAAATCGGTTCTACTGGTAAACCTCCAAAATTCCAGGGTCAGATTAACCTGGAGGAACCGATGATTTACCATTCTTTAACCGTCGGTGAATTTCCAGTTGATTGCCTTCACAAGCAGGGCCAAGATTTTGTGGTTTCAATCCCCAAGGATTGTCATGCAATCAATCTTACCCACAACCTCTCTACCAGGCCTGCTGGCAGACACTAATGGCTTCTTGCTCAAGTGGTTTGACCCAATATTTACACAGATATCTTGCGTGGTCTACAAGTTCATTTTCGTGTACTGTTTTTAGAATTTGGAAAGAATTTGGTTTCACACGTTTGCTGTGAAGTAAAGGAAGCAATGGTAATGTGAAAATAGCACTATAAATTGTCACTTGTCTTAGAGCACTTGCAGGGTATTTTTTATTTCAGTAGCAAGCTAATAATATTGCCATAATATTGCACTGCTTGTTGGTAAATCATGGACAAATATTTATGTGTGTGTGTAAAAGCTGTGAACAGGTTGGGGGAAAATGCTTTCAATGAAAAAACACACAAAAGAAAATAAAGGTAATGGTGACAATTCTAGCTCCTTCCGAAGAAGGAGCAGCAGGGTTTTGCCTGGGTTTAGAATTGAACGTCGTGCATATGATGCGTCCATACTACAGTAGGTGGATCGCCGGCCTAAGGGAGGGGTATAGGGAGAGGGGTGTCCCCCCCCCCCGGTTGGCCGTTATTTCGTGCCTGTTGCTCACCAAAATTGACATGATTGGGTCGGCTTGCAATATTTAGAAAATATTGGGAATATTTCCGTTTGTTTCACAGACGGGACATCATTTTTGTAGGCGTAATATTTTCACTTCAAAAGTGGAGATACAAATCAACTGTTCATACAGTAGATTTGTTTGCAGTTGATGTCACATGTCCTTTAATAATTTAGTTCTTAGGCCAACATCATATTCAGGCTATTTTCATCCCCCAATCATGTCGGAACGAACCCCATGTAGAGCAATCATTCATGATAATCTAGCAGTTCTGGGCAGCATAACAATTGCACCGATTAACGTATCTTATGGTTTCTTTCGGATATAAATATCCCCGTATATTTGCAGTTCTTGTCCAAAACTTACGTCTTGTTTAAAAAGAATCTGCAACTGAAATGCACGTAAGTCAGGTCCCCCCAAAATCGACGTACGCATTCAGAGATTTGTGATGCCGTTTCCCGGTGAATTTGGCACGGGCTCACCCTGCTTCGCTAGCCCGCTGTATCAGCATGGGGAAGTGCGATCTGCCGTAACACATACTCAACGGGAAAACTTGTCTTGAGATCGAGTATTTTCACACACTAAATCACATAGGGGAAGGCGCGAGTTGTGATTGGCTGGTTAGAATCAACGCAATTGAACCAATCGCGATGCAGGGACCAGTTTAAATTTTGAAATGGATCATATGCATATGATGTCACCAAGCAAAACATGATGCCTTGTTTGGCGGAAAACGGACACGCACGAAAGTCTACTGCATGCGTGGGCCAAGAATTTTGCAGAATGAGACCACGTGCATGACTGTTTTTGTTTGCAATGACGTCGCATGACAACATTGCATAAGTCCTACTGTAAATAACATTATGGAAGGAATGCTAGAAATAATTTATTCAAGTTAATAACTGCCGATCGCGAACTTCACAAGATTCTAGGAGCTACGTGTACAAAACGTGCACAGACTTACAGACGTGTATGCTAAGCTTGGGGATTTGAAAAAAGGGGAAACGCTTCAGCTTGATAGTCTGTACCATGTGTTTTGTGCGGAACAGTTTGTATAGCAATTTTCGTGTTGCTTTCTGCGAGAAAGCAAGGAAGACACATTGAATGCAATTCTAAATCTAATTCCATGTAATACTACAGGGTTATAGCGGAAAATATCTAACGATCACTTCCACGGCAGGGATAAAATTTTACGTTTGTGATTAGCAATGGATCCCGTTTTGGCGGAAAGTTATAGGATTGAGTTTACGAGAATTTTACAAAACTATGGGCAAGTTTCAAGTATATTTTAGCCCCTATTTCAGTTTGCAAATAATCGGTGGTAATGATCGGTTGAATGGCAGAATTTATAAAAGCAATGGAGCACATGACTGCAAGCAATCACAATTGTGTGCATACCGATCTTTTAAGGAAAACATGTTGGGAAAACAAGGGTTCTATGACATCATACACATAAGTTCCATGGCACTTATTTTAAGTTACCTCTACGTAAATATATATCCTTGTTTTCGGATTGTTGTACAGTGTAGACAGAGTAAAAACAATCGGAAAACATTTTGAAAGTGTTTGGAGAATGTTTTGAAAAGGATTGACAGGACATTTCTTTTGAAACATTTTCAAAACATTTTCAAAACATGCTGTACACCCTGTCTACACTGTGCAACAAACCGAAAACAAGCATGTTTTGGATTTGTTGCAGGTGGATGTTTTGGGAATGTTTTGAAAATGTTGCTTGTATATACAGGCCTTTAGGCTTGTTGTATACACGAGCAACATTTGTAAAACATTCTCAAAAACACATTAGAAAACTTCGTTCAATCCATCACATTGCTTTTACACGAGCGCAAAGGACACTTTTTACTGCTGAACGCTGTGCCAAACCCGGCACTGGTACTCAGTGGCATAGCCACGGGTGGCACTGGGGCACGTCCCCCCCCACAGCAAAGTTGTGCCCCCAGGTGCCCCCCCCCCATCCCATTGCAATCTGCCCCGCTCAACATGTTGTGAACATGCGCACTTAGATTTTATCGGCTGAAATGATGAAAGGTGAGTGGCCAATTCCTTCGAACTACGAGCAGTCTTTTACTTGCCCTCCCAGCCTGGTCTTGCTTCGTTGCACTGTATGCATACTCCGGTAACTATGAACGCATTAATCAGTCACGTGTGTATCCTTTGTAGGAAACTATGCTGCGGTCTAAAGGCTATTGCAGCTTGGGTATACATGTGCACTCAATTGTCCGTGCTTGGGGGCTCTTCGTGTGTTAAGTCTCATCTAGCTCCCAAAACCCTCTCAATGTGAGACATGAATGCAACATGAATACTGTCAAAAGTTAACAAACTTGTCTGTTTTCAAAGAGGAGTCTTGGAGAAAAATTGGAAAGCAAACGATTAGGACCACATAGGCCGCAAATACTGTCTGTGTCGTCTTCACGTAGGTTTTCACCCGGCTGGTACACTAAGTACGAATGATGATAGGTTAAACGCTTTAGCTATGCTATCAATTGAAAAGAAGTTCATAAGAGAAAATTCAAATTTTAATCAACGTGTAATTAAAATGTTTGCTCATCTCAAAGAAAGACGAATGCATTGTCATAGCCACGGGAACCTCGAGCCAGTTGTAAGACTAAATTCAATGAAATAATGGTGAAGTTTGCAGTCAATTTAATGCTCATTAAATGCTATGTGAAGGCAGAGAAATGCTTGGTTCTATAACCCCAATTTTGTAAATATCGCGGAACTGCCGGGGGCTTCGCCCCTGGACCCCCACCAGGGGCCCTATGGTGGGCCCCTGGACCTCACGCTGTAGGGGGGAGCGCGAAGCGCTCCCACGGGGCCTTGGGCGCCGTTGGTTTATTCCCACCAATACAAATTTGCCCTATGTATTTAGACCACGAGCCGCCACTGGCTGTCAGTCAGACAACAAAATGTTGTTCTGACAGTCTCACCATAATTATCCCTGAGTTATATGTTGTGCCCCCCTATAAAAAGTCTGTGGCCCCCAGTGCCCCCTGGTGAAAAAGACCTGGCTACGCCACTGCTTGTATTATATATATCCTACTGCTATGTACACATTTTGTACATTCCTTATAACTGTATTCAGTTCAAACGGAGACATCACGGCATACCGCGCTGCCAAAATTCCAGGAAACTACCAGAAGAAAATTATATGAACAGGCCCGACTTTCAAATTTATACAGCTGTCTTTAAAATCACTCCGTAAATCAAATGTAAAATAAATTTGGCCACCAAAGAGTTCTGAATAAATTGATAAAAATACAGACCGAAGTAGGACAGCACCCCACGTTTATGACTGCGTCATATGCAAAGTACCAGGCGTATAAGCCTACTTAATATTGTAATTAGCCCACTTAATATTTAAATGTACAGCATTTGAGGAAAAAATGTCCCACATTTCGTAATTAGCGACATTTTTCTCACAATCTTGTCATATACCCGTCTGCTTTGCTGTGCAAATCTTTTCCAAAAAAGATTGGTTTGTTTCTGATGGGAGTCGTCCGATAGCATCCATTGGGTGTCACCAGACATTTTTAAAGGGGTTGTATTTTGCGCAAAGAAGGAAGTTATTGTCGCATGGTGGGGTCCATTGCGGCGGTGGGGGTCCAGGGGGGCAAGCCTCCGGAACTTCTGAGGAGTTGAACATTTCAAATGCCTATAGTGCGGTGAAATGAATGCTTTAAATCTTGAAATGAAAATAGAACCAGGACTTCAATTACTAATAGGCCTATCTCGAAAACCCAACATGGGAAATGAATGCAACTTTCACTTGAATGCTTAGAATATGTTCCTCTTTAACATATCAAAAATAAATTTGACTCTGGACTATTCTTTCAAGATATCAGGCTCTATACCACAAAACAGTAATTTGTGCACAATGGGATTTTTCCAATGTACTTTGATTTTTACTTTCAACTTTTCTCCTTCAAGATCTAGAAAATAGTTAAATTAATTCTATCAAAAAAGTAACGGAAAGATTAAAGAGCAAAAATCGGATGGAGAACAGAAGAAGTTAGTTGAATTTTAGAATAATGAGTGACCCTTCACTCAGTTTAAGACGTATGCAAAGATAAAAGGAAGTTCATTTTCAATTCTACCACCTCTACCCTCCGTTTTTGACTGAGAATCCTGCATTCTGATTGATTGAACTGGCCTGTTATTTCACTACATACGGTCAATAAACATAAAAACACAAAAAACAGTTGTTTAGGCCTAGCTGAAGTTTTTCACATATTTTCGGTGGTATAATAGGAATAAACCACATTTGTCTGACCATTACCGTCTCATAAGCCGTCTCGACTCCAAATTAGCAACATAACGGACTCGACTTCGCCAATTTGGAGTCTCCACGGTATATTCATCGTAATACTTAATAGTCAGCCAAATGCGATTTAGCCTATTCCTTAAATATCGGTATCATCATTTCCTAAAGTTGGAAAGGCCTTTTTACTCGACAGCTTTCGGTGTGATAAGTACCTCTTCATAGTACTATCATGGAAGTACTACCTCCGAGGTAGTACTTCCACGGTACTATCCGATCAAGAAAAAACAACTTATTACTGACATATAGCACCGTTGAGTCAAAGGTGGATATTTGTAACACAGACAAGCATATGGTCTATGTTTAGTTATGTTAAAAACCTGAGAACAGTCGACTACTACAACAATATCAACATCCTTGGAACTATTTTTTCACTGAGATTTTAAGTTAATTTGGAAAAGGCCTATCCCGCAGATGCACTTCCGTTTTAATATTAGGGTATACTGAGCCTATACTGACATGAAACAGTTTACCCACCCAAATGAACAAAATTCTAATATAGTTTCTATATAAATGATTGTTCTATTCAAAAATATCATTCAAAGATATTTCATGATTAGACATCTGATTATAATACTATGGAAAGGTGAAGCTACATATAGCCAATAGAACTTGCTGGGGGACGGCACTTAACAAAAAGTAAGGGATGAAATAGTAATTTGGTGGACTCGATCTGTAATTGCGGCGAGATTAGGCATTCAATATCTTACAGTCTTAGAAGAAATATATACTTTGCAACGGCAAAAGAGAGTCCTTTTTCGATTTTTTGTACATCCCTTAAACGTTTCTGTAACTGAAAAATAAAAAAAAAAAACTCAAAGGGGATCGCACCCCGACCCCCCCCCCTTTTGGTGACGCCCATGGATAAATTGAACGAAAGAAAAGAATCACGAGAACATCAGACAATGCGACCGACCACAGTAATGGACATGCTGTCATGTCCATTAAAAAGCAAATTCACATAGGCCTACTTGAAGTGTCATATTAGGGCCTACGTGCTAGCCTAATTAATGATTAATAGGGTGCAAATATTTCTGTCAACTTCTAAAAACTCTGCTAACCGTCTGACGCAAAGTGTTTAAATCGCAAAAATAAACAAATCTAAATCTGTGTCTATTTTTGTACGGCTCATCCAGTAAGGAGACGGATTATTGAGGATATTACGTTTCTAGGTGAGGTTAGGTTCATTATGCGCATATGTGCTATAAGTTAGGAGAACAGGTTGTTAAACTGTTTGAACGTGAAATGTCGAAAAATTGTAAACTGCATGGCGATCGAACAACATATGAAAATCTATCCCAGGCACCTATGCTTTGAAATGAAAGTAATTGAGCCACGAAGTTCCGAGGAACACCGTGGTCTTTGGTATGGGCAAACTTTTTAGCCTATGTAGTTTAAGAGGATATCTTTCTTTTTTTCTTTCTTTCTTTCATGTACCAAGCATATATTCCTGGGTCCCCGTCGATATTCCTAACGAACTCGAGCTGTAAACCTATCTAATTGTCCCCGTCCATCCAATATAAAACCTAGAGAATTTATTTTCTCGAACTAGGGTCTAGCCCAAACCTAGATGAAAGGTACAACTCTTTGATCGACATGATCAAAATTCCAAAACTGCAGATTACACTTACATTTGGGTGGGGGCAACAAACTGCTGCAGCAGTTGAGTTTAAAGCAATACATGCAGTTGAGGCGAGGCTAGAGGTGAGAGGGTTGGGAGAACTGGAACTGTTTGGAGTGCTGAATAACTTTTAGGCCTGTTATAATACTTTTTGGGAGAACACTTTTATGAAATGTGCAGTCCTAACATCAGAAATTTTACAAATACTTAATTTTAAAATTCAACAGTAAGTCTTACCATTTCTTTATAGAACAAGACAAACTTTCTGTTTTCAAAATGAAAACAAAAAACCAACGATAATAATCCAATTAAATTCCACAGCGTCGTTCTTTGTTCTGATCCATGACCTAATTTCTCTACCTCCTAGTCTAAAGGCCTAGACCTAAAACTCATTTGTAATACATCCTGTACATCTCAATTTCGTCCCTTTACAGACAGACGATTCTTCTTCCACAAAAAGGACATATGTTCAGTTTTTGCCGAAATACATATATTATTATAGCAATGTAAAGAATGACCTATCCTGCCAACGCAGGGTAATAATTTAACCCGTCAACGAGTTAAACTTCAAGCCGAGGGTCCGTTCAGAGATCTGATCATCTGACCATTGAGACTGTCACGCGATTTGACTCTGTTTTTGTTGTTTAGCCGAACTTTGCCTAGGTCTGAGGCACTCAGTGTGCAGCCTTATTGTGACTGAAATGCATGTTTGAACACATTAATTTTATTTTCTTCCAGTCTTGCAGACAGAAGTAAAATGTGTGATGTTTGTGTATGTTTCCGCCTGATCTGGTTTGAGTTTTGTTTTTGTTTTCATGTGCCGTTTCAATGCACTGAGAAGAACACAGTAATATGTGTGAAGATGTCGGCAGGTAACGTTAGTGGGCCGTTGGGTACGGTGTGCAGTACATACAGTGTATCCAATAATCACTAGTTTTCAACGAAGTATGCAAATGAGTTGGCTGGGGGTAGTGCGCATGTATGCTACGTTTCACTGCAGGCTATTTCACTAGAGTATCATAGTATGTGCAACTCACATTATAAAACGGGACTGACCTCGTGCATAAGAACTTTGGTCGTTCTTTTTACACATTGTGGCCGCTTAGAACAGGTTTTAATGCAACAAGTCTTGATCTTGTTGACCGCATTGATGTGGGAATATTCAAAAGTTATGTTGACTTAATTTCTAAAAATCATTGACCTCTGAGATGGTGCTACTTCAGCATTTTGGGTGAGAAGATGCATGTATAGATTTCATGGAAAATCAGCATGTGCGAAGAATTTTTAAACCACCGGAAAACGTTTGAATATTAACCTACGCAGGCATTCTCAAATGCAAAACGTCGTATAACAGCCCTAATAGATTTCTGCCGTATCTCTTGGCAGTACAACTTCGTTTACTAGTGCAGACAGTCTATGTCACACATGTTATCTTTTGCTGTTAAGTGCTCTCATGATAAATGAGCGACAGAACTCTGGGCAGCACACAATTTGACCTTCACGTTAATTCACCTAACTGCCTAAAGTCAGGTCGGAACACCTCCCTGGTACACCTACCAAACATGTTTGTCAATCAGTGGTCTGATTTGCAAAACCACTGATACATATTAAGGGCAACACCTACATAAAAACCTGTGAAGACAAGGCTTCTTCTGTCATCAATTTTCCCCAATTTAGCAATTACCTTTACCTTTACTAATTCCCAGAGCTAAATACACAACCTCTCTTACGGTGTAAATCTGTCAGTTCACGACCTCATCCCAAAATATGGGTCGTGTGCGTCACTGAACTGGGAATTCCCTCACTTGTTCTACTGAAGTTATTCGGGGGATAAGCGTTGTCACACATTCCAAGCATTCCAGTTAATAGCAGGGCAAATGTATCATTCTTATATAATATTGAACAAAGTGAAGTATAATATCGTCATGGTAACAGTTGAACCATGCTGATGTCCTCTCTTTACTCAGGGGTGTAAATCCATGGTTATTTGACTGAATTATGTGATCGGAAATGTATCCCAATAACCACATCAAATGTACTACTACCATTAGATGAAAAAGTCGTCAATCTTTCTGGAAAACCACAACGGAATTGAAAATATGCTGTTTCTCTACTGTGACTCTTGGCTAAATTCAAGCTCCGCTAAATCAACGAATTTTTCTATATGACTGCTCGGACTCTTGATCTTTTGCATGATAAATAGCATATTATTGCTCACCGCACCTGGCCTCCGCTCCTGCCCCCGTCTCGTACGGTAGGCTACGTCTATGCCAGCCAGGAAACGGGTCTATGAGACGGGCCTCCCCTTTGAATGTTTTGAACAGATGCCTTTACATAGCCTACAACTGGGTACCAGGCGTAGATGTAACCTATTGAAGAAAAATTTGGAATTCGACAAATTTGCGTAGTTTTAGGAGTTAAGGAAATGGCACCACAAGAGGAGGGGATGGGGGTCAGTAAGGCCATTCCTCCCATTTGAAAATTTTTGAGAAATTGTTTAGTCTTACATGCAATCTGGTACCACATAGGCTACGCTACCTTAAGAAGTAAAATTTGTGTTGGTTAACTGGTTAAGTGCCTATTTATTTTTAGGATAAATAATTGTTGTCGTGAGGCGGGGGAGGGATGCCCAATGCCCCTGCATGCTGCATTGTTAGAGTATCATGTAGGTACAGTGGGTGCTACTTCCAGTCTGGTGGGGTCTATGGACAAAAAACCTGGTAGATGTCCATGGGGCGAAGCTCTGACGTTTTAACATATCTCTTGATGACAACTTTGAGTCTCGGGACAGCTACATTTAGTGCCTTTAGCAAATGGGGTTCAGGGCTTGCTAAGATATTCTGTTGGATTCCATGGGGAGAAAGCCTCATGGGGGATCCAGGGGGTTACCCAGAAGTTCTGGAGTTTTAGTAAACCTTTGTGAAAAATATATATTTCAGGATAGGTATATGGTTCTTTATTGGGGACATCTGGTGGCAAAGACTGGCTGGCGGCCAATTTGTGCGTTGCCTCCACTACCCATGATTTGTTCAAACTAGGTACATCTCAATCGGTAGGTTGCTGAATTCCCTACAAGTGCATTCCCATCCAAAAGAGAAGCCGTGATCTAAATTCCTCAGAAGCGCACTTATCGCACCTTTTCCACAAAGATCCATGGCACCTCTAGCACAAGCTTTAGCATGAACAAGACGTGCTACCGCATCGTCCGCTTGTGCTACCGGGTATTTCAACTGAGCTACCGGATATTCGATGCGTGCTACCGGATATGTTCACATAAGCATCTCTCTCTCTCTCTCGCTCTATGCGACTTCGTAAGTACCGTGTGTTCACGGAATATGTCGACAAATCAAAGAGTTACCATTTGAATTGACAGCGCCCAGGAGGGTGCGAAGACTTTATCATCTGATCATCGAATTAAGACGTTGTTTTAGAATGATTAATCAAACGTTGAAGACATTAGAGCTTTTGCAGTTACATCTGAGAACGGTTAACTGCTTGGCTTTTATAAGTTTAATATATTCGTTTAGCGATGAAGAAATGGAGATGTACTTTGTCTTTTGTAGCAACTCTCTTTACAATTTGAGCAGTATGATAGTGAGAAGTCTGGTCAATTTGCTTCCAAAAAAATAATTGTGACGATCGCAATCATAATTGCGGTAATTAGAGTAGAATCCATAACTAGAGTAGATAATTTATCTGTCACAGTGCCGAAATATGTGAATACATTTAACAATGAAAGCAGTGGCCTAATTAGACTCTTTCTAGAGGACAGTTGCGTCACCTGGGGAGGGGAGGGGGAGGGGCACGTAAAGCGCGAGGCTCATCAGGTGGATTCCAGGAGTCAGTCTTAAGGCCCCTGGTGCAAAGCCCCGGGGGGGGGGTCCAGGGAGAAATCCCCCATGAACTTCTGGATTTTTAAGGTTTTTGTGAGGTTAAAGCCGTCATTAAAGGGTAATTCTATTGACTTAGCACTGGTCTAAAATTGCCTCCAGGGTAACCTCAAGTAAGATATTTGGTAAAACATCTAGTGAAACTACTACTGTACCAAGATTGGATCCGGCTAACATTGTGAAAAGGGGAGATGAACTATAGAGAAAGAACTTGATGGGCAGTTCAATGGGAGTGTCTTGGTGGGGTCCAGAGGGCGAAGTACTGGAAGCTCCTGAGTTTTTAAAGTTTTGCGACGTATTAACGTGGTATTTTAAAAGTAATATTATTGTCTTTACACTGGTCTAAAAATTACTTCCAGCCGTAGGGCAACTTCAATTAAGGTTTTGTTGATAACAAATCTAGTGAAACATACTCCCACGAGCGGATCCGGCTGACATTTTGAAGAAGGGGATCTGAACTAGAGAGAGAAATACAAAGCAATTGATGTACAGTTAAATGTGCAATTCTCTTAAGGAAAGATGTAGGATTAAGCCTGTCTGAACTGCTACCTGAGGTGTACGTCAACCTCACTCAGTTGTTGTAGTCGGTAGAGTGTGGAAAAGTTTGAAAAGAAAAAAACGAGCTCGGTGGGCCATGAGTGGAGTCCAGCAGTGCCCCCTGCAAAATTGTTGTGCCACCAATGCCCCCTAAAATGAAAAGTCTGGTGATACCACTGCAGGGGGGGGGCAAGCACCCAAATTTTCCAATTTTTTCTAAGGTGTTAACACGACTGTCTACGACGCGGAACGTTGAATGAGGCGCGCTTAGGTTGCTCTTAAAAAAAATTGTTAATACGGAGCTTGTGATGCAAAAATAATTTATATTCTGGGATTCATGTAAGAAAATTTAAAAAGTTGGGGGACTATTAAAGAATATGCGTTTCTAATCTAAGATAGCACGTCGACTAGAGATATTACCGAGCATTCGATTGAGTGAACGTGGACTTCGTTCTAGTCAACCAGCTTGCATCGGAACGCGTCCACTGCTATGGTACGTCGACTGTTAAAGTCTGTTTCGATTTCCCACCATCAGTTGGCGAGGAGCGTACACAAAATTGTTAAAAACTCAAACCCCTCAGACAGCCGGAACAGGCATTTCCCAGACTTGTAACTAGTAATGAAGCAGTTATGAAGCAGTTATTTTGAGCTTTCCTTTAAGTGGAAAGTTTCACTTCAACAGAAAAAACCCAGCTTGCTAAGTGATCGGAAAATTACCAGATAGAAGGGTACTGCTGCAATTAATTAGATGTAATGTTCTTGTCTCTTTTCGGGGAAAACTCTGCAACGGAATTGAAAACATACTAGTGTTTTTGCCTCCATTAGGAATCGTCGTTGTAGTCCATTTGCAAGGTCCGCTGAAAAGATGAGATTTTCTTCGTGACTCCCTGAACTCCAGACTATAAATGATTTTTCTTTCTATGTATTTGAATTTTTGAAAATATGTCATGTTACAAGGTGGCTTCAAATGAATTTTCAATCAGACTTATTGGGAGACATTTTCACACTACTGTTTATCATCAGCCTATGTGCAGCTGAAACGGCCTGTCTGATTTTCATTACCGTTATTAGAATTCGGCTGCCGGGCAGGCCAGGTGGCAGAACACTGGTACCGCATGCACCTGAACAACCTCTCGTCTGTTTTTGTCAGGAAACTTCGGAATTATGAGTTTCCAAGAAAAATATTGTCTTCTAGTGAGCAAAATCAAGAAGACCGTCCGGATGACTGAAGTTTATAAGACCCGCATCTTTTATCAGTTTAACATGGGTATGCAGATGAAGGCTCCCCGACGAAATTGGGTTTGCTCAACAACAGGGGGGGGGGGCAGGGGACGAGGGATAACAGAGCTAGTGAGAAGTGATTAAAACGGATTCAGATAGGCATTAAAATACCTTTACAAAAGAATAAAATAGTTCAAAAAGAAAAAAAATTCATGATCATCCATCCAGTAACTTCAGTCCTTTACGTTCATTGTTAGGCCTCCCCGAACGAAATTGCCGTCCTTCCACGACAGGGGAGGAGATAGGACAAGGTACATGAAATGAGGTTTAACCGAGGAAAGAAGAAATGATTGCAAATCGATTCCGATATGTATTAAAGTAGTATTTCAAAACAAAAAGTATGCTCACCCATCCATTAATTTCGGTCCTTGTAGGTTTCTTTTTCCTTTTTTTTTTCTTTTTTAATTTTTTTTATTTTAAGACCTCCCCGACGAAACCGACAACCTTCCCCGAGGGGGGGGGGGGATGGCCCCCCGCTGGCGCCACTCCTGCTCACTATTCAAAATTGATTAGCAATCCCCCCCCCCCGCCCCAAAATGATTAACAACTTTTTATATTGACATTTCCTAGCTGTATGTATTTTTACAGCAGCTTGTGAAAAACTACAGAATCCAAGACCGAATGGTACATATGATATTACAGGTTGTAACACATCATGCATTGTGCCTCCATATGACCCTTATTACATATGCAGTATAACTACACCCATGTCTCCCATGTCTCCAAGGCAATATCTGTAAAACAGCTCTCGACGATTTTATGGGATCTCCTCAGAATTTTTCTAAACTTTTTGCTTTGCTACCTTTCATTTGATGTTTGTTTGTCAATTTAATGACCAAAATAAAGCTATGAAAATAAAAATTGTCCATGAAACTTCATTAAAAGCAATGTAATTCCCTCATTGAAATGGTTTGTACCCAATCTCAGAAAGCCTAACAAAATGCATCCTCTTTATCCCATTCATAGCCCTAAGCTGCTAAGCATCATTTTAGAACAGGAGCAGTGGTATGACATACAGACATCAAAGCAACCAATCAGAGAACAGTGCCATCTTTTATTGACATTCATCAGATGCAACCATCCTTAATCCTCTTCATCATCACAGTCCAAATAGTCACTAGGGGGTTCTTCCTTTTTCGCGGATTTCCCTTACCTAAAATTGGGCCACCACTTACTTGTAACGACATACTAACTACCACTTATTCCACCCATACCCATTATATTTTATGGATCAAAGCTCCATCTCGTACAAGTTGTACAACCAAGCAGAGTAACTGCCGATTTGAAGAATCAAGCTCATCCTATAGGACGGAGATTCACCCCAAAATGTCCAAAACATTTCACCCACTTTAACCTCATACAAATGAAAAAAGAGGTCATCAGCTTAATTAATTTAGTAAGTAACTTTTAAAATGTAAAATAATCTGAGCAAGTTTTGAGGCTTCTTAAATCCTTGCATAAGTTGTTGAAAACGTGAACCTATGATCTCCTCAGTGTCCTATAAAATCTGACTTAAAGATCGTGCACTATTATATACTACTGCGCAGGTATTCCCTTCTCAAGGTAACCAGCCCAAAACGTAAAAGCTGATGGTATACAAAATCTAGATGACATTCACTTCATTAAATTGTTTCATGTGAAAAATACTCGAACTAAGCCCTGCCTAATATTTTTAAAAACTTTACTTCAGCAATTTCCTTGTACGATATGTTTTCCTTCAGAGTTGCTTCTTTTGGCTCCTGTGCTATCCTAACAAGTTTTACATTAAGATTTCTGAGCCTAGCTTAGTCTCAAGGGCAAACTTGCATTGATCGCAAGTTGCCGATTTGGAGTGCAGCATGGCTTGGCGCAAAGTTTCTTTGCTTCCAGTAAAACCGCACAGAACGGTATATTTAAAACCATGTTTACAACCTTAGATATTCACCCTTTTTAGGAGTTTAAACAGTGATTTGAGAATGTAGAGCATGTTTGACTGAGAATACTGTAAAGATTGATCGGCTGCAAAGTCTCCTGTCATTACCAGAATAATCAAGGGCAAAACCAGTTGCTTTCCGGCTCCGCGGATTTTGCCTTCGATGCCGAGGGTTATTATTTCCCCCTGCACACTGTTACAGCGATCAGGGTGTGTACGTAGTAGTAAACAATGCATCTCCTGCGGAAAATTACGGTGATTTTATTTGGAAACAAACATAGTTTGCGGAGCAAGTGCGGGGTCTTTTTTTTTTTGGTTTTGCATGATCAGTTTTCATGACTTTCAATTTCTGATTTTATTTTCCCCTATCATTATTTCGTTCTGTGAACATTCAAAATGACACAATGCCTGCTGAAATTTTGCATAGCAAGTCTGGTATTCAAGATCGAATGATGTATCGCAATTGTCAATTTTTCCTCTTTTTTCATCGCAAACTGCGATGCAAACCCGAAAAAATTGCTCCCTTAAAAGTATCCAATCTGGCCCTTCTCAAATCACAGCTTCAAAGATAGTACTGAACTGAAACTTTAAACTTAATCTTGTAGGCCCCTAACTGCCTTTTTGTATTTTGCTAGATTTTTTTACAGTCAATTGCCAGTGCTCAAATTTTGTCATTGTTATAACACTCCTTTACATGTGGAACCACTGCACGAATCACGGAGACAGCAACCAGGGAATTTATTGCTGTAAATTTGACCATGAATTACTACCTTCAAGGCAGTAACCTGTGAGAAATGTAACTAGACACGTTTATAAACAACTGCTGCAGCTCAGAAAATGGGTCAATGGTTTCACTCATTCCAGGAGGCTAGTCCCTGCAGACCCATATTTTTCAGGCAAGTCACCACAATTGCCCCTTTGGGGTCATCAAATGGAAATGAAGTGTAAAACCACAATGGGATGAAAATCGGTGAAATAGCCGTTCCATGCACCAAGTTTGATCTCAAGGTTTGGTTAAACAAATCAAGGACTTTAGAGAGAAAGAACCGTCTTTTAACGGCGGTTCTTTTGCTGTTCTATAAATTCACCGGTGATTAACTGGAAATGAACCTCGGTTCTCTTGTTCATAGTGCCTCATGCCATGGTGTTTCTTCTTGAGAATGGGACATTGACAAACCAGTAGATCAAAGGCGGTGTGGGGTGGAACTGGTATCTGAGTTTGTCACATGATCTGTGCCCTCAAGTGATGTATGCTTTAATTGTATTCACACTGCATGAAAAGCAATTAACACATACTTGATTGACCTGTTAGCTAACCTCAAATGTTATGTAACTTTTCGTGTATTTTAATATCTCTGTTAATGTCAATCGATTAATCAGACGTGAAATGTGACTATATCAAGTGTCTGTGTAGTGAGCTTCATTCCCTCCCTGAGGTGATAAGAGGTACAGAGAAGGAAAGTGTAACAAAAAGTAAGAGGGATCGTTTCATCATGTGTTCACATTGCGTGAAAAGCAACACATACTTGACTGTCCTGTTAGCTGAGTAAGAGGGAAAGTTTTATTTTGTGGTGATCTGGGGTTTGGATGGGGAGGCTTGGGATTGAGATCAATTACCAAATGCAGCTGGAAGTCACCCAAGCATAAACAAAGGTAATAGGGGTGTGAAATCTGCGCCTTTTCGCGGAATTCTGCTATCTCCCTTACCTCTTCCCATTTCAATTTTCGCTTTTTTGAAAGTTTGCATTTTGATTATTTTAAACTGTGTTAACTTTACAAATGGCTGGGTGCCCAAACTTAGATTTTCGCAACCTTTTTGATTGGGTTCAAAGCATGGGGAATCTATAGTGTATGTTCATAAGTTCAACAACAGTAGCAGCAAGCATGGAGTAGACTGATTTAGTACTGAATGCACCTATCAAATAAATAAAATATGGATTCAGGGGGAGAATGGGTCATGTCCAGCTGTTTCTAAGGATACCCATTGGGAAGTATTTAAAATGAGAAGCAATGGCCTACTCCCTGTTAAGTAGTAATGTTAGTGTAGTGTTGTCTTATCAGTGGTTGTGGTTGGTCGAAGCTTATATTTTGTAATAGGGACTACATTGGCAACTTATGCAGGTTTTCCAAGACTGATTTTGCATGTCCATAAACAGAAAAATACATTACATGAAAGGAAATGTCTGATTTAAATTAATTGGTTGTAGCAAATTGCTTTGTTATAGCAATTGAGGATGGATGGGTGATTCTGGGTACATTCTGAGATAGATATTGATTGTAGGAGGGGAGTGAAGGCCAAGCATAACTTTCTGGCACCTGTCAGATGAATGGATCTTCTTTCGTTCAAAACTGGGCAATTTCATTACCCAAACATAAGCCCCACTAGTTATATTGAAAGTTCCATTTTGAATCTAGCGCCTCTATGAAAGGCAAAATTCTCCAAAGCAGAGGGAGACACCCCTTCCCCTTAGACCCCCCACCTCCCATTTGGCATTTACAAAGTTCAGCTTTCTTCCTATCTTTTTTAAGAAACCCACTCATACCCCTGAAATAAGGAAATCAATTTTTCTGCCAGCTGAAGTAAACAGTCTTCCTGGATTACATGGGACTATTGTCTGGATTTTGGACTTTATACTAGATTAATCACAGTTTATAAACTTCAGAGGACTTTTTCATCTTATGCAGGGTTCCCACACTGCCAGTTAGAAATGTTAAAATTCTTTTTTTGTAAAATTTACAGTCCTGAATCTGTGTGGACAAGTGCTAGGTTACATAAAAAAATTCATCCATGCCAAATTTTGTCAAGAACTGTTTGCTATTCAATACTAATTATATGCCCATTCATTCAAGCATATTAAATTAGCCCTAAAGGATGACATTTAAAAGCACTTTATCTCAGATTAAGCTGAAAGGTGATAATATCCTTCAATGTATACCATGAGTATTTTGATCCCCTTTTTGCCAATACTTATATTTGAATTTGTTAGTATAAGTTGTTGCAAGCTTCTGTTGTACCAGAGTGCTTATAGCTGCTTCTCATTTAGGTAGATAATTGGAGTAATGAACAAGTGATTGGTTGCTTTCATTGGGAAATGCAGTATTTTCCTACAAACTGCGACAGCCATGACAGATTTTCATAAAGGCAAATGTCTTGTCGTGTAGTGGCTACTGCTTGAAAACTTGCAGTTTAAACTCAGAGTGTGTACCATTTCAGCTAAGGGTCGTACCTTTAGACGTGGTGTTTGATGATTCAAAGCATGAAAACATATGCAACCCATTCTATCAAAATCAGGGACATGTTGCCAAAAAAGTGCAGTGGAATTGAAAAAAAGTGTCTGAAAATTTTGAAATTTTTTGAAATTTTGTTTCTTCCGTAATGTTAGTCTTTGGTGTTTCACTGTTTAATAATTTGTACAGGAGATATTGGAAGCTTGTCCAATAATTTGGGAAAATGTACAAAATGGGGACTTAAAATTCTAATTTCCTCAGAATTGTACATTGTGGAATGTTAGAATTCTGAAAAGTGCCATCAGTCAGAAAACTTAGTTGTGTGTACCCTACACAGATGGCTTAGGTATCATCATCAGTATTATCTAAGGAATGTACAATGACATTGTTATTATTAATATATCTTTTATTCTTTCAGACCTGTGACACTGTTGAATGTGTTAATATTGTGTGTACAGTAGGAACGTTACCCATGGGAAGTGGTGTAGTCATTGAAATTGATGCTAGATTGTGGACACGGACATTTTCTGAGGTAATTTGAATATTTAACAAAAAAGCTTCATCAAATGTATCCTTTCATGTCACAAGTGGAAGCAAGTGGTTCAGGACTCTTATTTAGAGAATATGTCACCGAAAAGTGAACATAGTGGTGGAGGTCATGACAGGAATTTCCCATTACCTACTCTTACCCGACTTGCCAATGGCAACTTGGGTAAGAAGGATTAGGCCACCTTTAAGTTATTGATTTGTTTGGGGAGGCATCCTATTGGCCCAGCACAGCTTTTCGGTGTGTCATGAATAGGTGACTTTCAATTATCAGGTCTCAGAAGTCAAGATGAGGTTCATGTCTGCCAGGAAGTTGAGCTATGTGAATTAAGAGGATCAGTTGTGTTGGACTTTTTCTAAATTCTGGCTAATGGGCATTTCCTGTAATGGTTGAAAGGTAGGCTCTCCCTGTCAATTACCAAACCTGACTCTAGATAATCTTGGGCATGGGCATTTAGGGAATTGATTTCCTGACTTCCTTAGGGCCTTTTCAAGACGATAACATGGCCAAGGAATCTGTCACATAGCAAACGAATCAATTATCATGTGTGACTAGAGGCAGAGATTGAGCCAAGATAATCTCCCAGATTTTTCTGATGAAATGGACAGAAGAATTGGCTCTCAATTCCCAAATGTATGTTCAGCCCTATTGTAGAGGTCTGCATAAGTTTTTGGCCGTGCATGCAGTAAGAGGATGCCCTGGGGCCAGTGCCACTGTGCTATTAGAAACTGCTTGCCAGGGTCTGACTGTGGGTAAGTAGGGATTACGTATGTAAAATAGCAGGTAAATATCGGGGCTCATAGATTCCCAAACCAGGGAGTGTTAGGGATGCTGAGAGAATGTGTACAATCTGTGTTACAATTTTGTTGGTAAGAGCGGGGTGGGGAGGTGTTTGGAAGGGGAGGTGAAGTCACGAAGGGTCGTAGCCCAGTCACTGCCAGCATTTTTATTTAAATGCTAAGTTATGACAAATATTGGGAAAGGTTTCAGCCACTAGATAGCATTTTTACATCCAGTGGATACATGAGAGAATTTTATAGCATGAAAAGTCGGCACTCAAACTGGGCGATTTTTTGACATGATCCAACAGGAAACTAAATGACCTTGGCTGGTTTAAAGTCCTTAACTCTAGTAGAAGCAGACTGGGAGTCCACCGAATCACCACAATCGGCCTGAAAACGTTACTTTTTAGGCATTAACAATGCAAATATGAAATCTCTGGAATTTGTAGTACCATTTTGATCTGTTTTCTGTCTTGATATTTTAAAAAAACGACACAATGAGGAATTAAAATAAAAAGAATAAATGTGATCAAGATCTGTTGGCTTGCAAAATCTGGCAGATTTTGCTTTGAAATGTGATCTTTATTTTCATTAAATGTTGACGGATTTTTCGTTTCTAGATTTAAATTAGTGTCAACTTGTTACGAGATTTTCATTTTTATGATTAAAAATGCAAAAATTAAGAAATTTTAGGTCAAGTCTATCAATCGCAGTAACATACCCTCTGACCTTGTAAACCGCAAGAATTCACCAAGGTTGGGCTTTCATGTCGGTCTCTGAACGAAGGAGTCTGTCCAAATTTCGTGCAAGCGTTATTTCTAATGTACCAGATTCAACAACTATAACATAAATTTTGGATGTTTTGATAGTATTGGAATCAGCTGTGGTCATGCATTCACTCAATTGCTCTACTGCAAATATCACTGCATGGCATTTCTCTATTCATTGTCAACTCTTGCTATTGGAAATTGAGATAAACAATATTGCTTTATTTTCAGGTATGGAGTGAACACACTGGTCTTTTAGCTTTGGAGTCTAATGCTGTGCTTACAGTTCACAATCCAACGGGTAGACACATACAGCCAAATAATGATAGACCTGATTTTGATAGGGTAAGACTGGATGTTTTATTGATTAACAGTCATTCCTTCATACATGGTAACAATTTGTAACTTTCATTGATTCATAATGGTCAGGGGGACTATTTATTTTCCCACCATAAACTCATCTTGGGCCATTCCATTTTACTAAGGGTTGTGCATACTTAAATAATGTGGTTATCTAGGAACAAAGTTTTCCTTTCTTTCCTGTCTTTTGATTCAAAATGTTATTGTGTACAAATGAATTAGGTTAAACAACTCTGGACCTGTGTATTAATTAGAGAATAATGCACTCTTGGGCCATTATGGCTTTGTTGTTGTATGCACTCAGGCTGCTCCCTCCTGCATGACATGCACTAATGATAATAATAATAGTTAGGTTTTTATATCATGTAGCGCTTAAAGGCATGTTCTGGTGGCTTCTTGCCTTTGTCTTGTAAGAAAAACAAAAATATTCCACACCATGACCTTCAAACACCTATCACAATACCATTATCCTTACTCAAGATATCTCACTTTAAAGATTGGTTATTTCTGTTACAAAATACCTCTGCTCTTCAACAAAGTCACAGAAAGTTATGTAATGTGGGCACATTGCTTCAAATTCCTTTTGTTTTTCTTTATAATTGAATATCCTGTTTGTCCTTGAAATTTGATACTGTTGGAATGTTTGAATATCTTTTCCTGTAGATCTAGCATTACCCTTCAACATATGTAGAGCACAACCAACAATGTTCCTTGATATTTTCTGCAGCGGCATCATAATTATAAATAAGTTGAATGCAGCGTCAAATTAATGTGCAACAATGACATCACAGATTTCCCATGATGCATCAAATTCCAAGAAAAATTTGCAATATTTTAAAAATTTGTAAGCTATTGAAATGCAGTTTTCACATTTTGAAAGAGAAAATTTTTCTGCTTATTTTGAAGTTAACGAATTTTGTCTCCAGAACATGCCTTTAAATGTTACAAACATCTCAGTGTGCTTTACAAATGAACCATTACAATCTTGTCATCACTAAACGTTCTCAAGCCCAAAGGGCTTTACTAACCAGTGCAGCCATTGCAGAACTACCAGTAGAAATCCACATATATTATTATTATTATTATTCCTGTCCCAACTCTTATGATGACCACCAAGCGAAAAGGCAACAGGTCCCATTTGTAGTCTTTGGTAGAATTTGAACCTCAGACTCCCGACTGAGTGGCCAATGTTTTAATCACTAAGCCAAACAGTCAGTACATTAACCACCTGGTCATGCATAACCCTGTCCTTTTGCATAGGAGTTGGACAATTCTCTATCTGCTCAATTGCAAAGCTTCAAACGTGTCAGAATAAATACAGTATAACCATTCCTGCAGCACATTCTAAAACTAAGGGCAACTGAAGAAAACTTGTACTTTTTCATTGCAATCCATTGAAAATATGAGAAGGGTTCGTACATGTAAAGGATGTGTGAAAGTATTTTTGTGCAGATAAGGTTGGCCGGAAATACAAACGTCATCAGGCATGTAT
Organism: Holothuria scabra; assembly: GCA_037179385.1. NCBI lineage: Eukaryota > Metazoa > Echinodermata > Holothuroidea > Aspidochirotida > Holothuriidae > Holothuria > Holothuria scabra. The sequence continues at coordinate 42,971,321 of CM074196.1, read as the reverse complement.
GTCCTACACAGAAATTGTAAAAGCATGAAATTAGGGGAAAGAAGTATTGTGGGTGCTGAGCTTGCTTTGTTTATTCAGTGCGTATTCCAGGATTCCATCTGGTGTACAAATTATCAAACATGCTAACAGGAGGTTCGTGTGAAGTGCCTCCATTTATAGCATGCTGTGACTGGACAATGGCTTGTCAGACATCTTTTTGATTCTAGAAAATTTGGTGTTGTCCGGATTAGAAGGAATTATCCATGCTTTCCAAACATTCCATTTGAACCACAACTGTTCCTTTTCCTGAGCTTTGAAACCCATAAAAATCTGTTTTTTTTTTACTTTAAGGTATTAAAAAGGTAGTAAAATGTAAAAATTATTGAGAAAATTGCAAAGCAACAGTCTGACAACGACATCACTCTTTGCATACTCTGAAGTGAATTTCCTCAAATATTATGGGCATTGATGGAGAAAAAAGAGAAGTTTTCCCTTTGCAGCCATTTAGCTCATTGAAGATAGTGCTCATGTGTAGTGGAACATCTGCTACGTGTTGTATTGCCTGAGATGACAATGTTGACTAGTATGCTGGAGGAAGAGTCTTGGGGAGGGGGGAATGGGTAGGGGTTAAGAGAAGGGGGTTGTCCATGTCCCCAAACCATGGGACACTACACTATATTTGAGTACCATACATAACAAGTATAACCTTTCACTTTTTCACATATCTCTAATATGGCATTTTTCTTGCATTTAGTGCATCATAAAGGGATGATATAACAGTGTTACCCCAAACTACCAATTAGCAATTCTTGGTTCATTACAACTAGTCTTGCTTTATACTTATTAAAATTTGTCCTTCTTTGATTTATTTCAGATTGCTACATTGTTATATACAGAAGCTGCAGTAAAACCTAAATCTGTATCTAAATGGCTGATAGCTCTAGGTATCATCTGTGGTATTGCATCCTTACTGCTACTGGTTTTTATAATGTACAAGGTGAGATTTTTGATATTTATTCTTTTTCCATTATTGTCAACTATTCCATTTAAGCAAAACTATTTTTCTGCTTGATGTTTTACATTCTGTTAAATGGAAACGTAATCATTTTCTTACTTTACAATATTACTCTGAAAGTGATCAGAAAAGTGGCAAAGTAACTGCTTGGACAAAATTGACCCCAAGGCTTTGCATGAAAAGAGAGAGTCTATTCATATCTCTTTTTTAATCAATTCCACAGCTAGAAACTTCATAGTCGGTAAAATATTGCATAAAATTATTCAGGGAACTTCAAAAGGTGACTTCTGTCAAATGTAGGGTATGATTTTTTTTTACTCAATTGTACAACCTGGGGACAGCTTTTAAGGGATTACTGGTGGATGTAAAGGACTAATCCTGTCACCACATCTAGTGATCTACAAAAATTCTCAATTGGTACAGCTCTTTGATTGACAGCTAGTTCAAAAAATGCAGATTACCAAATCTCATATTACACAGTATTTACTGTCCAGAGAATGTTTTGACCACACATTGGTGTATTGTATACTCACCCTGAAGCAATTAACTGTGATTGTATCTGGATGAGGATGTGTTTTTGACAGTTGTGGATGGGGCTTAAAGGGACAATCCTCTCACCCCAAACTACACTTCTAGCATAGGGTAACAGAAATTCTCAATTGGCTCAGCTTTTTGATTGACTGCTAATTCAAACAATGCAGAGTACCAAAACTTATATTAAACAGCACAAACTGTTCTGATAGTGTTTTGATTCCTACACATTGAGCTTTCTATATTCACCTTGAAGCAATAAAATGAGATTGTGTCTGGAGGAGGGTGAATTTCAGACAATTGTGGGAGGGGCTTAATTAAGAAGGTTAGGAGAATTGGTACTGTTTGGGATGAGAAAATTGGGCTTTATATTTAAGTAAGAATGTTAGGAGAATTGTAACTGTCTGGGATGAGAAGATTATAAGGACTTAAAAAGTTTTCATCATTAAAATGCAAAACTATTGGTATAGTGTGTAGAAACAGAGAGATGGAATGCATGTGGTGGCAAAAGATAAATATTTCTTGACCTTGGAAGCATCTTCTTACAAGAAACAGCCATATCTTAACTTGAATTCAAAGTATTACAGATCTTTTACTGCAGTGAGATGCATCAGAATCTTGCGTTCTAACACTTCATTCTTTAATTTGTATTTTATCAAACAGTTGGGATTCTTTAAGAGACCTATGAGAGAAGAAATGGAGAGACTTATTCAGGAAAAAGATGAAGTAGAGAATTTAAATCCAGATGGTTTTGGAGATATGAATGGATTTGACCAGGATGTTTATTAGAAAGAACATCATTTTATGAATAAAATACTGTCAGGGAGCATGAAAATGTTATGAGGTGCTCCAAAAAGCTTGTTGAGGAGAAGTGACAGTGAGAAACCAACATCAGGAGAATATTTTTTAAAAAAATATTTTATGGCAGAAGCTTCATGCCCAGAAGAAGATAAAGATAGCCCGCCTGTTTGATTGGTCAGCAAGGTCTTTCCTGTGGTCATGTGAAATGGTCAGCTGTCTTTGAAAAAGAAGAAACCAAGGAAAGAGCAGTTACAAATGTATCTCCGGGTTAAATGTTCAGAGGCTGCTTTTATATTTACAAAATTATGCTGCATTAATCAAGTTGACGTATACATTACATCACAGCAGTCATGTACACAAGTGTGCTGTGAGTTCAATGTCATAATCACGATCACTTTTCCTTCCGGATTAAGGACCCAAACAAATGATTTTGCATGAAGAACAACTGCACAGAGAAAATTAGGGGGCAGTATTTTTGCATGCTGGTGACTTCATTCTATGGTTACTGGTATGTTCTCATTGTGTGTGGTGGATTCTGTCCAAAGCTGCTCAGTGGAGCTTATTAACAGCTTTTGGTAATATTCAGGGAAGTTTTTTTTTATTGTCCTGCTGGTCTAAATAAAGCAGCAATAAGTGTCTAGACCAAGTGGATGTTTTGCAACCCTTAGATTAGGTGAAAGCTTTAAAAAGGGTACATCATGAACAGAGGGAACGACCTTCCTAGAGCAACTTCAGCTCTTGTGTTAATGACTTTTTTAAAAGCTCTTCTACTACCATCATGAGTGGAGTATGTATGTTAGCTTTTACTATAGGTGCTATAACTAGGTCGAACCTTTAAGCACTGTCCAATGGAAACTCCCTCCATGAAGGGTATATGATAACAGACAATAACAACTTTTTCAAGTTTGTTCCCACTTGGTCCAGGGAGGGGGATCTTGATCTACTGAAATATATCAAACTAGAATGGGAACACATATTAACAACACTCACTCAAGTTCAAGATCCACTGATTTTGATCGATGCACTGGGGTAGATTAGATCGACCTCACTGGATCAAAGTTTATAATGGGAACACAATTAGAAGATCATGTGACCTCACATCTCCAGTTTATTGCTTCTCAGCTTTTAATGTAATGTAATGCAAGTTGTAAACATTGGTGACCTTTTCACACTTTGGCATTGTGTTCATATCACAAGTTTATCTATCTTGCTCCCTGAAATGGGAACACATTTCTGGATCAATGTAATTAATATTGATCTACCTGGGTGGAAACACAGCTATGAACATGGTTTAAATGAATGACCTTGGAATGATTCCTCTAAGCAATTTCCATTTGTTACACCCATTTACAACAAATGGAACAGCCTTGTTGCAATTTAAAAACAGTCCCTATCTTTCAAAATTTTGGCAATACCTCTTTGATCTGTGGGTTTGTTACAAAGAGATCTTTTGTCACAACATGCTTTGTTGAAGTCAACATGTTTATGTGGTACCACTCTTTTGTCTAACAGTATTTTTTATTTCTTTTGCTTTTCATTACTTTGGTTAGGGCAGAGTCATTTATCTAACTGGCAGTTATGGCCAAGTCACTTATGTATTTCTTTTTTCCCCACTTGCCCATACTGGCAGTTAGAAAAATTACTCTCCCCTTACCATACTTGAGACTTGAGCAATCTTTCTTCTCTTTGCCAGAATGGCAAAGGCTTGGTCTCACATACCCTGTGACACCAAAGTATTTCCTTATGTTCACAATATGGCAAAGAAAGGCTTGGTCTCACATACCCTGTGACACCAAAGTGTTTATTCGTGTCCACAATATGGCAAAACCACAGGTTAGGTAAACCTGTGTTTTCCAGTCTGTGTTCTCCCACACCCCCCCTCTCCCCTCCCCAGTTTGGTTGATTGGGTAGTACCATGCTCCCAGTTTGGTGGATTGGGTAGTACTACCATGGTAATGTCAAATATTTCACACACCAATTATTGTAAAATGTTGGAAAATATGGGTCATCAGCACCATAAACATCTGGTACCCTGATTGATTTACCACAAACATGGTGTTTAAAACCACAGAACCCTGATGTCTGAGGTGGATCCCAATTTAAACACTGACCCACAACAGATGTTCTCATGTTACTTCAGCTGAAGGTAACAGTCTTACCTTGAGCACAGGGTACAGAGACCACAGTATAAAAACTAATGGAAAGAAGAAGCAGTCAATTGATGTACATTGGTTGCAGTGGTTATGTAAGTAGACATTTAATTGCTTGTTATACATATACCAACTGAAATAACTTCTACAACTCTTCAAAAATGTGCTGGTAATGGTGCCTAATTCTCAAAATTGTTGAACTTGCATCCTTTGTCAAACATTTTTTAAATGTATAAAGGACAAAATCATGTCTACATTGTTTGTTGCCTACATGAGTTTGTTACACTAATGTATAGCTTAATGATAGTTTCAATTTAAGCTTTATAACAAAATTAGTTTTCCTATTGAAGTTGGGGTTATTACATCTCTTTGTTTTTGTTAGGTCTGGGTACTGAGTGTTTGAAAAAAAAACTTGCTACCTTCCAACTTAATGGCAAATATCCTCTTTCCAAATGATACTGTTCAATTTTTTGGATTACAATAAAGTCAAAGGTCCTCGAATTTCATAACTTTTCCTTAAGTAGGAGATTTTAAACTTTATTTCATTGAAAAGTTATAACTTCTGTTGCATTCTCCTGTTTTTGGGAGGGGGAGCCAATTGGAATTATTTGACGAGAAGATAAGCTCTTTAAATTATCAGAGCTATCAACCCACTAGGCTCATAGATGGCATGACTCTAGAAAAGTATACCAAACTCAAATCATACCTAGTTGACCACTACTAGTCCAGACTCTTATCAGTGCTTAAATTTTAGCAAATTGCTTTTTGTGGCTTTGAGTGCATACACATTAATTAGAGAGCACTGGGGCTTTCTTGCCTTCCTGTGTAGTATAGTATTTGCTTTTACATCCAGTAGAAAATGGGGTTGTTCAGGACTGACCCTTTGAATATGGAGGTCTTTAGGTCAAGAGAATGATTAAGTGTCTCATCATACCCTTGTGCCTTCAGAGCTGCTTAAAGATTTTATGCCAAGACAGTCCACATTGAGAAGTGAATGTTATATTCTAGGACAGTGTTACATATTCGGACTAAAGTGACTGCAGAATAGCTTAGAATTTAATACCATAGCGGCATCGCAGTGACACAGGAAATTGCCAGTCTGCCTGCAAGCTCCTTAGATGAGTAAGCACTTTCAAAGGTGATCATGCTTGAGATGATAGTCCAGCTTATGATTGCATGTGCTTCATTCAATGTTTTCTTTTCTTTCCTTCAGTTTTTTAGCCCGAGAGTCTCGGTGACTTTGTGGAAAGTACAGACATGATTCCAGGCGTAAATTTCATAATCATTAGATTACTCTGTATCATGAAATTTGTGAATAATTTAATTTTGGGTTTAATGTATTTATAATGTGTAAATTATTTGTATAATGGTTTTGCCCTCAAGCATACCTTTTGTACATATGGAAACTTGCAAAAATCACTGCAATGTTAGATTTAAGAAACAGTTATTAGTACATAACATTTTATGGTTTGTATTATCTTATTGAGAAAATTTGTCTAGGGAGATCAGAAAGCTTTTTGTAGGCATACCTTGCTTGAAGGTACATTTTGATGTAAATATTACTGTGAATTAAGTCATGGCCACCTTGTCAAGCTTGCATGTTACAATCTCCATATCAAGTCTCTTCAAGTAAGGCGTTTGAGATTGGCTTATTACTTTATTTTTATTTTACCTGTTTTACCAAAACAAATGTTATTGTTCGTGGGTTACTCACAAGTATATGGCCATTCAGAGTGTTTGGCTGGGAAAATTCAAAGAGGTTCTAGTAGAGAAAGCAGAATGGCCCAGAAGTTGGCTCTTTAGTCCAAAGCAAAGAGAGAGGGACCATGTCCCCCACCCCACCCACATCCCATAATTTTTGAAAGCTATGGTTTCTACCATTGGCTGTTAGATGAAGGCTAGCCAGTCCTTCCTGTTGCAAAGAATATAAATAGCTCTCTCAAACAAATATCCTACCCACCATGCTGAAAGCATTGAAAATTTGTAATTTCATTTGTTCCAAGTTTTTGTTCTGCACATTAGGGTTGTGCTTGCCATGAATTTCTTATATTTTGGTGTCTACATACTTGCCAATCATTCAGTTTTTAAGTGGCTTTGGAAAAATTCTTCATAGATTGGGAAAATAAGAATGGAAAAAATATATTTTTGTCCCCTGGTAGGGTTAGTTAGTTAGTTAGAGTTTTACGGCCCAGTTTCCAACCTATTGGTTCAAGTCGAGGCGACCACGGCCTTTTTTTCAAGTTGTGGCTCACTGGCTTGTTTTCCCTACTCCATTGCTTATGCGGAGCATCACGCACAATGGCAGTAGGTTTCATTTTTAGAGTCTTTGGTATGACTCGACCTGGGAAGCGAACCCAGGCCTTCCGTGTGAGAGGCTGATGCTCTTACTGTTAGACCAAACACGCGATTCTATGGTAGGGAGTTGTTATTTGGCAACCTGGTACATTGAACCCATTTAGGTTAGAATATGTGAGCTTGTCACACGCAATTATTCATCTGCCGAATGTTCCATTTCAGGAGACGGCAATGTTGATTAGTCCGTGCCTAGGTACTGGGATGTATGCAGGCATATAGTTAGATGAGGTTTAACAGCTTACTTGTTTAGTCTAGCCAGCCACAGCCTTTATTATTTTTCCAGTTGTGGCTCACAGCTTGTTTTTGAACACGGTGACAAATAAAGCATTTACTTTTTGAAGAAATTGCAGCAAGAAAGGTTGTCGCAGAGCCGTTACAATAATGAGAACATGCCAAGCAAAACTAAGAAAATGAAAAATGTTGAGAAATTAAAGAATTGTTATTGTGTATTTCACCAGTGGTGTTTATAAATTGTGCTAGTGAGATAAAGAGCCTATTGCAAGCATTTTTGTGGTCTGTTGAAGTTGATATTTGGAGCTGCTTATTGTATGGAGTATTGGTTAGTAGTGAGATGTCAAATGAAAGTTGTGCTGTAATTGAATTGTTTCACTCGTTTATAACATTTGTTTTAGCAAAAGTAATTATGTTCAAGCTCCTGTATTTCCATGTCATAAAAGAAATCATACCATAGTCCATAATGGTTTTTTCATTACAACTGAAAAATTCTTTTCCAGTTTGAGCTGAATTATTCACCTGAGTTGAATGCTTCACCTAGGCCATTGGAAGGAGTGTAGCAGTAGAGGGTTTGAGGAGGGGGGTGGTGGTGCGGGTAAGGTGAGTGCAAGATTTTCCTTTTGGAAGTTTCCTCTCCAAGGCGATTAGAAGGGGTGGCAGGTCTTACCCATTGGAAGGGGAGGGCATGGGACATGGGAGAGGGAACTGCAGAACTATTTTTAAGAAGTGTTTTGTCCACAAAATTATTGTGCATCATTGAAAATCCTCAAAGCTAAAAATATTTTGACAGCCTTGTTCATAAATGAATTTTTGCCTAAGAAAAATGTGACTTGGTGCTATGTATAAAGATATTCCAGTCGAAGCGATTGTTACTGTTAAAATGAGCCCAGATTTATATTTTTATTGATATGAGGCTTAAAACTCCATTTCGTATTTAATGTATATTTCGCTTTCACCTAGCAGTCACATGCATGCAAATAAGGAATGGAATCTAACCAACCTGGTGAATTATCCTGGTTCTCTGGGTGGTTTGTGAGATAGATACACTTGAAGTACATTTTAAAGGGCAAGAGCAGTCACCCCAAACTTGTTTTGAAGCAGCAATGAAAGCTCACAGTTTTTCTCATATTTCTCTTCAATGTATCTTTTGTAATATTTTAGGACTTTAATATTGTATATTCCAGGTAAACAATTAGTAAATTTTTGTAAATTTCATATTTGAGGAGAAAAAATATCATCACATGACTCTTAGGAGCCAATCATGAAATAGTACAGTCTACTACAATACTTCAAGCTGGGGGGCCTGCTCTTGCCCTTTTTAGCTTTGAGAACTTGAAAGGCCTGCAGGAGTGAAGTCATCTCACAGAATGATGTTTTCAATGATGTCAGTCTATTGTGATCTTGAAAAGAGATATTGACAAATTAACTGATAGGGAATGTGAGGTGTTCGTTTGATATTGTCATAAATACTATCCATTCACACTGCAAAACTATTAAATTTTAGAGGGGAGTGAAATTTGTATGTGTGGTTATGATGGCACATTGCTCAGGTGAGTTCAAGGTGAAAATGTGATGCTTCCATCTTTAAGGTTGGACTGGTATCAGAAAAGGAGTATTTATTTCTAGCAATAACATGTATATCTATGAGGCTCATCGAGTCACTTGTATGTCCTGTATATTAGTTAACATTAAAGAGGTTATACATGTGAAAATGGAAAAACCATTCTTAAGATGGTAATTATAAATTCAAGGTTTCATCATTCCAAAAATATCATTAATTTGTCAACATTTCAAAATGTTCAGGGTTAATTGTTAAAGATATTTTTTTATGAATGACTGCACTGAGAAATTTTTTGCAATAGATCCTCCCTATCTTTTGTAATGAAAGTATTACATCTCATAAAATATTTTGTGACAAACAATTCTATATTTCATCAAGGGACCAAGTAATTTTGAAACAATTATTCAAATTGGATGTTACACTTAACCATCAAAGTCTATAAGGCTTACATTGGGTGAAAATAAAATGTCAGTTTTTGACTGTGAATATTATTTTGTTATGTGTACTTTCTTGTTCCCTGGCAGTTTTACTCGTCTTTTTAAAATGTAGGCCATTTTCTGCCCCTTGGAAATTTTGTGAACCACATGATACATCAATTTGGTGGCAGACAATTGATTATTTTTGGCAGAATGGAATGGAAAGACAAGACCGGAAATGAAATTTACAAATTCTGCTAGGCGTACTTCTTTTGTCACTGGAATCGAGCATTTGGGGTATTACTGAAGACTTAAAAATTGAAACCTACTGCCATTGTGCTTAGTGTTCAGCATAGGCAATGGAATAAAGAAAGCAAGCCAAAACTGGAAAAAGACTGTGGCCTGGCCAACTTAGACCAATTGCTTAAAAACTGAGGAATAAAACCTCTCCTAACTAACTAACACATCAATAAGCCATATGCAAAACAAAGCTTTCTTTTTCTGTTTTTCAAATATGTTAAGGCATATGCTCCCCCACCCTTCACCATACCAACCACAACAAAACTTTCTGTCAAGAAAAATGCATACCTCACAATTTTGCACAAGACTTCATATTTCCTGAAATGAGGAAAATTCCCAAACTCAAACATCTTCAATCACATAATGAATAACATATTCGTAGGGGTGGTGGTTGACAGACATGACAACAAAGGATACATGAACTCAAGAAAATTTGAAGACCGAATGTTTTTCTTTCCAATGTGTGTGCCATTGCACCCTTCAATAAGTGCAAATTTGCATACAGGAAGTTTGGTGTTGAAAAAAACAGGAAAAATTACAACAAATTTCTGGAGATTAGGTGAAATGAGAAATATTGACTTCTGAATACTTGAATAGAACAAGAAGAATTCACAAACAGTGTTGCCCAGTATGGTAGTTACAAAATGTGAGTACTGTAAGAAGTGCTAGACTAGCCAATACATGGGCTGTTATGCACCTTTTGTGTAGGTTCTTATAGGGTCATGCTATGATAAACTAATGGTGGGATGGGTTAGGCTAGATGTAGTTTTACGGCCAATTTTCCAACCAATTGGTTATAGTAAGGCAGCCACTGCCTTTTTTTCCAGTTGTGGCTCACTGGCTTGTTTTCCCTACTCCATTGCTTTTGCTGAGCACCAAGCACAATGACAGTAGGTTCCATTTTTAAAGTCTTCGGTATGACCAAGCCAGGACTTGAAATCCCAACCTCTATCCTGACTTCAAGTCAAATGCTCTATAAACCATTGTGGGATGGGGGAAGGTGTGCAACCTGCTTGGTTTGAGGTATAAGGGACCAGGGAAAAGGCAGATGAAGATATATCACAATTGCTATTATCTATTATACCACCCTGTCCTCTACCAATGGTGGGATGAAGGGGAAGGGGACGGGGATAAAAATGCCACATGGGAGTACAGGAAAGATTACAGGGATCTGAATCCTGTACAAACAATAACAGATTCAAATAAAATTGTTTTATTTTGGTGTTTTTATTTCATTAGAGACTTGCTATCCTTATGAAATAAACCTTTACTTGTTTGATCTCTGGAGACTTTTTTTCTGACATACAAAAGAATCACAAGGAATTCTTTTCATGTAAATACTGTTAGGTCAAACGATAACACTAAGCAGAAGAAGACAGGGTGATAGCCAGTTTGGGAAGAGGAAAGTTTCCAGTTCAGTCTACAGTACCCTTCCCTGCAAGATAAAACATATATATATGCACCAAAAGCAATTGCCACCATCATCAATAATGCACCTTTCCATCTTGACCCCTCCCTTTCCCCCATGTCACAATTTCTAGTGCCATGCTGGTATTTCAAAGCACAATAATTGGCTAAGAGATGAATTCAAGGGTCAACATTTTCTTGGAAGTATCGCAGTTACAAGAGACTGTTACAGGACAAACTATCAAGAAAGTATTACCCAGGGTTGGGCGTTGCCGTGAAAATACTAGTACCGGTATTGTAAAACACACAGAACCAGTACTGAGGCAGTACCAGTTCTCAACTCTCTGGTAGGGAAGTTGGGTGGGAAGGAACCTTAGCCGTGCATGGCCCCCATGCTATCCTGCACATCAATGCACCTGGGTGTTTGACTGGGTTAATTACCGTAAAGGAACCTCTGCTCCAAATGTTTGTGTAAATTTATTAATTATTCACACATCCAAACAGTTACTTTTGTCAGCGAAATTAATGCTTCACAGTAATTTTTTCAAGTACCTGTATTTTCTCAAGAACCGGTATCAGTAACACACCAAATATCTTTGGTATTTTTATTCACTGTACCTCTAGTATCAGTATTGATGTCAGTACCAGGATACCGCCCAACCCTAGAATTACCCATGGTGTACACAACTGATTACACCTTTCTCATTGTACATAAAAGCACCATTAACAAGTTCCAGTTGATCACAATGTACTCTTCTCTGTAGCCTGGATAAAGCAAATAATTCCTTAGTTTTAAAGTTACAGAAATTTGAATTTGTCTTCTATAATTTCTTAGGCATACGTTACACCATCTTCCTCATAAACATTATTAAGTGATGTCAAACTTCTGCAGTATCATCAACTTTTTAACATAAATAGTGCGTACGGGAGGTGAGCAATGGTGTGGGGGAAGGGGTGTGGCAGCACCAACTGTCAGTGTTGGAGCAAAAAGATGTGATTCACTCTAGCAGACCCTCTTGCTTAAAGGCAAACAACATTCCAAAAAAGTGTAATATTATACCAGGTCTTAACAAAAATTTTAAACAAACTCCACTTATGGGAAGTATCCCATGATGCTGATAAAGAATGCTTTTATGCCTGTCTGCCAGAAGCCCAGAACATACCCCTGCTCACTACATACATATTAGGAGTAACTGTTTAATTTACCTTGATTAAGCAACATATTCTGAGCTGCCAATCTTGTCAAACCAAAAAAGGGACTCAAATGGCAAAAAACAGAATCTTACAAAACAAAACTGACAACCTTGCAGAATAACTGCACAGTATACTATTTTTGACAAGTTGTATAATCTGTGCCAAGGTAACAATAATGGGGTCACTCCACTTGTACAGGAATGGATGTACTGTGGGCGATACCGGCATCTGCAGTGAAGTACACATATCATATGTGCAGGACATGTATGGCCTATTATGCAGAACTTAGAATTCTAGTGCGAACTGCAAACTTATCAATGCATATCACTAGATTTGGTAAATGAGCCTATAACTCAGAATTTTGAAGAAAAAAACAGAATTTGACGAGAAAAACAAAAATGCTATATTTTTCTCAAAAAAAAAAAAAACAGAATTATTCTGGCAAAAACTGAATGGTTGGCAGCTCTGCCTATCAGTTCTGAAATATCATTACTGATGCTTGAGAGGGAAATAAGATTTTGTGAGATTACGCTGTTTTTTTCAAAACAAGTTGACCAATGTTTTTGTCACAACATTGACCCATGTCCCACCTGCATTCTTGCAAGTTTTACATGATTTCACAGCATGATGGAAGATTCAGTATTGCATAAGACATATATGCATTCACATTGGCTTTATAGAATTTGGAATATCAGCTGGTATCCTATCCATCATTTGAAAGGACAAAAACAGCTGCTCCAATATCAGATGGGCAGTGAAAACCACATCAGTTCACCCCTAAATGTTACCTTCTGGGGCATCAAATGTGATTCAGCAAAGTATGTAGCACCAAACTGGGAAATCTTTATAAAACATTTGGACAAGGTATTAAGTTATGTGTATTAGATAAAAAACAAGGTTACTGATATCATAGTGACACTGGTGGAATGACTTTTTTTAAAAAGAAGATCATTTGCAATTGTGCACATAACAATAAAACAAGCCTCCCCCCAGGCCCCTCAAAAAAAAAAAAAAGAAGAAAAAAATGTATGCAAATCATGATCTAAGACCAGCTTAGAAGTTTGGTTTAAGCTGCAAACTTACAAACAGCATTTTGTGCCCTTCCTTTTATGTTTATAAAGCATTCTCTACCTTATTACTGTGACAAGCTCATATTGTTTAGGAAGTATGCATACATGGAAATATCAGCATCATCAACCAGAAGGAATACTGTCAAAACAGAGAGCACTTATTTTCACCAGAATATAAATACTAATGAGATAAAAAGGTGACACACTGATATATGAGTTCCCACTCCACAAAACACTGTCATTCATTTAATTTTTTTTTATAATATATTGCACATTTAGAGTAAAACTGTGACAAAACAATTCTTTCTTTACAGCTTTTTAAATAATGCTATTTACAAAAGTTAGCCATATAAATATTTAAAAATTCACCTCCATAACGAAAGTATGGTCACCAAAATGGGTTAAATGGAATGTTTCTAACCAGGAAACACTCATGCTGTAAACTGTTGATGGATAAGCACACTCATTAGCTGTCATCCACACTTCTGGATAATACAGATTTAAACGTTATTGTGACTTGAGTGCATAAGTAGCTTTCAAATATCCACACAGGAGAAGAAAAGGCTTTTCTCCAGAGCCCATGGAGTAGAACAGTGAGCCTTGGGTTACCACCTAGTAGTTTGTGTCATCACCTTGACCTACTTACAGTGTCTTCAGCACACATTGTAATTGAATCCATTTGCAACATATGGTAACAATACCAATCACAATCCATACTTTACTGTTCAATCAACCCTTCAGTGACCCCTCGTAAACTCACTTGTGACCCACCATCATAACGTTTGCTCCATTTCAAACATTCTTCATTCTGGTGTTATGAAAGAGTTTCTTTCTGTGGTTATGAGCATTGTTTCTTATCCAAAAAATATTGCACTTGTAAGAGTATTTTGTTGCTCTCCAATCAGTTTTAGTCTCTCCAATTTTGTTCAATGATCATCTGAGATACGAAATGAACTTAAGGTACTGTATCCCTTCAGGTTATCTTGAGGTATCCCTTCCTGTTTTTATGTCATCAAACCTCTATCTTCTCCGAGCCCCTCAAGGTAGCATTCTTAGATTGTCTTTGGAGGCTCCAGACGATTGGAGAGCTGATTTAAGAGTTTCTGATTGTCAATAACATGAAGGTTTCTGTTGACAAATTAAAAGCAAAAAACATTTCAAAATATTTCAGAAAAGCTTTAAACACTTCATATCCAAAGACTTAATAAGTGGCATCATGGTTTCAAAAGGTGAGTAAGAGGGGATGGAAAGTAGGTACAAAATAATATTGGAACGGGCAGAGATGAGGGGGGGGGGAGGGGGAAGGAGGAGGAAACCATCAGGCTGTCAGCTGCATAGCTGCATTGGGGAATGACCTTAGGTCCCACTGGTATTGCTTTGGATTATGAACAAGGTTAGGAAACAGAGTACTGTGAAAAATAATCAAGCAGAAAAAGCCACAATCTTGGATAAAACGGTTGGGCCATTTCGTAATAATATTTATAAATCCAAGATACTTAAAGGTAAAGAGCAGTCCCCCCAAACTTATTTTGAAGAAAAAGCTAAATAGCACAATTTCTCTTCAAAGTATCTTCCATTACATTTCATGATTGAACTATTGCATATATCAAGGTAAGCCAAGCAGTTATTTCAAGTAAATTTCACATTTGAAGAGAAAAAGCATTGTCACGTGACTCTCAACAGCCAATCATGAAACTGGACAGTCTACTACACTGCTTCAATTTGGGATGACTGCTCCTGCCCTTTAAGCGAACACGAAAACCCTTCTCCAAATGTTGCGTCCAAAGAGTAGCTTCAAGCCATGAACAGTACAACAGTAGTCAATGGAAAAGGGAGCAGGGTATCGAAACAAGTAACATATTTTTCATTCCAAGATTGTAGTTCATGCCACCCACACCTTGACCAATATGAGATAATCACAATGCAGAGATTTGTGTCTACCATGACTGTCAAGAATATTCTACAATCCTGGACAAAATTACTTGGGACAAATCCCCACACCCCATCTCAATGTTGGTTTTGAGGATGAAAAGGGGAATAAAAGTTGCTTGCTTTGGCAAAATGCACTTTCTGCTTTTTTTCAACATTAAATAAGGTGGGGAAAATATGTGACAGGTTGGGAAGCATTCCAATATTTTTGTCAAATCCTGGACAAAATTATCTGAGACAAATCCTCCAGTCAGGAAGTGTCCCAATATTTTTGTCCAGGATTGTAGCCCTTAAGTACCACATGAAGACTTTTGAGTCATAGACATACTACATGTGACCATGCATAGGTCAGCTTATGTGCCTGATAGAATTTCCTTTAAAAAACATACCACATTGCAAAGCAAATTTGAATCGTAGTTTTAAGGAAGGGTAATCCAAGCGTAATGCAAAGAGGTCCACAAAGATTCATGGATATGGATTTAATGTAAAGATCAAGGGAAATCTCCTACAACTGACAACTGAAAGTTAGGGGGCATTTTGTGACCACGGGAGTAGGAAAAATCCCCTGACCCTTCCTTCCTTGCTTGATTTGGAGGCATGGCAGTGTAGGAAAGGAGGGCTAAAAGGATGGCAAGAAAATGACAGAGAGAGTTCTTCTATTCTTTTATGAAATTGATGGATGTTGTCTCTCTCACCTGACATACTGTTTAATTTCCTGGATATTTTTCACCAAAGCACCTGAGTCGGGAGAGTAAGGCTCGCTCCGAGAGAACTTCATCAACCTGACGCTGGAAGCAATGAGATGCTGTAAAAATAAAATTAAGAGACCTCTGATAAAGAAAAGAAGATGTAGAGAAAAAAACCTCAGGAAAATGGAGTAAAGGACAAGAGCATGAAGTGCCATGGGAATGGTTAGAGTCGAAGGGTGCTACTGATTTCATTTTAAAGGGAGGAGTAAAATTTACATAGAGTGGACAACTGCTCTAGCCTCTAAGGGTATTTGCTGGTATGTTGCTTGTGTCATTTTTTTTCTTTTACATTTAAAGAAATAATCCAAACTAAGGACATGGATGAGTAGTATATATTTAAATCCACAAGGACATTCCTACCAGTCCTACCCAAAGGAGCTATAATTCCTTAAATATCTTAGGAAGTCCAATATCCATTTCAAAGTCTGTGTAGATGGAAATGCTAACAGGCTGAATTCACAATGGAATATAACCATTTTGATGGCCAAAAGGCAAGGGTAGTTGCCCCAAACCGAATTTGAAATGACAGCAAATTCTCATTATTATCTGCTAATTTCACTTTCATGTACCATTATTTATATTTCAAGACATATAATACATATCCATTTCAAAGCAATTAGTTACACCACTTAAATTTAAAATTCGCAGTTACAAAAATATTGTCACATGATTCTCATGTGTACTATTTATGGAAAAGGATAGACTTCTAGACTATAACAATTTGAAAAAAAAACCTGCTCTTTCCTTTTGAATTCAGCACTGGGATGGATTGCACCAACATTTTGTGCAATCTGTTTCTAGGACCTAATCAACTTTTCAACTCGACTTGCAGATATTGAAAGTTTGGAAGTTCAACTAAGAAGTAAATAAAATACAATACTCTGCACTCTTTTCAAATTAACAACCAATCGACACACAATTGGGCTTCCTGGACCCCTACTGCACATACCAGTGGTGATCATAGCAGGGGAATACTGACAGTCCATTCTCCAATCTTGTCAATTTAAAGATAAAGCCAAATTACAACTGGGCAAAGACTAGGAGTGACCTTCACTTTGTATGAGTTTAATATAAAGAAAAAAGTGTAATTTTAGAAGATGGACTAAAGGCCCTCAAATGAAAAAAAGTAAGATTAGTTCTAATTTGTACAAAAGATAATGAAATACAGACTTTATGAAGGAAAACTTAATCAGTAAAACATGGTGTTTATTAAAACCAACTGCTGATGAATATAAGCAGTATCATTGGACAGAAATAAGGAACATTTTCTACAGCTTTCTTTCTTTTGGTCCGACCAAGGTGAATAATTCTTTTCTTTTCAAAGACATACTTTGTTAGCTTTTCACAAGGGTCTCATAAGAAAGCCAAATATATTCCAGACCATGTCCTCTAAACACTGTCAAAACAAACTTTCCCTCATATCTCACTCCAAAGATTCCTTTTGGTTAAAGAAAACACACTCCCCAATAATGCCAAAAGAAAGGTCATGATCATTGGCATATTGCTTCAAATTTCCTTTGTTTATCTTTATGATGGAAAGGGAGTTTTCTTTTGCTTTTTCATAATTCAGAAAAAGATTACTGCATCTCCAACTGCCCCACCTCCCCAACCTCCATAATATTGATCAAATTCTGACATAGAATCTACTTACCATTTTTTCAAAGTTGACTAGACCATCAAAGTAATTTTTATTTCCATCATGGATGAAGGTAAGGTCTTTAAGAAGCAGTGGCATAAATGGTATCAATGGAGGTGATAGTTTAGCAACCCACAGACGGTACGTCCTATGATTCCTGGTTGGGTCCATGTGTGACTCTAGTTCTGAATGTAACCTTTTAAATTTGGCTGGCAGTTTCTGAGGAAAATGAGCATTTAAACAATTAACATATACATGGTTTGGAAAGCACAGTTAAATTAACATTTTTAAATCACATGATAAGGTTACCATAGGTGTTCTAGCTGTAGAAAGAAGTCCATTTGAGAAGCTTATTTTCAATAGTTAAAGAGGGCATATATGTATACATGTTAGCCCAGCATTCATTGTGGGCGACAATTTGTCTCACAGAGTGTTTGATTTGCCTCCAATTTCTTGGGTAACAGCAGACATAAATATTCAGGAAAACAAAAAAAATTAACACTGTAAGAGTATCATAGAAGTTGAAAAAACAGACCCATGACAGAGCAGATTGGTACCAGAGCAATGTGTGTGTGCTTAAACTACATTACAAATTCAAACATTCATTGCTTTTAAAACAACCCTCCTTCAGAATATTCTCAGGACACACCTACTGCAAGGAACTTTTTTCATACCTGTACCAATCCTTTTCCCAAGTCTCATGTTGCTCAATTAAAAAATGTATTTGCATATTCAAAAACGTTCACAAAAGGGAATTGCCCTTCAACTGCTTTGTTTTGCAAAGGATGATGGGATACTTCCCCAACCCCCCAACCAGGGGGTCACTCACTTGACATATGGAGCAAGGAAGCACAAATATTGACATCAAAGAAAACCCAAAGGCTTCGTGCAGGGCCCTTGTTGGCTCTGGCAAGTAATCAAACATTTGTCACAGTACTCCTTTTGAGTATTCAATCTGAGTATATTGAAGGCAGTTTATTCATTACCCCCCCTCCCCCCCAAAAAAAAGTTCCAACCCTCCCAACCTACTTACTTTCATCCCCTTCCTCAACTGTAATACTCATCACCCTCATCTAGATACAATGCCAGTTTTGTTTCAGGACACACCCTGGTGAGAATATGTGTAATATGTGATATATGTGCAACAGTACTCTGCATTTTTTTTAATTTAATGTCAGTCAAAGAGATGTACCAATTGAGAACTTATCTAGACTACTGGTAAAATTGTAGTTTGGGGAGACAAATGACTGCCTTTTAGGAACCACCACATCCTGCTGAACTTGCATTATTCCTCATCATCTCAAGCTACTCTGACTTGAAATTAAACTCCCTTTGAGTGAAAATTTAATGAGAGAGATAAGTTTAAAGAGGGGGAAGGAACTTACTTCCCAAGTTTGGGCTAGTCTTGACACTGCTGTGTTTCCAATCCCCATCATGATGGCAAAAAAGGCATTGATGTTTTGAAGATCACGACAACTAGAAAGGAAACAAGAATGGTAAATAATTAGAGGATTAAAATCACACAATTTGAGTAATATGCTAAAATATTTACTAGGCATGAAATTTTACATTAAAGGTAGTTTGGTTAAGTTCACATCCTTTAAGTTACCTAGCTCCTTCAGAAGGTTAGTTAGTTAGATGGAGTTTAATGGCCTAGTTTCCAACCTATTGGTTCAAGTCGAGCCGGCCATGGCCTTTTTTCCAGTTGTGGCTCACTGTCTTGTTTTCCCTACTCCTTCAGTGGGAAGAACACACTCAAGAATTCGGTTTTGCCCTTTCCTTGGTTCATCATCACACCACAGTCAGGTGCAGATTCAGACATTACAAAAAGTGAGTGTGGGGGGGAGGAAGACTAAAGAGCAAGCAGTGAAGTGACAGAGTTGCAATGCTAATTCCAAGTATAATTTATTGTTGATCTGGAGAAAAAGGGAGGGCTAAGGCCATAAAAGTCCCACCCCCCCTTGGATCTGTGTCTTACACGTGTCAAGAGGACTATGGATGAAGTATCTAGTAAATTTACAAAATATATGATATAAACCACTTACTATAAAGCAACTTTAAGCAACTTTTTTAGAAGTTGCACTCTTTTGTGCATGTTTATTGCAAGGAGAATTTCCGTGGCTACCCAGTACTGGATCTCGTTGAACCTTCGGATGAAAAGGTCAAGATTAGCTGTGATGCAACCAGGGAAGTTGTGTCGATCAAAATTGGAGTAAATCAGCTCATACTGGAATAAACAAAATTTAAAAAACGTTTATGAAAAAAGCATTCAACTTTAAGACAAAATCAAAGAATCATTACAAAAAGCTTATTTCTAATCTGTATCAGATCTTATTTAGTTCATTACCACTTTATTTTCATACAAACATTTCTACTATTTGGAGAAATGTCCCAAGGAACACCTGATTATTGACATTTTATAATGTTATTTGGAAAATTTCTGACTGGAAGAATCCTAGCACTAAAAGTAATCGAGGGACAATGGCCACCTGACCCATCTTTGTCCCTTCCTATACTTATCACACCCAACCTGAACACTTTATTTGAGAAATAATTCGGGGCTTTTTCAAGGAAAGTAAACTGTATGGAAATTCCTGGCAGGAGTTCCCACATTTGCAAGGACATTTTAGTCCAATTTGACTTCTATCTTACCTTATACCCTTATTTTAATTGGTGTTACTACAACATTTCACCATTTTACTTAATAGTGACACTATACAACACATTCATGCTAATGTGTTGTAAAATCCCATCTAATTAACTAACCCATATTTATCACAATAATAAAATGTTTCTCTTCTCTCCTGTCCCCGCCCCCCCCACCCCCAAGTTTATTTGAAACAAAAGAAAGCCCATGTTAAAACATAAACTGACTGTTTTCCTTTCGTGTTTGATTCCTTTCACACATACACTTGCTGGAGATATTTGAGTACATTCACTTCTTGGTTTGCTTTTAAACACATGCAACATTTCATCCTTGGACATCACAAGGTAATTGCCAGGAAAAAATGGATATCTGTAAGATTCTTCAATTTTTTTTTTATTGACTTGGAGCTACTTTGCATATTACTTGGCCTCAGGTAACCCTCTTGTAATTACATTGAAAACCTTTTCTTGTGTCACTTTCTTTGTAAACAGGAATTTCTTTGTTAGAATTCTTAAACTATTGTTAAAAAGCAAATGCCATTGACCCAGTAAAATGGTCAATAAACTGTAAGTCATTCAACCATAAAACAGTTCACATCCATGATTTAAACATCTCATCTCCTCCAATTAAGCCTTGAGGTCAGATTTTACTGTTCTAATTAAAGTTTCCTGGACAGCTGGTTTACTGAGATGATCAAATATTGGATAAAATACTCTGAGACATACAGGTTGAGGTGAATTTGAATCTGTCCACAGGAGAAATGTCCCTGTAGAAAACTTGACAAGTGGAAAAGATATTAAAGGAAAGGATAAAATAAAATCTGGTACATCTGACATTTCAGACTAACACTAACTGACATAAAGATGCCTTCAAGTCACAACATCAAAAGTTTTAAGGTCGCCCCCCTCCCCCAGTTTTAAGAAAACTAACTCCTTTCATTTGCATAACACAAAACAAGGGAGATATTAAAATAACAATTGCTGGTTCAAAAATATTAAATCAAGTGAGATATATCACTACCTCAAATCTTTTGTAACCCCAGATGAGAATGGTAAAGGAAGGGTTAGAGAAGAAGATTGGAGAAAGGGAAATGGGGGCTGCTGAATACTCAAACTGGGGACTCCAGGTGGATGCTGTGATTTACAGTATCCAGCAGCACATAAGAATCAGGGAGGAAGAGGGGGGGACATTCTCCCTCCTGTTGGCACAAATTGAGAGGAGTAACTCACCCGTTTTCCTCTTAGAATCTCAGTCCTTGCATGCTCCAGTTGTCCAGCAGGAGAAAAAGATGAGGGGAGATGTAGTGGGACAGCTGGTAAAAATCGAAAAGGGGAAGGGGAGGGGTATAGCATAAGAATGGAAAGAGGATGGAGAGGGGGAAGGGAAGTGTTAATAGTGAGAAAAAGAAGAATTAAGAAAGTGAGCTGCTTTGGGTCTTACCTCATGAATACATTTGAAGAGTTCAAAGTCATAAAGTGTTAACTGATGAGCAAACTCTCTGGAATCCAGTGTCTCCAAGATGGCAATGGTACCTTCCTCTGGCCCGTCCTGGGATGGCAAAGGAGTCTGAATGGATGAAAGCAACTTAAACATTTTAATGACAGTTGTAGAAAATTATTAAAAACCTATGTTTATTGCTTGCATATGTGATTATACATCTCACTATTTCAAGTCCATGCTTTTTGTACAACCTAACACTTATCCTAACATTCATCTTCATGTAAAATTTATCTGAGTACAGCCTGATGATGGAACAAAGAAACATGAGAACAGAAAGAAGTCCTTGCATATTTTCAGCAGATGCACAACCGGGAAAGGGCATGGGGGCCATTTTCCCCCTTGGATATTTCCTTGTCCCTCCCAGTTGCCCCCAAAGCTAGGTCAGTCAGCAGTCCTTAGACACTGGAAATATGCCATAACCTCAGAGCTTCTGGAGCTTTGTCCCTTAGATGCCACCAGGGCTTTGTCCCTGAATCCCACATGGTTAAGTGTGTCCTTTGCATTATGCTTTGGGAGTGGAAACTTTTGCCCAGTAAAAATGTCCTTTGCCCAAAGTCTCCTCCCCTCTCCTCCATTTTGAAATTGTGGTGCAGCCACTTTACATTTGTCCCCTTCTTCTATTGAACCTCTGGGTCTGAATGATGAAGAGGATGTCCCTCTGGCTCCTGTGATCCACCCTGCATGTAACCACGTCTGATCAGAAGAAAAAAGGTATGAGGACAGATATATTTCTGAAACTAGATTTACTGATCTTTTTTCTCAAAATGTGCCCAGAACATGGACAATTTTTGGTGTCTCTTTTAAAGTGAGAAGCAAGGAAGGACATACATTCAGACCAATGTATTTGTAACCAAAACATGGTAGTATGGACCTAATTTCATGCACAATAACAACCATTTTATGCAAAGATGACTTTGACTAAAAAAAAAGGCTTACATACCAAGGCATCAAGGTGTTCCCTGGGTGAAATAAATATTTGTCCATTACAGCTCAATCTTGACGTGATACAAATATCATCTGCTCTGAAGGTAACTCTTTCTGCAATGAATTGAAAGAAACACAGATAGTGAAGAACATAAAATTAACACAAATTTTGAGAGGAATATTGTAGGTGGGTTTGGTAAATACTAATATATTCCGAACAGAGCAGGGCCTAATAGGCTAATAGGCCAGGCGTTGATCCAAGAGGGTGCTTTTATGGCCTAAGCCCTCCCCTTTTTGCCATATCAACAATAACAATTAGTGGGAAATTAGCAGTGCAATTCCCTTACATCCCTGCTTTCCTGAGAGCTTACGTCCCTGCTTTCGCTTAGGACAGCCCCTCCCCATTTGGCATGTCTGGATCTGTGCCTGTAGGCTACTTAAACCAAAACACAATTCTTGCCAACATTTTAAAAAGGGCAAAGTGGTAGATTTTGTACTATAAAATGATGCAACCAAGCTTTAATACACTTGGGGGACTGGGGGGGGGAGGTAGAGGAAGAGGGTGGGTCAGGGTACCTAACCCATGGTACAAAGCTTTTTTGTTTTTAATGTGAAATATGTGGTTTGCATAATTCACATCATATTTTATAAACATATACACATGTGATATGTAACTTCAATCATGCTTTCAATAAATCCTGTGGAAGGCTTAAAACAAAAAAACAGTATCCCATTCAATCTCTTAAAAGATGAATTAACCATCCAAATTGGTAGAGTTGTCAAGTAAAAGAGGATAAAGCAAAGTAGATGATTTCCTGGAACTGTTATCCACAATTGCCAGCATGCAGTGGGGAAGATTCCCTTTGAGAAAATTTCATATCACTTTGGTGGGAGGGGAAGGGGGGTTGTTCAGCCACAAAATGGTGCAACCTTTCAGTTTTCTGGGTATTTTTAGGTTATTAAGATTATTGTTGTAAAAAGGTTTCATGTAATCTACAAATACTCCCTCCACCCTTGGCCAATTAGTTTAATTTCCTGAAACTAGGACATGTACTGAACTCTTAAATCTTTGAGTGAATTAGTTAGAAAGATGGAGTTTTACAGCCCAGTTTCCAACCAACTGGTTCAAATGAAGCTGGCCATAACCTTTCATGAGAAAATCTGTCCGCTTGAAGAACAGTGGAACTAACTGGATGACCAGGGAACAAACTGGGAGATTTTTTGAGGTTATTTAACCACAAGAGATTGTTTGCTTAGTCAGCACAAATATTTACCCTGCACGAAAGACAAGAACTGACCATTGTTCTGTTACATTTTTCGTGCTAAAAATTTTCTTTAATTCCACCAAACCTGGACCGATTTTTCTGGTTTAAAATTCATTTCAATGTCAACTTATCCATGAAGTTCAGTTTTAACGAATAATTTTCTATAACTGCGAAAATTAGGTCATTATGCTTCGAGCCAATTGTTGTCCGCTATAAGTGAGCTACCCACAAAAATGTGACATCTGGATATATAATCCCTAAAGCAGGCAAAGGAAATTTTGTCGCCCCTTCAAGGGGACGAAAATCGAAATCTCTAATGTTTTTCTGGTTGCGGCATACTGGCTTTTTTTTTCTTTCCACTGCTTATACTAAGCACCAAGCTGCTGGTTCTATGTTCCATTTTAAGAGTCTTTGATATAACCTGGCCAGGGGCTTTGTGTAAGAAACACTGATGACGAGTTCTACACTCATGCCTCAAAACATCTTTGCAAACTTATTGTAAAAGTGGGGTGTATCAAAGTCAGATTTGTAAAACAGTATAGAAAAGCTGCCAGGACCACTACAGTTCTAATTTTCCCTTAGAGGTAATATCTTTCCTTGAAAATTTTCCTCCAAATTCGGCCTTCAAAAGTGTTACAGTTCTAGGTTTACCCTCCTGCATGTAGCAGGTAAACTTCCTCTCAAATCACAAGCCACCCATTCTGCAATGTTTATATGAATGAACACAGTCCATTAGGCAACCCCTTGAGATAATGATACCCTGGGGCACCCTGCTAATATACCCGATGCATGGCCTTGTAGACAGCATGAATTATCCTGATACCCTGGGGCACCCTGCTAATAAACCTTAAGCATGGCCTTGTAGACAGCATGAATTATCCTGTAAATTAATTGAAGCAGCTAATCAGTTCAGGCCAGTCAATGATAGCCTATTCATGTCTTTGCCAAGTGGTAGAGCTACAGGATTGAAACAACTTGTGTGGCAACAAGCTGGGTTTAGGATACATTAACAGGATATTTCCTGTAAGGGATAAGATTTTAATCAGAGAGCAGTAATGCACACTGTTTATCCACAATTGACTTATATGTTATTCAAAGTGGCCTTGAAAAACTGGATGATGCCCAGAGTTGAGCTGAATGAGCCAATCATTTTACAAGTACACAGTACAGCGTAAATATAAAGAACCCCCACCCCATAGAAACAAAGGGGAGGGGTAAATTGATAAATTACAAATCTCTAAACAGACAAAAGTAATGTAGGAGGGGTAGGGTTAATTGGGCACAGGTAGGGTATGTGGGACATTGGTGGGGTAGAATGGGTGATAACTAGGGAGGGATCATGGGTGTAAATTAAATCTGACAGGTATTCATGATCAATTGTCAAGATATCAATGACCTTGACTGACACCTATAGACAAATCTGGACAGTCAAGTGATGGTCTGATTTTAGTTGAACACGACTGGTGTCCATTACCCTTAGCCTTTAATTTCATTGCTTACCTAGCTGTATGGTTATTCACTGAATTGTATCTTGATTCCACCAATTTCACTGAATATAAGGGTTTGAAATTCATGAAGGCAATAATTGAAGATGATTTTTAAGGCTGATGGACCCCCAGTCATGGCTGCCTACATTCACTAAACACAAGTGCTGATATGATTCATCTATAAACCACATGGATCAAGTTGTTATTGCTGGAGAAAAGCTAGCTAGCCAGTAAGTTGTTACATAGGGTTAATTGAAATTGACCTTAAAGTAAAATTCTCACAAGAAATTTTCTATGAAAGAAATATTTTGCTTTTGGATACTTACCCTAGCCAGGGGAAAGAATGCAAGGGAGTTGCCTGGAAAATTTCTGTCCCCCTCCCCACTAAGGAAAAAAATCACCATTACCTTTAATAATTTCTTATTGCACTTAATGGCCCCAACCATCAAATTTTTTGTATTCCCCCTTCTTTGCCTTGTTTGTCTACATACTTGCATGTCAGAGATGGTTTGTTGGCCTCATTACATTCTATCACAACATGTCATGAGGGGAGATAAATTATAACTTTCTATTGGTTGTTGTTCAAAGTTTTAAAAAAAATAATACAGACAAAAATGATTTTTTCCATACCTCCACATGACTTCACCTCACAGAGGACCAGGTCATGACCACCAAGGCACATTTTCTCTGAGACTGAGTTGATAATTTGTTTAACAGATGTTGTGACAGATGTTCTTAGGGTAGTGTAGGTATGGTCAGCACAAAACACCCTAAAGATAGCTGTGGGACAAAATATGAAACATTTTGAAGTTTGTAAGGTTAAATTACAGGCATGATGCAGTTATCCCAATATGTATTGGTTAGTATAGTCAGATGGAGTTTTACGGCCCAGTTACCAACCCATTGGTTCAATTCAAGCTGGCGATGGCCTTCCCTCCGGTTGTGGTTCACTTGCTTGTTTTCTCTACTCCATTGCTTATGATGAGCATCAAACACAATGGCAGTAGGTTCCAATTTTAAAGTCTTTGGTATGACCTGGCTGGGACTCTTAACCTCCAGACTGCAAGTCTGATGCTCGCAACACTTATGTTTTGGTGTATCTGGGTATCCTGTTTGCATGGATGTATAGGTTTTGAGAATCATGTGAGGCTATACTTCTCACAAAAGTGAGAAAATCTCACAGGTAACTTCATGGGATCAAATTGAAAATTCAATATTCATACTGTGGAATGTTCTGAAAAATTTGAACGGAAATAAGAAATTTGTGACACAAAATACAGTTCAGTGCAATATGCTCTAAAAGGCAGAAACAGTCCCCCACCCCACAAACTTGATTTGAAACAACTGCCAAACCTTATTTCAGAAATCACTTCTTATTTCTCTGTTTGAGTATATTTCATGATGTTTAAGGACTTACATATTGAGTTTCTCCTCATAAACTTCACAACTCAGTGAAAAAACATAGTTGCACAATATTATTCATCCTACTAAGTTAATTCAAATTAAGGTGACTGCATTCTCCTTTTGAGGTATGCAGAATCATTTAATCTGTATTCCTGAGGGATTACTTAGGGAGATGGTCATTACTGGAGTGGTTGAGATAACGCAGTATTTATGTTGTCTGTGTTGTCCCAAACCTTGCTAAGGCAAGGTAAAGAATGAGGGGTTCGCCCTTCTGGCTCTTATACTATGTTCACCTCATCACGCTGCTGACTTGCCAAAGGATTACTGCAGGTAAGTTGGGTCACATAATGTAAACAGGAGGTAAGGAGGTGAAGAGTAGATTTCTAGGATACTTATGAAGTGTGACATAGTCCTCTTCTGAAGTAGAATGTAGGAGCTAATCAGTAAGGGTCACTGCAACCTGCCCCCCTCCCAACAAATCCATTATACTCCTGTTTGGGAAGAAATATTTGCATTTGTGTCCAAAAAATAAAGTTGCTTTACCATCATCATGAATTCTGATAGGTATCCTCTGTTTGCTACCGGTAGCATCTGATGATGGTCGTCTGAACTCACTCAGACCCTATGGTAAATAAAGAGAAATAAATGCTTAGGTTATCAAAACTGTCTTTAACATTACTTATTAACACACAGTAACATCAAAATCATTGGTACTTAGACTTCACAACATTTACATGATGCTCATTAACTGTAAATCTAGCAGAATGTATCTCATTTCATGGTTGTCAGTCCCTGTGCTCTTTGAGCATGTTGGGGTTTAGCAACCCCCCTCCCCATGTTTTTCTTGTACCTTCCAATGGTGCATACCTTTACATAGGCAATAAGTGGTTAAACAGGTTGTTACATAACACCCACAATTAGTATGTCCACATACTGTAGTCCCCTACTCCACACCCCCCACCTCTTACCTGTTTCTGTACTCCCTTCCTCCCCACCCCCACCTCTTACCTGTTTCTGTACCTCCCAGGTATGTGTCTGTTTGTATTCTTCATCTCTCCTCAACTTCTCTACCAGTCTCTGTATCTTGGTAAGACTATCTTGCAGCTCGGGATTTGTCCGTGTGTCTTCCTGGGCATCAAGTGTTAGAGTCTACAGGAAGAAAAGACACAGTACAATATTATTATTCTCACTTAATACTGCAAGAGTGCTAAACATATGAATATAGAGGGGGAAATGTTGGGGAATTCCTTACACTGTTAAGGAATTAAAGTTATATCTTAAGCTCAAAACTGGGACCACGGTTGTTGATATTAAATTATTTTTTTTTTAAAAAAATCATGATTTAAAAGAGTGATTTACATCAAAATAACTAATTTAAATCAGTCTTCTTTCATTGAAATTACATTTTTTTCAATTAAAATCATTATTGAATCATGACTTTAATCAACATGATTTCAATCAAACAACCCTGATTGCGATTGTAATCAAGTTGTCAGTAGTCCACTATCGGAGCCCATCACTGAAACTTCAGATTGGGAGTCATTTAAGGGACAAAACCGAGAACTGAAGTGATGAGCCAGAGCAAGTTCATTCTATGTACATAATTTGTCACATTCAACTGCTAATATCTTGAGAACTGAACATGAAAAATAAATAAATGTTTCACCACAATGCTAAGAATATTTTCCTATTAACATATCAAAAATAAATTTGGCTCAGGACTATTTTTTTATGAAGGTAGAGATACTAGAGCAAAAGAGTGGTAATTAGAATCCAACTTTTAGGTAACACTCACCTCCAGAAAGTCTCTTATTGAACCGCTTTCACTGAAACTGGTACTTGCAACAACATTCCAAAAATCAACAAATGATGCCACTTTTTTCTTTTTGGCTAAAACAAAGTCTTCATCTGCATTGATGCTGGTTTTAGTTGTACTGGAAAGGCACTCAGAATGGTAAGTGCACAGAGGTTAAGGATGGAACAATTACAACTGGTCCAATCTGTTATTGACTCAAGTGATGAGTTTCTGTAATTGAATATAACATGCACCACCTGCCCCCCCCCCCCCCCAGTTAATTCTCGACCCTCGACCAAGTCACTTCCAGGAGGATGTTTTAGTTTCTTTCCATTGAATTTATTAAACAGCACAGGCAGGAGTAATACATCTGACACACTGAATGTTTCCACTAATAATTTCCAGACATAAAAGCTTTTGTCTTACAATAGT
Source organism: Holothuria scabra (assembly GCA_037179385.1). NCBI lineage: Eukaryota > Metazoa > Echinodermata > Holothuroidea > Aspidochirotida > Holothuriidae > Holothuria > Holothuria scabra. The sequence goes on along the minus strand of CM074196.1, from coordinate 42,942,540 downwards.
CATGGATGTTACAAATCTGAAAGTTTGTGCAAAATAATTCAAACAGGGGCTACAAAGCTGTGAATTTCTTGGTATTACCTTGTATTCCATGAAAATTTTATTTCCAGGCAATAAAAGAACTTATACATCATGTTTTTGAGGACAAAAGTCTAATTCTCTAGTTCCAAACAAAATCTCCTAACCTACTCAAGTACAGGGCATGCTGGACCAGAGGAGATGGGGAAGGTGTGCTTCAGGCCCCTTCCACCTTTTCTGCCTTATTGCTATGATATTACTGAACATATTGGGCCGCTTTTTTGCTTAGCCCCCCCCCCCCTTCATAACTCGTTGGGCAGCCACTAAAGTATGGTACTTTGCATTTGTAGTTTGTGCTCAATCAAGCAGTAGTCTTATAGTCTTTTATCTTTCATTAACTAATATTCCCCTTGCTAGCAACAGGATGAATGCCTGCAGCAAATTTTCAGAAGAATTTTATTCCGTCAGAACAAAATGTGAATGCTGAAATATTTTCATTCATAAGTGAAACTGACAGATAAGAAGCAAACAAACAAGTCCAGTAAATTACGTTTGGCCAACAGTTACAATTAGCACAATTGAGTGTGATACATACTGTATACAGCTGCAAGATAAACAGTACCACAACAAGCTAAAGGGCTTGTATTTGCTTTATTACTCTTTGAAGGTATATGACAACTAAATGTTTGCTATCAGAACTATGATTCACAGCTATATTGCTGTCAACTACAGTTGAATTACATAGGTTAGCAATCTATAATAAATTTGGGGAATGCATGTTACTATCACAGTTACTGCAAAAACCCCAGTACATCAAGTCACGATCAGAATGTCTCATTGTTTACACCAATATAATGAATGTCCAATCATCTGCAGAGCTGTCAATGATAACTTCCAAAAAGTCAAATGACTTTTTATTAATCGAAATATTTTGTATCTATTTTATATTCAATCATAACAGATCTATCTGGTGAAGCCTGGATGCAACAACATAGTCCTAAAAATACATTTTATCTTTTTTACTGACATGATCATATGATCTCAAGTTACATGGAATGAGGATCAAAGTGATTATGTATCATCCTCAAAACTGATGAAGTGTCATATTTTTCATTTTGTTCCTTGGTGTTCTAACAAAGATGGTTCTTGCTGAATAGGAAATCAAAACTGGGGCACTATAATAGAGGGCAGTCAAAAGCAAATCGGTTTCTGGTTGGTTGAAAGAGTGCACTGGTTTGCATTTTTAAAGTACTAATAAAGATGTATTCATAGCACAATTATTACTGATTGAAGCATGTTGACAGATAACAAAAAACACCAGCAAAATTTCCCATGAATAAAGTTACCAGACCATGAGATTTACCCTGCAAAAGTCCTTTCACTGCTTTGCAATAAACTGAATTTTTAAAATTGCCAAGAATGTCTGCATTTCATGTATTTCTCACATGATTTGACAGGTTTTTCCTAATTTTGCTAAAAATATTGAATCAGTTTTCATCAAGAAAAAGACACTCTAAAAACAAAAAACAAAAAAATTTAAAGGGGAGGAGCACACCCCTCCCTTAACACTCCTTCCCCAAGCTGGTGAACCTTGTCTTCTTGGTGTTTAGGTTTCTTATCAAGATGCACTGCACACACTTATTTCGTTTGGTTTGTGTTGGAGCTGGGAAATTGGGAATTATTTCACTTCCAGGGACCTAATCTGTAGAAGCAATGTTTCAAATCTCTACACATGAAGTATGATAGCAGCCCCTGCAATAACAATGCACCAATAAAGGCTGTTATTCATCACCCTAAACTACCTCTTAAGTCTACAGGGATTGTCAACTGGCATTGTTCTTTGATTGACATCAAATTTAAAAGATGCAGACTAGCTCATATAACACAGCACGAACTGAGAATATCTTATATACACACCAGATGTCCTGAACCATTAAACTGGGATTGTAACTGGATGAGGATGAGTTTTAGCCAGTTGTTGGGGGAGGGGCTAGAAGTCAGAAGGTTGGGAGAATTGTAACTCTCTAGGGTGATCAATATCTGGCTTTAAATGTGACATAGAGAGCCTAAATATACAGGTTTTCACCAACATCACAATGTGAGACATCACTTTCTGTTGGGCCATGCATTCTTTACAACATTGTGTAAGGACAGCTGCCGCATACAGCATGGTGAATTTGAAATGAGTCACATGACTCAAACTTCTATAAAATGTCAGACAAAGTTCCATTGTAGACTTTTGCAGAGCTCTTCCACCACCTTTTGCATACCAATTCGGAAGAGGGAGAGAAGGGCTGCCCCACCTTTTGCACACTAATGGGAGGAGG